>VZSV01000022.1:155478-196404 GCA_013398735.1 Nothocercus julius
CCGTGGGGAAGGATGGGGGGCGGTTCTTGAGGGCTCTCCCCGCTACTCAGTGTGGGTAACGGCCGGTGGCGGAGGAGGATGATGGCGGTTTTCCTCCAACCGTCCTCCGCGCCTTGCCGCCCTGCCCGCCCTCTCCTCTGGCACCATTGCACAGGGTAGCGGGGTGTTTATGGCCACCCCCTCATCCCCCTCGCCTCTTTTTCTCTCCCAGCCTTTAAAGTTTCCTCCCTGCCCCCGGCCATTTCACATGCTAGGACGCCCCACCGAGGTGCTTGGGTTGGGTAGTGGGAGTTGTTGTTTTTTTGTTGTTTGTTTGTTTGTTTGTTTTTTTGCTAAACCTGCTCGGTTTTCTTCGGGGGAGATGTGGTGGCTGGAGCTGCAGCAGCCCAGCCTTCAGTGCAAAGTCATAAAAAAGGTACTGATGCCTGCAATGCAGCTTTCCCTGTGCTGTGCTTTTGGGATTTTTGTAGTGCTGTTTGTTTCCACAGTGGGTTCAGTCAGTGGTGGAGTCAGGTAGCAGAGACTGAAGCGTTTTGTGTAACCTCAGAGCTGCATCACGGCAGGTTCCGTCTAGCCTAGTGCAGAGCGTTCACAGGAATTTACCCCCTGCCCCTTGGCACATCTGCCAGCAGCAGCAGGGCAAAGTTGCCTGTGAAGCAGATTGCAAAATCAGCTGCTCAGATAATGCCTGATCATGCTCTCCAAAAGGAGAGATAACTATGTGCATACCCACCTCCAACTCAAAACAGCCTGTGCACTGAAAGTGCAGTCATGACATTGCCCCCATTTGCTGGGAGACACTTTCTGTCCTTCAATTTAGGTAAAGGCTACTGCTTGCAATCCAGTCTTGCTTCCTGCCTGCTAGGGCACAGCTACAGCTGCTCTGCTGGAAATTAAGAAATTATGCTGCTTTTTTCTCTCACAGCATTCCAAACCACGCTCTACTTAACAGCAGCAACCCCAATTCCCTGTCAAGGAAAACCACTGTCCTGCAGTGAATCCGGTAGCAATATTCCTGCGTATGCTATAGGGGAACATCCACCAGTGCCTAAGGAAACACACTCTGCCTAATACCTCCTGAGACTGCACCTCTTGAAAGGCAAGGAGGGCCCACCGTGGGGATCCCCGTGAGATGTGCTGGGCAGGAAATGAGGCCCTCTGCCTCCTCCCGTGCTGAGCAGCGCTAGGCGCTCGCAGAGGAGCTTGTGGTGAGAGCAGTGTGGTTGCCTACGGAGTCTGGGAGCCTCCAAGAGCTTGTAGGAAGAGCGTGAGTAGGAGTGTGAGTGCACACCCCCACGGCAGGTGATCTGGGAAATTAGGGCTACACATGTCCTGGGAGCCTCACTGAAAGGAAGGGGCAAGTTGTAATATCGCTGCCCTTATTCTCTCAACTGAGGGCAAGGCGTTGCGTGCCAGTGCCAGATAAAAAAAATGAGGAAATCGCCTCTCGTGGGGGATTCTGGGAGCAGAGGCTCATGGTGGAGCCCTTGGTTTCATGCTCTGTCACATGGAAACAATTCCCTCATGAAGCAACAAGCCTGCGTGAGGTTTTCTGAGAGAGGGAGGGAAGGGTAACTCCCAGCACCATTCCTGAGCAGCAGCAAAGAGCCGAGTCCTTTGTGAAACACCTATTCCGTTTTTACAAGGCCAGTTAATCGCAGTATTTGAAGAATCAGTGTAGCGGAGCTGTGTGTCCTCTGCAGTTTTTGGCCCTGCATTAGGAGCTAGAAATCTATGAGATTTTCTAGCCAGAACCCAGTTACTCCAAGACTTTTTCAGGGCTTGCATTGAGAAGCATTTTTTTGTAAAAAACATTTTTATAACCATCCAGAAGCCAGCTATTCATTTTGAAACTCAAGACATGAGTAGCTAAATCAGCACTCCAGAAACATGACTGTAAGTCTACCGAAAGATTTATCAGAATGAAACTGCATTTCAGCGGCTGAAGGAGAAAAGCAACGCACTTAAACACCAGTATAGCAGCCATGTGACATCTGCAGCTTGGTTTTAACAGCTTAGCAGCAGCAATTTTATAGCGCCTGTAATGTTAGGAACATTCAAGCCTTTTCTGTAGAACAGCTTTGAAATTGACAGTGCTCTGAGTTTTGCCTCCTGCCATGTCAGGGCGAACAGGGATTTGCAGTGGGTTAGACTTGGTCTGATTCACATGCAGGACGTGGTGCTGCTGGTTCAGGTCATCGATATGGGCCAGGGTGATGGGGAAACCCGAGTGAACCCAGCAATGGGCTAATACAGCAAGAATGTACTTATTAAATATATATTTAATTCCTGATCATGTATGGTCATCAGCTTGATAGGCACCCACTAGAAGTGCTGCCACAGTTCACCATAGCCTGTGCCCTTGAGCACTCAATTGCTCTCTCCTTTGAGCCTTCCAAGTTTTTGCCCTGTGTTTGTACTTCGATGGGGAAGTCCTGCAAGTTCTTGTATTCATGGACTGGTTCCTTTTTTTTTTTTTTTTTTTTCCTCTGACAGACTAACTGTAGTTTAGCCTCACTACTATAAACTCCATGATTTACAATGTCCAAAACAATGTAGTCATAGCAAATAAATTATTAAAAGCATTATTGATTTACTTCAAGCATCAGAAAGGAAAGGGTTAAAAGCAAGAAAGGGCCCTTATTCCTATTTTCTCCCTTGAGTGTCACTTCTTTACAATGTAAATTAGGTCCCAGTTGTCCCAGGGCCATTCTCCACTGTGTCTGGGGAAGACAACCTAAATCCTTGCTTTTGTCTCTGAGTGCCCCTAAATCTGATTTCCTTGAGTTTCCTTTTACATGTTTTATTCTAAAAGTATATCCCTGTCCTAGAAAACCTCAGTGAGCCTGGTACAATTCATGCTTGTTAACGCGGAGATGAAATTTCAGCAGTGGATTTGGAATATTAGAATATCAGCAAATGAGTTAGAGTCGGTGCTCATTTGAGAGAAGTAAAATCTTTCAGAATTGCATTAGTGCTTTTTTTTTTTTTTTTTTTTACCCTCCATGTTGCTGAAAGCATGACTGTATATGTATAAAGTTTTGAGAATTTTGAAAATTAGGATCGTAAAGACATCCCCCACAGTTTTTCAACCTCGGACACGAGGCTGCGGAATCGGCGCCTATTATTTTAAATTCCTCCCGGGGATTTGCCACCCCAGCTAAATAACAGACGCGGCCTCACTGTCGATCATGAGCGGTTCAGCATCCAGGCCACAGCTGTCTGCTCCAGAGAGCTCTCAGAGCTCTTACCTATCTATGCCCATAGTGCTAGCGAACACGCCCGTCCATGTATTTTTCCTTTCCGAGTGCCCTGTGTTCTGTAGGGATAAAACCGGCTCCACTCACAAGCACATTTCTCAGGAGGCACTGGCCTTTGGAGGCAGCGCTTGGTCTTCGTTGGGCTTCCTACCTCGCGCGGCAGCCCCGGCCCCTTGCGCCTGCTGCCTTCAACACCCGTGGGTGGTGAGCTTGGCATCTGCTGCCATCCCGCGCGCTCGGCATGAGCCCGTGTCCGTGCCCTCCCGTCGGGATGTATTCCTGTTTAGGGGCCAAGCCCAGCCCAAGGATGTGCATGTGGAATGAGCACCGTGCTCTGCTCTGCCAGCAGACAATAGCTCTGCGTGTGTATCCTTCATGGCTAGAGGTGCCTCTTCTGTCAAGCCATGCCAAGAAGCCCGAAACTGAGGCTTTTGCCACTTTCACCATTCTTAGATAACGCTGACTTCTTGTGATGGCTCTTCTTTTTTTAAGTGCCAATTGCATTTGGTAGCAACTCTTGATTTTTGCCTCTGTATGACTGCCTGAAAGGAGGTTGTAGTGAGGCAGGGGTCGGTCTCTTCTTGGGAGTAATTACCAATAGGGCAAGAGGAAATGGCCTCAAGTTGCATCAAGGGAGGTTCAGTTTAGATATTAGGAAAAAATCTCTCCATGGAAAGAGTGGTGAAGCATTGGAGCAGACTGCCCAGGGAAGTGGTGGAGTCATCATCCCTAGCAGCGCTCAAGAACCGTGTAGATTAGACATGTAGGGACATGGTTTAGCAGGCCTAGTGGCCTGGGTTTATGGTTGGATTTGATCTTGAAGGTCTTTCCCAACCATAATGATTCCATGATTCTATGTTTGCCCTCTGGATCCACTATTTGATCAGTCATATAATGGTATAAATCCATATGCAGTCACACAGAGCTATTTTTACTGAAGCATGTGAAGGTGTGTAATTTTTGCCATTTAAACTGTGCTAAGTGGCAGAGCATTTTGTTGGTGTTTTTTAGTTTTTTGGGTTTTTTTTCCAGGATTTGCTATTGGCCAAACATATGCACCCAATTTCAGAGCAAACAAAGCAATACACAAGTACTAAATACTAACAGCTGCTCTGTTGAGGCAACAGCCACATGCTGGCCTGCTTCATGGAAATTAATTGGGAAAACTTCCACACAAAGTAATCATCCTATTTGTATTTTTAGAAGCCAATTTAGAGTGTTTTACTTCTGGAGGGATGGCATCATAGAGTTCAGGTCTACAGTTGGTTATAAAAATGCCGTCTTAACCGAACTGTATTGCCAGAGAGCATGAAATGCAAAGCACAAAGTGATTGCTACAAAGCACCGAGTTGTGGTCCAGTCCTTCCTAGGAAGTCACAGCAAAGTTCACCTGGGTCATTCCAGACAAGTCCTCGGCTTTGAGTAAAAATAACCCAGTTTGTGCAAACAGGCCATGACTTTTAAACCTCTTTTCCTTCCTTCTGACCTGTTCTGGAGCTTCCCTCCAATATTCCTGCTTTTTTCATTTGGGCGTAGAGCCATTCCACAGCCTAGATGCATTTGTGAGTGTTTGGTCTTCAGTAACGTTATATATTTGCCAGGTTACTGAAGAGGGACCTTTGTAGTTTTAAACTTCTCATGGAAAATGAGAGGTCAGCAGAGCCATAGGTTATCAGGTATAAGTTTTAGCCCTAGTAAACACACACTTTATTAGTGCCCCCCTCATCCTTGTATTTTAAAATAATCAAAAAATCCATGCAGAACATATTTTTCAGTGTTTGGAATGTAATAAACATTACTTCTGCTAGTTTAGCAATGAACATTTTCTCGCAGGTGTCAAGCAGCTTAATGCAGTCTGCATAGAGATTATTTAAAGATTACTTGTCAGCAACATTCATACTTTTCTACTTCCATTTGCAACTTTTGGCATTAAATGTGCTTTATATTTAGCATTTTAACGTTTCTCACTCTCTTGTCCCTCAGTCCTTCACTACAAAGATAGAATGGCCTCTGTTGGGCTACAGAGGTTGCATTTGGGCCACCTTAGACTTCCTGTTTGCTTTTCAGTCTTGACACCTGCGCGCCTTGCACCTTTACTTTTTGCCTTGGCCTGAGAGCAGGAAATAGGTTGCTAAAACCTGGAGTGCTGAGAAGGCCAGCAGCGAGTTTTCCTGGCATGAGGCGTGGGGAGCCGCTTCCTGCCGAGGATGAAGGAGAAGCTGGGAAGGCCGCGCGGGGCCGCGCGTTCGTCGTGCTGGGAGATACCCGCGACCTGCCTGGGCAGCAGTTGGGACAGACATGCGGGAGGCCCGAAGAGAGGATGGGATGGCTGTGGTTGGCGCCCAACTTTCTGCAACGGGCACGAAGCGCGTGGAGGAGCCGCCCTGCGGCTGCGTAAAACCCTTCGCTGGGGCTGCACACGCGGGCCCGGCGAGGGCCGCGGCGAGGAAGCACCGGCTGCTGCATCTGCCGGGAGGCGGGAAAAGCCTAAAACCATGTTGAGAGCCAGGGGCCGCAGCAGGCACGAGCGTCTGTGTTCCTGGGAGCCAGCTTTCCTCCCGCGTCTCGGTCCGGACGGTGCTGCGGCGCGCTCGGGAAAGCAGCCGGTTGTCCCTGTGCCGTGGAGGGTGGGAGGGAGGTCGTGAGCTGCGTTGGTGCGCGGGGCTGACGGGGCGACCCGCTCTCGGTGCGTGCTGGGCACCGCTGCTTGCGCGCTGCTCGGCTCGCCGCGCTGGCGAGGCGGAGCAGCCCGGAGAGCCGGGCAGGCTCCCAGCGTTTTGCCTTCTTTGCCTTAATTTGTTGTTCTGTCATCATAAGGATCTGAGTAGACAATTCGTGTAACGTGCGTTACCTTTTTTTTGTTTAGAACTGTAAAGCAGACCTAAACCCAGAATATCTCAGTCACATGATGAGATTATTTTTCCTTATCCAGCAATTAATTTAAAAGATAATTTAAGAAAGCCAATGGTACTAGAAGCTGATGCTTGTCCAAGTAGACGCTGACAGTTCCAGAATGAGATTAAGCGAAGACAGGAGTCTGTGCGTTATCTCCTGGGGCTCAGTGAAATAATGAGCAGCTTACAGCTGACCCGCCTTCCACTTCTCTAAAATAAAATGCAATTTCTCTCCGTGTTTTCCATCAGGACCTTTAAATAATCCTTTCACTTGCCTGTTTTTGAAGGGGTCAGTCACAAGCATGCATGCATGTACACAAACAGATCTCCTGGTTTCATAGGCCTTTCTCTTGGGGTTCAGGCTACATTTTCCCCTCAGGTTCTCGAGCTTCAAATCACATAAAGCACAGCAAAAATAATTCACGTATGTTATTTTCCATGATGCAAGGGAGAAGGAAGAAATACCGGAGCCCACCAATCTGTCAGGCCCATCTCAAAAGCAGTGACTTCAGGAGGGATTTCTCCCAGTGGTAGCACCATGATGCTGAAAAACGAGCTGAGAAGCGGAGCTGGCGAACCTGGCACTACGGACCTGCGCACTGTGCGAGCACCGCGGCGAAGGGCAGCGCGGCGGCGCCCGGAGCCGCGCGGCCGCAGTGAGGAGGACGCGCGGCAGGAACGACGCGCTTGCCTTGCCGTGCGAGGTGGGAAGGGCTTCGCCCCGGCTCGCTGCTCCACGCGCCGAGCCCTGCGGCGCAGGGGGTCCCCGTAGGCAGCCCCTATGGCTGCCGCATCATCCTTGGGACCAGCGCGTCGCCAAGGCCACGTCCATGCTCAGGGAATTAGCGCTGTGAGAGCCTCGCTGCGAGTCCCGCACAGATGTGCTGGGCTTGCCTGTAAGCACAAATCCATGGCTACCCGTTCAGTTTGCTTAAAATCAAGCTGGCCCACATGTTTTTGAACTCTCTGAGGATCCCAAATACAAAATAAGGAGTTGGCCTCTCCGAATAGTAAAAAGCCATAACACTTCGGGCTGGATTTGGCACAGGAATGTGCTCCACAAGCACAGCTGTGGGGCGCCCCTCAGCACCGGGACATTTCTCCCACTCCGCGGCCTCTCAAGGCTTCTGCTTATCTGCTGTGCCTTCTTTAGCCACAAAATCTTTCTTTCCTTCCTATCCATCCCTCTAGGTGCCTGTTCCTTGTGCAGTTTTGTGCTGATAAAAGAATGTTGCATTTTTTCACAGGAAGTGAATCAAACGTTCTTTATTTTAACGCTTTATAGCAAAGAGATTTTTCGTAACAAGAGCTGTACTTTGTGCTCCCAGCATTTAAAAGCAATAGGCTACGAGGGCACGACCAGCTCCTTTCCGCCGTAGTTCAGCTCTGAGGAGGCATCGATGGAGCAATGTTGATTTATGCCAGTCATGCACCTGGCTTTTATTCTCTGATGGCACTGCAGTGTCTCTTTGGAAGATGAACCTATTCGCTGCTTTTTAATTAAATAATCAGGGTGATTATTGGTGGTTTTGCAGTGTCTGTTTTGAATTAAATTTGCCCTGAGTACCCGCGCCATGTCAGGTGCTTTGTCTCGCACGGTCAGTGCAGTACGTGCAGGTCCAACGGTCGCGCGTCTTCCTGCGTGGCTCTGGAGCGGGCACGTTCTCCTCCTCGAGCGTGGCAGCACGAGTTACAAGGAGCCGGGGATTTGCGGCTCGGCCGTTCACAGGCCGGGTTTGCTCTTGCCCCTTGCAGGTACTTGCTGCCTCCACCGCCCGCACGGGTCTGCGGGAGCTGCGCTTGCTCCGTCTCCTTGTTCCCAGCTCCATTCCTGGAAATACCCTCTGCGCTGGGCAGAGTTTACAGTGATGTAAATGTACATAGGGAAGGTTATCTTAGGTCTCCCGGAGACCGTGTCCGGCTTTCTTGCATTAGACTTTTATTCTTCAGTAAAAATTCCTTATAAAGCTTGGCAATATCTTAGGATATATAAACCTTACGTAAGATCTTCTGCAGGTTTTACTAAAGTGCGTGAGTGACGGTCCTGTTAAGTGGTTAGAGCTTTCCACTAAGCCACTGAACTTTGGTTCGCGCCTACAGCTTTTCTTGGAGAGCTGCCCAGAGCTCCTTTAGCTTCTTTAATGCTCAGGTTGCTCTGTCCCCAGGGGCACATCAGTGCCTTAGCTGAACACAGCAAAGGCAAAGCTGCAGGCTCATTACTGGACACCTTGTTGTCACAGCTGAATTTTATTAGCCAGAATCCTTGTCTCAGCCAGAGGAACTGGTGTCTGTGCCTTTTACTAACTCTTCACGCTTGTAGCTTCCAGACAGTAATTTTTGAGCAGAAAGTGAGTAGAAGCTGCTAGAATTGACATTTATGGCAGGTGCTATTCCATAAGAATATAAACCCTGTATATCAACTAATATCTCATTCATGGTTCATTGGCTCACGGCTCATTACGTTATTAACACAGTGTTAATTAAAACTGTAGGTGCAAGAGTTGGGCCCAGGGCTGTTAATATCCGTATCCTTTACAACTATTTTCTCCCCCGTGTCTTCAAGCCTCCGAAAACCAATCTCGACACGGCTCTTTCTGGATGGAGGTTCCAGCAGGGACAGCCTGTGCCGCCGCCGCCGCTTCCCGGGCGTTCCCGCGCGTGGGGCGACTCGCTCTTCACGGAGCCACAGGGCAGCTCGCGCGGCTCGAGCCCCGCCGGCGGCGCCGCGGCGCGGGGAGCCGTGCGAGGGAGTGTGGCGCGCTCCCATTTAGCAGCGTGAAGCGCTGCCCTCTGCCAGGAACGTCCATTTAATGTATTTTTAGAAAACAGAGATTTGCAGAAGGCGGGACCGGTGTACCCTGGGCTTCCTCGCGGCACCGGAGGAGGATGCAGCAGTTTGTCAAATGAGGAAGGCACAAAGAACACAGTAAGAGGCAAAAAGCAGAGCAATAGCCCATCACAAACCGCCGCGCACGACTCGCTGAGACCACATTTTTCAGGCTACTCTGCTCTCTTATGAGGGGCAAAAAGGTAGCAAAGGGCAGCATAAAAACAAATGGCACTGAAGATCCAAGGCTGCTACCGAGGGAAGGGCTAAAATGAAGCCACTCGGGGATGAACCCGAACAAGTAGTTACAAAACTGGAGAAAACTGACCCACCCGATTCATTTTGCTGCTGAAAGCAATGAAAGGATGAGAGGGCTCTGCATTTACATGAAAGCTCCACAGTAACAAAAGCCCAGACCCCCAAGCGCAGATAAGGGGATGCGGTGAAGCAGCTTTCCTTGGAGCTATTGTTGGTCGAGACTTAAGTACCAGTATCATTTAGAAGCAGAAAGTAAAATGAAAAATGTTTTTCTTGCATATCTGTACGCCTTCTGCTGCTTTCCACAGTACTTTGCATTTCTTTCTGCAAAGCCCATGATCTGTTTTATTTGCCTGCAATTCTCAGTGTTAGGCTTAATAGCTCCCTTTCAGTTCCCATTATAATTTGGCTGTGTTTTGTAGCTACAATAAATGGGAACTCACGGACCTTGGTGTCATCCACCTCAAATCTTCATCCTATTAAATCTAATCCAAATTAATTTGAGGCAGAGCTCTTTGCCCTTGATACTTAAATAGACGAGAGACACACTTGGCAATGGGAAACAAACGTGGCTTAGTCTAGGAAGAAAATCTTCCTTAGATAATTGTTTGGGGCTTCAGCCATTCATGACAATCTAAACATACGTGCTGAGTTTATTGAACACTGTGTCTGATATTTTTCATTAAACATTTCCAAACTTTTCTCAAAAGCTTGACTCTAAAGAGGTACAAAAATACAGCAGAAGTTAACCCAGAGGCACTAGCATTTGCACTGGCTTCGGTTACCGCTTTTAGTTATAAAATGAATGACCCTGTGTCAAAATACAAGCTGTGGTATCTTTGCACCCTTGAACGCAAGCAAAGAGTGATAATGCAGGCTGGGAAAGGGTGGCCAAAGTTAAGAGCTTTCCCTGTTGAAGACAGTATTAGCAGCACTTCAAGGCTTGAGGCAAGCAATAAAGAAGACAACAGAACGGAAAAATACAGGTAAAGCCTCTCCTGATGGAAAGTTTTATTCTTATTATGATACAACAACGGATAGATTTGGATGTCCCTCTGAAATAGCCAACAGAGGAGACTAACCGTGGCAGTTACCTATAAATGCCAACACCAGAACGACAAAAGCCTTGGCAGTACTACTTGTAACAATGAAAAGACCTGGCAGGGTGTTCACCAAGTGCTCCTCATTGCTACTTATTCACTCATCTTTTCATCTTAGTTGTTCACTTATTTGTTCACTTTTTTTGTTCATTATAAAATGTAGTAGGGGATTTTTTTTTTTGTTCACTGTATCAAATACCTTTCCTGATGAACCTGAACAGAAGGGCTCTTCGAGCTTGAATTCTGTCTCCCATCCATGACTTGAAACACTTGAAAATTCAGGCTCTTGTTTTCCAGCAGATATTTTCCTGTGAGAACACCCAGGGTATCTGAGGCACAGATCAGGCAATATATGAAATGTAGTTCAGTGCCCATGTGGATTTCTTTAATTAACAAGAATTTATCAGACTAATGTAAACAACTTCTTTCTTCATGTGAAGATTTTCCACTGAAGATTTCTGTGGATCAAAAAGCCTTTTAGTAAGTGTTTATCAGCCTGATGTAGATTCCTCTGTCTTTCTCAACCACATGTGACACCTCCCTATGGGAACAATACGACTTGAGAAACTGGAAAAAAACCCAAACCGAAAAAGAGAGACTTTACAACACTTTGTTGTTGTTATGTTTTAGGATTGTACTGGAATTAACGCTTACTCATCATTATTAACCACCTTTTTTTTTTTTCCCCCTTTTTTTGGCAGCGCTGCCAAGGCTGGCGGCGCCATGTGCAGGGAGGGCTCCGCTGTCACCACCCGCAGAGACCCCCTCCAAGGCCGGGCGGGCGCCAGGGCCCCTCGGCAGAGCTTGGCGGGGAGCAGCTTCCCAGCCGCTTTGCCGTCATGGGGACCCAAAGCTGCGAGGTTGAATAAGGAATTAACGTGCGAGCCGCAAGAGCTACTGACCTATCAGCTCCTTCCGATAATGCAGCCGACAGCTCCTTCCAAGGTTCCCATCCATGAGGATAACGGCCGGGCCCCGCACGAGGAGGCCCAGGCAGGACGGGCACCAAGAGGGGACAGGCGGAGGGAGCTCCGCTGCTCCTGCCGCCTCCTCCCGCCCGGCGCCGCAGGAGGAGATCCGATCTTATAGGAGAGGGAGCGCGAGGCGGCATCAGGGGAGAAAGGGCAGGGAAAACGGCACCGACAGGCTGCTCCTGGCAGGAGGAACCGAGCCAGGGCTGCTCGGGCCAGCCCTTCAGCCAGCAAAACAGAGCACTAAAGCGGTGGGCGTCCATGGGTCGTCACGGTGGCCCTGAAGCTTACAGGGAAAATTACCCTCTTCCAGAGGATTTTATATAACCAAATCCTAACAAGCAGAGATGACGGACTCCTGTATGTGCAGACAAACGTGCGCAAAGCAAGCGGGGTTGAGTTGCATGCAGAAAAGTGCAGAAAGGAAGAACAAACCCAAGCCGATTAAAATAAGCAAACAAGAAAATGGTCAGTTTACAGAACATACTGTATTTATTTGGCCCCCAAATTCCTAGCATTGTAACAAACTCCCAGAGTTTCACTCCTTAAAGTGCTTCAAACTCCACTTATATTATTATTATTACTTTTAACATTAATGTACATTTCTGTATAAACATTCTGTTCATCACTCCAAAGAGATATTTATTTTATAAAAATTCTTTATACTAGGGGATCAAATTTGCTCTCAAGATGACCAGCATTAAGGCAAATTTCCAAAATTAAGACAAAGGAGTTACTTAATATTATGCTGGTACAGGTGAGAGCAAAATTTGGCCTAGTATGTGTATATACCAGCCTTTTTTTTTTTTTTTTTTTTTTTTTGTATTTTATGCATCTTATGCATCTGTCTTCCAAGGACCCAGTGGATTAGCTTGGAAATCAGTAACATTTAGCAGGGAGTTTACCAAACCGAATGCTTTCGCTTGGCCTTGGCGCAGCCCACGTGCCGAGGATGCATTTGCTCAGCAGCCATTCGGAGGATCAGCCTGACGGCAGCGACGTGGCGGTCGGGAAACGGGAGCCCACGTTGCAGGAATCCACAGAGTCCGTCAGCAGATCCAATGTGACGAGCGTGCGAGCAGGGTAACAGCAAAGTTACTCGGCAGGGCATCCATGCAGACTCACGGCACCATGAACCTCCGAAATTCTTTTGGTGGAGACGGGTTTGTCATTTATGATAATATTCCGAAGACAGCCAATAAATGGATCTTTAACTGGAAGCCACGGGGTGGCCAAATTTGCTACATAAAACAAAGTAAAAAGATCACATTAATAGCAAGAATGATTTTAAAGAACACTGATCACTGCAAAACTTGGAATGTTTGATAATTACTCTTAGAACTTTAATCCTTTCTGTCAAATGTAGTAGGAAACAAACATCTCAAGAGGCAGTGAACTATTTTCTACTACATGTAAAACGCTTAGAATATTTTTCCATAAATTTATTTATCCTGCTTTGGCCCAAATATGACAGGATTTGATCAGCGTCTGTAGTTCTTCAGACTTCTTTCAGCTTGAGGAACTTTTCCTCATGATCCATCTTAGGAGCAGAAACACCTCCCATGCAGTTGGATTCTCCCGTGCTTCCCATCCGAGTGAAAACTCTCCCAGTAGGAGTATCACTTCCCATTCCTGCTCCATACCTGCATGGGGACCTCAGCACAGACTAGGACACCGAGCCCTAGCACTTCTGAGGCCGTGATGCAGCCAGCTCTTCTGACGAAGCTCAGCTAACTGGAGATTAGCTCCCTAAGGAAAGGGAGCTTTCTCCCTTTAGGAAAGCTCCCTAGGCACGCACAGCGCACGTGCTGGGCCCTCAGCAATTCCCACCTCGTTCTCTGTACAGACCTGCTCCTACCACACTGCACAACCTGCCAGCTGGACAGAATCCGAGTCTCTGTCAAAAAGCAGCTGTTAAGAGAAGAGAGTGAATGATGCAGGGCTCCGTGCCTGACGGGGAATTCCTGGCAAGGAATAAAAAGGCAGCAGATAACTGAAGGAGTCAGCAGCAATGGTATTACCTGGGATTCTGCCCAAGTAGAGTGGCTGGCGCCCGCGCCTGGGCATCAATGGAGGGAGTCCAGTGGTGGAGTTGCTGTGAGTGGCCACCTCCAGCTGCACCGTGTTTCCCTTCTGAGAGACTGTGAAGAAACAGGTCAGTGAGGACTCTCTCTCAACTCTGCTCAAACACTCGCCAGATATGACACTATTGTAAGATGTGCCTGTCTTGTGAAAATGTAATTCATAGGAAAAATATATTTTATTCTAATTCAGAAGCAGACTGACACATCTAGATACTCTGGGTCAAATAATGTCCCTGCCCGCCCCGCTCTTCTATAATGCCCTGAATTAACCACTTGTTCTAAGGAGCATTTTCAGAATAAACAGAAGTGAATTTTTTAGGGGAACGCTGGGTATGCCAGGCCATGTGCCCACCTGCCTTTCGAGCTCTCAGAAGATGCTCCTACCTGTGACCGTGTGCCACTGCCCATCACGCAGAGACTGCCCCGCTGGGACTGAGGTCTCAAACTCTCCAGCCCCATTATTTCCAGCAGCAACAATCTGTAAAACAGTTACATTTTAGTGTGCCATAGTGTAAAAAAAAAAAAAAAAAAGGAAATACAGAACTTTAAGGAATATAGTTAATATAGTGTGGAGATGGATTTTGCTTAAGAGTCACAGTCACTGTATTCCTGTCCCAGAAATGATCTTCTCCAAGAGGAAACTAAACTAAATTTTCCTAGTAGAACCCTAAGATAGGATATTTTATAAATTGTACAGGCATAAATGAATGTTTTTGTCTCTCTTTGCCCTTCAGTCTTACAAAATAATGCTGATTCCTTTTGAACACATTATTGCTCTTCAACATCTTCCTTTCAAATTCTTTTTGGCTGTGCTGCTTACAGCAAGCTTGTTAATGGCCAGGTGACAGACATGCTGAATCCACCTCCTACGAGGCTCACTGAGCTTTATTTCATCCTGTAGATTTCTGTCCACGCACACAGAGCCTGAATCCAAGTTCCTGCTGAAGAGAGGGCTCTTGCCCTTACGGAATCCCCAGGTGCTGATGCTCCTGCCTCCGTTGACTCATCGTGCCTTGCACCAGATGAGTGTTCTGAGTGAAACCAACTTCACCAACAGCACACAAGTAAGTCGGTCGTGTCAGTTCCCTAGGCTGGTTCACTGGTGCCTGCCCTCATGCTGGCCAGGAAGGGGCAGCGGTGGCTGGGGAGTGAGGGGTAAAGCTGACCCTGGCTGCTGCTACGGGCACTCGGACAGGTCTTGAGACCAGAAGAGTCTCTGTGGAGCAGACACAAGCTTCTCCCGTGATGCCTCTGCAGCAGAGAGCACACAGGGTTTGTGGTTCAAGACTCACGCTCTGAAGCAGTAATATTATGAAAAAAAAACAGCGGTAAGAACCACAATTACTACCCCTAAGCTAGAGCCTAAGATACTAAAAGGAAGCAAGACAGCTGACGTGTATTGGAGCTGCATCAGCACCTTAGCCAAATGATGACTAAAGTGGGAGTAAACACAGAGTTTTGTGGTCTCTGCGGGGGTTTGTAAGTGCCAAGAAATCCAGGGAGACAAAGCCTGTGGCCACCTCCTGACTGCTGTGAAGGGATCGGGCACACACCAGGGTGCACACAAAGAGCCTTCGGCAGGCACAGGGAGAGGCTTCATGCTCCAATTTCTGTAGAATAGTTTTAACATGAAGAACTTGTTTAATGTTAAATCTAGAAATACGCATTATAATAAGCAAGTGCAGTACTGAAGGTCAGAATTTTCTCTGCCAAATGTTGGCAATACAACAGAAATTGAAACAGAGCCTGTAAAACTTACTTTTTCTCCTTCTATGTAAACAGTCAGGTAGTTGTCTTGCTCACTTCCAGAATGGAGGAGTACACTTGTTGAGCTCCTTGGTCGAACAGCAAATGTAATTGCAAAATCCAAGCCCACCACCAAATGATCTGTAGGGGAATAAACAGTGGGTAAAGGAAGGACCATAGAAGATAACTGGAAGAACATGCAAAAAATATATATATATATTGTATATACATGTTTAAGACATAATTCCATATAACATAATCTCTACAGAACTTACCAATGGTGATATATCCTCCTTCATTAAAGAAATAAATGCCAGTCTCCATGGGAGCATCCAGGCAGGGAAGTACACCATTTTTTTGCTCAGGTGTATTCATGGCTTTTCCATTCATCTTAAAATTCCTCAGGCAACCTTTGAAACTGTTCACTGGCATAATCTGAAAGTGCATTTCAAAACATGAATCCTAAAGCATGATGAAAATCTTTTCAGTAAGAACATCATACATTTCTTTTTATTGTTCAGCTGTAGAAAGCCAGCTATCTTTAAGGGCATCTAAAATCTGTCTCTGATGCACTGAAAACATATCCTGAAATTAAAACAAACATCTTAAAACATGAAAATAACAGCTATTTTGAGTTAACACGGCTCCTGCATGCAAAACAATTGCTTCCCAATGATGTGTCGAAAAGATAACAAAACAGGAGTTGTGAGATCTCAGGTATACCTTTCCTTTCTCAAGAGACTGTGTATTCCACTCTGACTTTATAAAAAGCCTTGCAACATTAACTGTCCATTTTTAAAGTAATAGGGACAAGTATTCCAGATTAAAACCAGGTTTTACATTCTAATTCCTTAATGGGGAAGATTCCCTTGCTCCTCTACTGAGTAGTATTAAGCCCATTAAAATAAATACTCTATTGGAAGACTGTATCCCTGGGATTAAAAAATGTGACTTTGGCCTTTTCAGTTTCTTAAAGATCAGAAACAAAAACAGCACATGGTTATCACCAGTGTCTCAACAACACGTTGGAAACAAGGATCCTGCGTGCACAGCTGAGGAAGAAATCTATAATGAGCAGCTACGGACATTAAGCACAAGTGGTGCTCTGTCAGTACTTGGAAATAGCCCCCAAACCCTTTCACCATGGAAAACCAGCAATAATTTCACATGCAATTGCTGCAGCATGGGGGAGTGCATGTGCATGGGTGGCTGCATCCATGACTTACCTGGTGCTTCAGGGATGGCAGCCCTCCCAGGTAGATTGGTGGCTTAATGCTGGGGGCAGAGTTTGTTCCCAATCTTCCATGCTGGGCCCTAAGCCCATCGACAACCAGACGGATGTTCTTCCCATCTCTGCTGAATATGATCTTTGCAGGGAACAGACATAACAGAATGAGAAATCCGGAGCCCAGAGAAAGACACTGAAGCTTGTGGTACAAAGAGCAGAAGGTGCTTTAAGAAAAATTAATCAGACACAGTACAGCTTTAAAGCAAGAATATCCTTTTTTGTCTAGTCTGAAACAAGCAAAATGTGAACTGGAAGTAGATAAACAAAATGCTTCCATCAAACAACAAGATGGCAGGAGCACCTTGCACCTCCTTGATCATTCAGCCTTCCAGAGATCCCTTCTGGTCACCCTTGCCACAGTCTATGATTGGGATAATTGCATCAGCTCTCTGGGTGTGACAAAACAATCAGAACGGAGTCTGCTGCACCTACATCTCACCATCTCTGGTACCTCAATGATCTCTTCTGGAGAACTTCTCTTTAACAAAGTATTCTTGAAATATTTAAGCTGAAAATAACGTTAGGACCTTAAGACACTGTGACACTTGTTCTTTCCCAAGATACCTGTCAACCACATGAAAACTCAGCCACGTGACTTAATTTCAGGTGCCCAAAAGGAACAGTTTCGCTCCTTCCTGCTATGTCCAGCAACTTCGGAACTTAGGAAGCAGGTTGGCTGCGCCTGCTGAATGCCAATTGTGCTCAACCATGGTTCCCATGCCATGTTACTTACAGTGTGCCATTCACCATCATTGTATTTAGTATCTGTTTTGATCTTGATTCGTTTTCCTCCAGAGTCAAGTGAAAAGACAAAACGTCCTTTTGAAATGCGGAGAGCCAGGTAAGAGTTCTCAAATCCCTCCTCCACAAAAAATATTAACCCTCTTGATGATCGAGTCCGTACATCTACGGAAAAATGCAACCTGTAGTGGAAAGAAAGCATGTTCAATGTAGGTCTATTTTGTAAATTCTCGTACCTTTCTGCTCTCCAGAAAAATGCCAGTGAAGCTCCATTTGGGAAAAGCAGAATAGTGTTTGGTAGAATCACTGCTCTACATTCTTTCAATTTCTAAATGTGGATGAAAGTTGGCACATTCAGATTCAGGACTTGACATCAGTAGATAACTGTAGTTGTCGACCTCATCAAAGTCAATCACATTGCTTTTGTTTGGGAAAATGTTAACTAAGAAAAAAAAATCCTGAATCTTTAGAAGAATTCTTCTGTTCCACCCAAAGATATTAGCAAGAAGAAAACCTAGCTCTTAGCACATAAAGATTCATGCAGCGTTGAAGAATAAATTGAGGTACACAGAGAAAATTTATATTACCTGTCTGTAGGGTACACTGGGGAAAATGTGTAGGACACAAAACTGTTGGGAGTGTTTCCAAACAGATACGCTCCACTATCGACATTTAGCTGGGTGACATTTAACAAGACCAAGTTTTGCTGGTCCTGCTGCAGTTCAGCATCTGTTAGAGAACCAAGGTATTTTTCATTCTGCAATTTAAGACAGAACGGAGGTTTCTCAGTCCTATACACCATGGTTGTGCAGACAAAGCCTCAGTATCTACATGGAGAAGAGAAGACTGTAAAAATAAACATACCTGGAGCATCCTAAACGTGATAGAATTATTGAATTCTTGCAGCAGCATTGGTTCAGGGTTCTTGTATTGGTGGCAAGCTCCAAGAGCCACACCGGTCTTCCTGGTGTAGTCAACTAGATTTTGAACCTCAGGGAGCTGACCTGCCCTACAATGGTAAGAGCAGCAAGTGCTGTAACACACCACTCCTCTTCTTCAACAAATTCAGCAACATACTGTACAACTGTTCTCTGTACAATATAGATTTCTCAGTGACCTGATGCTGAAGTATCAGTTTTCACCTCCTCCAACTACAGCTGATTTCAGTTTTTCTTCAAAATATTTTTTAGGTTGGTTTGGGTAAAAAGTGTATTGCCACTGAGAAAAGGGGAAAGAATGACAGCAGCCTTGGTTGAATAAGATTCTAGATAAGACTACAAAACTTTGCTGGTTAATATATGAACAGCCAGTGGCAGATCAAGGGAAAAAAAAAAAAAAAAAAAGACACACACACACACATCAAGTCCTGCCAACACAACCACTCTCTCCTCACTAAGATGTTCTACTGAGATTTGTCAAGGGGTAAAGTCTATCTCGACTTGATACGCAGCTCCGCTATTATAGCCAAATTATCAGAAAGACTGTCAAAAACAATTGCTTATGTGTAAAAAGAATTCTTGTATCATTTTGTAGGTCTTGCAGAGTATCTTTAATCTGTGAATTACAATACGCTTCACAACAGAGAAAAATCAACGAGGCTCCTTGGCCATTGATTTCTCTAAGAAGATTTGGGAGCAGAACCTCGGTTTCTTGAAATTCATTTCAGTTCTCCCTTCACTTGATCAGCTAATAATTTTCATTTTTATATTGAAAACTACTCTCCCAAATCTGACTTTTGACAGGGAGGTTAAT
This sequence comes from Nothocercus julius, assembly GCA_013398735.1. Classification (NCBI taxonomy): domain Eukaryota; kingdom Metazoa; phylum Chordata; class Aves; order Tinamiformes; family Tinamidae; genus Nothocercus; species Nothocercus julius. Next base: position 174,400 of record VZSV01000022.1, read on the forward strand.
GTGACTTCATTGTCTTGCAGTGTCGTGTTCAAACTTTAAAGAAGATTTAACCAAATCGAAATACATTACTTTTTGTAAAACCATACATGTACAAATATTCATCAAACATTTGATGAAAGCTCAAACATTGATAAACAGCTGAAACAAAGTCCCATTGGAAGAACATTTATGTTCTTCCACAATGCTTTTATTTAAATAATATGTTTCTGCTGAATTTCTCCCCTAAATGTCACCTGTAAAATATCTCTAATAAGCAGATAAACACATATGAAAAAGAGAGAACATTAATCAGACATCTGCTCCATTTCTTTGTGGAACTGCTCTGGACTTCTCTGTAAGCTTCGCTCATTCATTACCTAGTTTCTATGTAGCTATAAAGACAAAATCTAGGGTGGGACATGGTCAATTCACTATACTAATTTTATTCTTTGGTTAAAATACTATTAAACACATATAATTCAACCTAAAATTCCATTACATTTGAACAATTGATTTCATCATAACTTGATACTATGTGTAATCTGCCTGAATAAAAGCATATTTTGGGGCAGCAAATTTATGTGTTAATGAAGGCTTTGTGTAATGAAAGAAAAGCAATTTAGCAAAAAGTAATCTTCATATGATCAAAAAGGAAAGCAGATCAAAATGCCTGAAACTGAAGATCTTTCTAGGTCAAATACCTTTCTATAAAGATGTTTGAGATGCAACCTTCAAAATCACCTCCACCAAATCTTATAGGCTGGATTAATGTCTGTCGTCCTGAATAGCCAACAGTCATTGACACAGGCTCATCATCAACCAGCAGTCTTAGTCTGAAACAATGTGAATACAAATAAGCATGAAATCCAAAACAAGAGTTATGCATCTAAATGAAAGAATGAGGAAGGAAGTAGTATTTGAGAGGTAACTCCCTGTTACATTCTCATAATGCAGTAGAATTGCCTTATTTCTGGAATTTTTACATCAGTATGTGCTTCCTGACTTTGGTGGCATCACCCTGCTTCTCAGTGGTAGGTAATTAGCAAAGTTGAAGGTAGACCTTCAGTGCTAGGGTTATGATCTCACAGGAATTCAAGAAAAAAACTCCCATTGCCAGTGATGGGACAGATTTCATTGTTCCTATCAAAATGCACTTGGCATGTTAGCAACTACAGAAAATACTGAAAGTTATAATTAGCCTAAGTTAGAGACAACCTCTGAAAACTTTCTTCTTGAGCAAGTAGTTTTATTTTATATGATCCTCAAAAATCAGTATGATTTAGAAGCTTTTCAGGAAACTTTATTAAACTCCTGAGAAGAAAGACAATTATTACCCTCTTCCCTGGGCCTTTAACCACCTCTGCTGGGTAGATTTATAACTCAGGATGACACATGTAAAGGCTATGGGAAGAGAAATAGCTCCAAAGCTCAGGCTTGTCAAGCAGAAAAAAAAAAACAAAAAAACACAGAGCATACAAAAAGATATCTGTATTGATGCACAGCTGAAACTGAGTAGGTACTAACATGCAAATTCATAGGCCAAATATCTCCTTTTGCTTCATTATTTCACTATCCTTTCTTAGCACAGGCCATTTTTAGCTGTGTACCCAAAGAACAAGCCACACAAAATTTTAATCTCTCTCCAGCTACAAGATTAAAGAATCAGATACAGAACTCACATGTCATCATTTTTTACGACTGTCACATAATGCATTGACCCATCTTCATATTTCTTGTCCAGTTTGTTTTCTGTTTCTCCCATCCTTACAACTACAGAGCCAGGTCTCAGGAAGATAAGAAGAATACTAGGCTAAAAAAAGAATCCCACAAAGTGATCAATAAATGCAAGTTCCTTCAGTTCTCCCTGACATTGCCATTAATACAGCTCTCAGTGGAAAGAGCAGGGGCTAATGTGTCTTGCTTCTTGATTGTCTGTACCTTACATTACCTTGTGGAAATAAATCAACCTACCCTAAAACACATTTCTCAGGTAATCTATTACCAGACTTTACTCCTATTCTTTACAAATTGCATAATGCCTATTCTAGAATATCCCTGCACCTTGAAGACCAGATAGTTATTTACACTTCTTGTTTAAACAGTTTTTACAAAGAGTGGAGGATTCGATTCTCCACTTCTCAAGCACCTGATCTGCACTTGCTTCCCCACATCAGCTCCTCCAGCTAGCAAGAATAGGGTTATGATTGAACCTCCCTGCTTCCTGAGGAAATATAGACAAAATCAGTCCTTTTCCACTGAATATCATAGTAAGATTTTGGACAGAAAACCAGTTTTTCTCAGAAAATTTCCAGTCGACTATATTATGGAACATTTCTGATACAGGGATGATGGTGTTATGGGGCATGCACTGTTTCTTTACAGAAGGCTGAAATTCAAAGCTCTGTTTCTCATAAAATAAAGTACTGGTTTGGGGAAGAAAGGCTGTTTCTTTGGCCTGTTATATGCAAGATGCCATTTTGAAGAGACTTATTTGTGATGCCAAAACTGACATGGTCACAATCACATACGACTGATCAAGAAACAAAACACAAACACGTATTCTAAGATAAACAGGATTCATACTCATACACTGTAACTTAAGAGCGTCCCAGTTGATGTCATAGTGCGAAAGCCAAAGCTGACTTGGAAATCTCTGGGAAACGGGAAACCTGCTGAACTCAGGCTTAGGCTTCCCTCTCTGGAGAAAGCTGCAGATCTGACAATCTGAAAAAGAGGTAAGAGTGCTCTCCGTGATTTTCCTTCTAGTCTGAAGAAATGACAACACAGGACAATAACTGCCCTACCCAGCATAATTGTGATTGATTGCAGTCAAAACCAAACAGAAGGTAATCTGAAAGTTCCAGTATTTCAGTACAGACAGATTGACAGAATTGGTTTCACTGGAATTACTTATGATCTGAGAAACTCGAAAGGCAGATGAGGCCTGCTGAGTATAATACATTGTTTGTCTTCACTGTTTGCATTGACAGGACAGTTTTATAAGGTTTCACACTCAGAAGCATCAAAGCGAGCAGCTGGAGAAATACTTTGTAGGTAGAGAGATGTCAAGAGGGACGTGTGTACTTGAAGCTGTGGGAATCATGGCACAGCGGATCCTTTTGAACAAAATGTTTTTTAATACATGACAAGTTATACAGATATGAACAGAGAATGAAGGCCAGATCTTCTGCGCAGGGAAACAGCCTGCAATGAAATCACTGTGTGAAAGGTTTAGAGCTCACAGAAGGAAAGTGAATGCAAACTTTCTGTGCCATGCTATAATAGGATAAATGCAGTTGTGCACCATGTGAACAGCAGTAAATAGAAGCAGAAGGGTAATTTTCAATTCCACACAGTATTGGATAAGCCAACAATGAAACATCATATTGTCCCGTGGTAGACTATGCACTTGAACAAAGTACCAAAGTTGGAGTGGATTCTCTTCTCTTTCTTATTTCTATACCAACCTGTGGCTCTTCATTATCATCCCATGTTAACCAAATATAAGTTATGACCTCATGTAAGTAAGTAAAATATGGTTTTATAGCTGAATCAGACTCTTATGATCTAGGGATCACTTTCGGTCATGAATTTTATGCCTACCAAAATTTTTAAAAGCAATTATGTTAGTTACCTTCCAGTCATCTGAACATTTCTTGCTGACACCAACGGTCTCATCAAAAATAACAGATGCAGTTCTAGGGTTTTTAACATTCTTCATGCATCCCCGGAATGGAGGTGTAGATATATTAAAGCTGGTTTCAGGGAGCGGAGGAGAAAAAGAATTCATTAACCTGCTATTTCAAAGTATTCACCAATATAATAGCCTATAAATGTCGACAATAAAATAAGAAATAGAAAAATAAAACAAATGCAATCTTTATTGCACACGTGCTTAATGCTGATCAAAATCTTTCATCAGGGCACACTCCAACAAAGAACCCAACATTAGCCAAAAATCACAGATTATTATCACGTATTGTAAACTGGTTATTTTCAAATCACGTAAGACACACATTATACAATCTGAAAAATTTACCCAAGGAAAGAATTTAGATGAATGCCCCATAAAAAGGCTGTATATTATAGCCTCTTTTTAGTAACTCACTGTTCCCGTAGAGAAGATGGAATTCCACCCAGGTAGTATTTAGTGAAACTGAAGACTCTTATGCTGACGTTAATACCAGGACTGACACGAACAACATTTCTACTTCTGGCAAGAATCAAGCTAATCTGAAATAGATGAATAATGAGAATTACTTCACTTACCAGCCTTAAGTCCTGAACAGCTGTAATAGACAAAGGTGCTTTGCAAAATTTCGGCATTTTAGCCAAAGAAATGTCTGAAAAAAAATGCTCTACTACCCAAACTAAAGGTGAGTTTTTATTCTTCTCAAGGAGATTGCCCTAAAAATACACCTCACCTAACATCCACAGATTGTCTTCTACGTGCAGATAAAGACTGAAGAGCTGCTACCTTATACAAAGACTATATCAGTCAACTGCCTGGAGCTGACTTGACCCAGCACAGCATAAAGACTCCTTTCAGCAGGCCATGCAACCTCTGCTATCTAGTTGAAGATGCAGGAAGGGGAGAAGGGAGAATTAATCAAAACAACCATCAAAGGTTTTAACAACGTCCTTAAAATTTCACTTTTGTAACACAGCAAAACTGATGGACTAAAGCTAAGCAGACAAGGAACAACAAAAAGATTACAAAAACTAATGTCTATAAGGATCAGGCTGCCCTGAAAAAATAAACCTTTAGCTGCTAAAACCACTTCCCTTCATACTAACATAATGCCAATATTTACAAAGAACATAGCACTTTCTTAGTAAAGCAATGCTCTCACAAAGGCTGTTTTCTCTTGTGGCTATTCCATAAAAATCAAACGTAGTCACAGGAATGCATGAGAGTAGACAGTTTCCAGATTCATTTTCAAGGTCAAACTAATCCTACCTATCTCAATCTTCCCAACACAAATGCAAAACTTCACAGCTAAACCTTAATATGGGATGCTCAGTTTCAGCTAATGTGTATTTTCACAAGTAATGGTCACTTGATTGTTTGAAAGGACATACTTGTTTATATGTTCCATCATTTACAGTTGTTGTGTTGTTTTCTATTTCCTTTGGAGGGTCAGAGCCAATTTTGTATCTAAAAACTGGATGACCATTTTTAATGAGTATGCTGATGAACTGGTCCTGCAGTAAGAACAAAATCATAAACAAAAATTAAACTATGCAACATTTCATGTATATTTCATTGTCATGTGAATTAATCAAGCTATTTAGTTATTTCAATACAGCTTAGAACTTATATTAGTCACCGTAATTACTTTTATGAACAAACATATTATAAGCTCTCCAACTCTCTGATGGACTTTTTCTCATTTCAAGATGCCTACCTATTTTTTACAGCATTAAGAAATTATTAGTACATGTTAACAGTGATTGTAAACATTCTTATAATATTGCTAGATAAGTAGTAGTATCATTGCTGTATTTTGACCAGCTTTAACCACTTTCTAAATTTTTTCTTACTGTGCTACCAAGCACATCAAGATTTGAGAAGGAGGAGGTAATCCCATTTTTGGAGAATTTCAATATTTCAAAATTGATCTGATTTAAATTACAAAATGAAATCCCTCTAATTAAATAAAATTTAAAAAATAATTAAAAAAAAAAAAAAAAGCAGAAGTTCCATCTCCATGTGAGGAAGAACTTCTTGACTGTGAGGGTGACAGAGCCCTGGCACAGGCTGCCCAGAGAGGCTGTGGAGGCTCCTTCTCTGGAGATCTTCCAAACCCGCCTGGCTGCCGCCCTGTGCCCCGTGCTCTGGGTGTCCCTGCTGGAGCAGGGGGGTTGGACTGGGTGATCTCTAGAGGTCCCTTCCAACCTCAACCATTCTGTGATTCTGTGAAATTCTGAATTCTCTGCACAGTCTAATGGAGGAACTACCTGGAATGATATTTTCTCAACTATGACAAAGTGAGTACTCAAAACAGCCATAAAACAGCAGAATATACTAATCTGTAACAGATCAACGTAGCAGTTATTACTTAATCTAGCATGTTCCCAATTAAGTGAAATTTTTTTTAAAAAATTCTTGTACCACAGAACACCACAGACAGAGTCATTCCATGAGTTACCTCATTTGCTGCAAAAAACACTAGGCCTTCATCTGCAGTAGTCTGAATTGTCTGCTCATAGCGTGCTGTTATGAAAGCATTTGTTTCTTTACATGTGACACTGGCATAACCAGTGCCTTCGAAATAGCTCTGGTCAGACTCTTCTTTATACCTGTAGCAATGTCACAGACAAGAATAAATAAGAGCAAAAACTCCCACTACAGGGACTTACTGTCATTATCATTTATAAAAAGCTTCAGCTAAAGCATTTGGTACAATGCCACTAACGAGGCCAAATTCTGACCTAACCCAAGTGAAGAGAAAACCTTCCATTGGTGTCTATTGGATTTGCCTATGGCCTTCACAGAGGAAAAGAATTTAAATTTTTAATGCCTGAGTTTTTCCACTTAATATAATATTTATCCTATAAAGAAGCCAGATACATTAGTCCCTGTATTAGTGACTTTAACTTTTGTCTGGTATTCAACATTCAAAATCTTGGCCATTGGATTGAGATTGCCATAGACAGGAATGTTGTCAACACCAAGGATTTTCTCTAGGAAATGTATTTCATGATCAAGTATTAGAGAAAAATCCCTAGTTCAGCTGCAGTGCTTATTCTCCTGGATGTGAAGAAACAAGAAATCCTGATGATAAAATAACTGTGAATTTCTTACTGTAAAACACTTCTGTGCTTATATCATACCTTCTGCATGGTTGCACTTCAGTGGTATTGAGATTAAATGTCCTCTTGAAGTTGTACAGGCTGATAATATTCTCATTTAGGCTGTCTAATTCAATGCAGCCTTCATAATGAGGATAGTCTAACTTTTGTGGGGGCTGCAAAAACAGTGTCACCAAAAACATACTGTTAGCATCAGCTGAGAAAATTTTACATTGACATGTAACTTGTCGTACCTATTGCAAATTTTAATAACACACAGAATATGATATTCTAAAATAGCATAAAGTTATTGTTTGGATATAATATCCAAACTGTCCAACAGCACCACAGCGGTACTACAGCACACTTATATGGGGTCATGTATGGGATCAGATAAAGAAAACATTATGCTCCCTTTGTGTTCTAGCAGACTGCAAGCCAGGCAGCTTCTGTAGGATAGAGCACTTTCTTCCTTCCACTTCATTCCTTCTGATAAACTTTTCTGCAGGCAAGAGTACAGTCTGGCACCCCCCCTTTGAAAGACTGCTAGTGACAGTCTTAATTGTAAGAACAACAGAATAATCAATACTGAAATGTTTTAAAAGCCTAAGCAATTCTTTTTACCCTAAAATCTGGTGGGTATCCTCCAACATAAAAGACAACATTGTTGGGATCAAGGTTTAGGAGAGTGTGACTGTCTCCACTGTTCCCATTCAAAGGCTTTTCATACTCTGGAGAAGTTGATGTAGCTGCTTTGATGTAATTCAGCTTCACGTACTGGTAAATCCTAAAATGAAAAGAGAAGGGCAAAATAACACATTTCATTAAAAAAGATGTTCTTTACAGGTTCTGGAAAAGTGTGTCTGTCACATAGAGTGGATCTGTTACCTTTCTAACTTGACTTGATCCAGAATGGCTTCCTCGGAGTTGCTCTCGGTCACCAGTGGCTCCACATCTATCTCTGCTTCGCTGCCTCCCAGGTTGTAGACACAAGTGAGGTGACCACGTTTCAGGGCCATGCCCAGGTAGTTCTGGGAAGCCTAAGGACAACAAAGCAAATCATCCTTAATAAGGGATTCGTGTGATGATTCTCAGAGATAATATCATACTGTGAATGAGTCACAGGAAGCCCACTCCCCTAACACATAGAGCATTGAGATCAGATTTTTATTAAGCTTATCATTTTTGTTTTGGGGAAGAATAAATTGTAGTCTCCTGTGTTGTACTGTTCAGTGAATGTATTTATAATTAAATAAATATCTATCAATAGGTATCCTAGCCAGATGTCCAGGAGAGAAAAAGGGCGAAATCCAGTGTAGAGTAACTACCTTTAAAGAGCTGACAATATATGCATAAGACTCATTACAGACGTGAGACATAAAAATACATGGTTAGGCATCTGCTGGAAAAATTTGAAATGTTTGTTAGTGCTTGTGTAAGCAGGAATGCACAAACAAGTCTACGTTATTCTGAATATTCATGAGAAGCAGTAATGAAGAGAGGGACTAAGCCTTACAATGAAAATATCATTTTTTCTTTTTTTTTTTTAACCTAATACAGAAACACATAGTTCCTTTTATTATTGTAACAAAGATCTGAAACAAGAGTTGAACTGAGTGTGTGATGAATGCTGAAAAAACACAGACTGTTATGACAAGAATATATGATGATATCCATAACTGAGAAGTAAGTTCTGAAGCACTGAAACAACAAGCTATCAAAGAGGAAAAGAGTTATTTACCCAACAAGTTACCTTGCCAGTGGAGGAATGAACTGCTCTTAGCACAATACTTCTTCCACAACATAATGGCTATTATAAAAAGATTAGGCTAATGGTAGCTACAAACTTCAAACAAAATAAATTGTGTCTCATTTATTTCTCAAAGCATGTTGCTCATTTTAAAAATCGCATTCGGTTGCAAAATATACCTACATCTTTATTACCCAGGTACAGGACAAACATATTTGGTGCCCTCTGGAGGATATCCGATCTTTTCTGAGGTCTTTGGAGAAAGAGAGACAGTGAGGTATAGCCTCTCAAATCTTCAAGGTTCCTTGGAGGTCGAACTTCTACCCCAGAGCTGCCATTGAACCTCATAGGAATGGCAACCTATTATGAAAAAAAAAAAAAAATCATTTACGTTAAAAGTAGCTGCTGCAGGTATTTCTGCTTATCTCATCGTTGTATGAATTAATGGCTCTGTTCCTAACAAATAATAGAACTAGGAATTAGGATGTATAAAACGGTATAATCAACACTTATCACTTACACAGTACCTCTTTTCTTCAGCATTTGGTAAGCGACCCTTGCCACACCTGTGTCAGGTAACTGTTACCTTCACTGTACACCCAGGGCAGGATGTGCCTGGCACCTCTGAAGAGCAACCTACAAACACCTTACATGTCTATTTACACATCTTCATGCCCCACTTAGCTGGACTTGGCTGTTGGAAATTAAACTGCACCACGATCAATAACGACATCTTCTATTACAGGTATTTATGCCAGGGTCACAGATTCATATTATTCATTACAAGGACACTGTGTTACTTGCGGTTACCTCAGGGACACTCCGGCTGCTACCCAAGACCACTATCCCGTGAGCAACTATAGCAGTTGCTCAAATGGAAAAAGAGCATTTGAACACGAATATTTTAGCAGCTGATTTCTAGCGTGGTGAAGCACATAGAGACAGAAGAGCCAGCAGCATAAGCTTGTGCAGCTTTTTAGGATGTGCCAGTGCTCCACGAACCACGCACTGGTGGAGAACCTGCCTCTGAGCTACAGAGCTGACTCTACCCCTGCTGTCAAAGGAAAGTCACCCCAAGTCATGTCTTTCCTTCCAAGGAAACACATGATGTACAAATAGGGATTTTAGAGACAATCTTGGGGAAAGAAAACCTACAGGACAAAGGAAGGAAGCTAGATGATACCATATCCACCATTCTGTTACATATGGATTAAGATATTTCCCATCCTCATAGCTGCTCTAAGTGCTGGGTGATGCTGTTGGGGTGAAATTATGTCCTGTCTTTCATGCACATTTTAAAAACATGAGTTAGAAAGACGCATTTATAAAAGCACTGCTGTGCACCCATATCACTGAGGTCAACCATGACAGGACAGTTCAGGACAGCATTCAGGACAGACCTTGTTTGCAGCATCTCTTGCCTGCTGAATAAGCTCTCTTATGCGATTGACGTTCTCAGAGATATTGTTTATTGGCATTAGCTGTTGGTTAATGCTCTCAATCTTGCTGAATAGATCTGGAAGTGTGTTTGTCAATGTTGTCACTGAAAGAAAAAACATAACTGAGTGTAAAAAGGAGGACGAAAATGCATGCAAAATATGAGATATGATTCCATGGTTATCATAAAAGGGGTGACTGCAGAACTGTTTTTATTAGTTCCACAGTACTTCGCATTTCCCACTGAAACTAGGAGTTTACACAGTAGATATTATATGCCTGGAATATGTGACCAAAGGTATTTGTGGAAGCAGACAAAACTAGCAGTTCCAAAAAGGGTCACAAAAGTTTCCACAAATAGCTACTAAATAAGAGACACATGAATGTTTCCTTTAAAAGTATTATCAGACCTAAAACCAGACCTAATATTTAGATAAATAAAACAGCAGAGATGATTCATGACATGGCAACAATATGCCTGCTAGCTGTTACAATTATCTTGTTTATTCAGAATGTTTTATCTTTCTTGAATTTATCACATACAGTTACTAAAAAGATGAAAAAAAGATCCCTGTAAGTGGTTTGGCTTTGTGATTGCCCCTTGGTTTTTATTTTATGTGGTCTTTGTACACAATTGATGTTAAGAGTGTAATCCACTTAATTTCAGCTGACAGCCTAATCATCTAGGTCTTTGCTGTTGTCAGTGTACTAGAAAATAAGATCTTGGAGGCAAATCATGATATTAGATGTAAACTTGTATCTCAGCATGGCCTGAATTACCTTCTGCAGTGCCTGTCTCTTTCCACTGGCACTAAAGGAAGCTCAGCTAATTAGAATAGGCTCCATGCCTAACTTGTGGATGATCAAAATTAAAGATGACCATTGCTGCTGCTGAACTTTTAGGTTCACATAAAAATGATTTGACAGGTGTCAGAGAGTGAATACTTGCAATAGCACTTGCAACACCCACCTGAACTGTTTGCCTCCGTCAACATTTTCCTGAAGTCAGCACTTTGGGTGCTTCCATAGGTACCCTTCATTTTTTCCACATCTGCTTGAATTGGGAGCAGTTCACTTAATACATTAGTCGTGACATCCTTGGCACTTTTTACCATGCTCTTTGCATCGGTGATTTTGCTGTCTATATCACCTGAAACGCACACAAAGGTACGTGCAGACTCGAGTGGGGACAGGTGAATGAGGCATAGCAAAAGTGAGCAACACTAAGTAACTAACCTCTGCTTATGCCATTGAGATTATTTTGAAGAGTGACAAGATCAATTTTTAGTTCATCCTTCTGTCCATCAACAACACCGACTCGTCGATTTATGTCTTCAAGGTTTGGACCAATAACTGCAAAACAGTAAATCTGCCTTAAGAGTTTTATATAGAAATTCCATCTGTCCAATGAACAGATAGCGTGGTAGCATCAGTTTGCACAACTGAACAGATCTTGCATTGCCACTGGGCTCTGAATGCACTGGACAAAAACAGTGCAGGGCTGGGAAGTTTTGCTCAAGAGGAATGCTGCAAAAAGAGGGAAGAGGGAACAGCTGGACATATCACAATCCCAAACATAGCAGAGAGAAGAGATCTACTTCCTCGCCATCAAGAATAACCATCATGACAGTTTCCATTTTAATGACACTATCTTTGTCTGCTTAAATACGTGCAGAAATGCTCAGCTGAACTGTGCAAACTGCATCATTTCAAGAAAATTTCTAATACTGCGCCAACATTTCTATTACTGTTTTCTTTCCAGGTACCTTTCAAGGTTCTTTCAGTCTCCTGTGCTTGATTCAAGAGCGCACTGCTGTCAGCTTTTAACCTTGCAGCTTTTCCTGATAGGTCTTCTCTCTTCACTGTCTGGTAGTAGAAGCATTGCACTATAAGTTTGTTTTAATAATTATACTGAAATCTTAAAGAATAACAAAAGATATTCCAATCCAGTTTAAAAAATAAATACACGGGGGCTGAGATTTCATGTAAAGAACAAGACCCTCCAACCACAATTACCCAGCTTAATCTAGGTGCAACACAGCCTTAGTCTTCGAGAAAGTTGTGATCGCGCTTGGGGCGTTAAGACAGCAATTACAGAATTAGAGCTGTTAGACACTACTCTCCTGCTGGAGAACTCAGGGGCATTTCTAGAGCAAAGTAAAAGAGAAGAGCTGAAACCACCTTCGGTGATTACCAGTGTTGGTTCACACAGATCTTTTATTTGCACTGGGATGGACGAGGAGTATTCAGGTGGACAGCGTCACCAGAGAGGCAGGAACGAGCCTCCCTAATGCTCAAGCAAGACGAATATAGGAATGTGCAACGTAGCAACTTCCTTGTATAACGGCCACAGACAAATAAGGCATGCTAAGACACACAGGTCTTTTATTTTGGTGCCCTCTGATAGTATAAAATATTTTACCTAGCTGAAACAAGCTTACCGTCATTTGGCCACTCACGGGGACTTACCAATAGAGCCGAGTCAGCGGCACTCCCAGCTCTGTTGGCCGCCTCCTCCGCTGCCTTGATGGCGTTAATAATGTTGTCATAGGCAGTTGAGGCTTCCACAGCACAGCTTACCAACTCATCCTGCCTGGCGTTGTTCTTTATTCTGTAAGGAACAGGATGAAAAATGCAGCCTTCTGCAAAGACTGCAGACTTTGGCAAGCATGCTGAACAGTTCTGAACTCAGGAATTTTTAAATCAATACAGAAAATTTTTAAAGCAATACAGAAAATGTTTATTCAGTTGGCTCTTTTATTTCATTCTGCAAAAATGTCAAACCTAGAAGCGGACCAGTAAGAAATGATTATTTATAAGACAGGACATGTTCAGGCCCTTGGCAAGATATCATTATGGATAGTGAACTCTTTAAGTGACTAAACTAGTGAGACATGGTGTCAGTGAACCATCTCCATCCCACCCCCAAAATCCTGTTCAGTTCAGAGCGGCAGTGCAGAGCACTACAGCTTCCAGGTAACTTCTGGCTGCTCCAGCAGCCTACAGAAGTGGCAGCTAATGGAGCACAAGACAGAGCAATGCTGAGACCACTTGTTCTTGCTGCAAGAATCAGTGTGATAGCTCTGAAATAGGAAAAAATAGAGCAAATATCTTGCACCCATTCCACTTAAGCTATGCAGCTGGCCAGTATTAGCTACTTTGTATTTGGGTGAACATTGTCTTGTTAATTGAAAAAGTTACACTGAAAACTATCAAAAAAGGCATTTTCTTACTAAGAATTTTCCAAGTAAACTTTGTCTTTTGGAATTTAATTTAACTTTGGGCTGGTATATGCAGCTCATACAATGAAAAAGTGCAAGCAACTTGCATAGAGAAAAATTAAGGCTCTGCTTTTTTTGTTTCTTCCTGATATACCGTAAAAGGCCTTCAAAACCTCACTCATATTTTCAAGGTAAAGTACAAACAATGGAGAAAGAAAACTTGAGCCTGAGCCATGTAAGAGTCATAAGTTTCTCCTGTCTTTGCCTTTCTAGAAGATTCCTTGAAGGATGACAAAACTTTGAGAATTCGTTAACTCATGAAATGCTAATCGGGCATGTTTGAAGACTGCCAAGAAAGCATTTGTCCCAGTTATTTATCCCAATTCATTCCCATCATAAAGGTAGGAGTACAAGTAACTGAAACAATACTACAAAAAAAAATAAAAATAAAATAAAATAAAATAAAATAAAATAAAATAAAATAGCAAAAAAATAAAAGTCATTTTTGCTCTTGTTAGTTAAAAATTCATGCCATGTTTCTGTAGTGCAGTAATTTATAGTTCTTGAGCCCAAGCAGTTCCCAAGAAAAATACAAGAAAAAAAATCAGGAAAAATAGGTAAAAGAGAAAGATGTGTTTCTGCAAAAACAAAACTTGCAAGAAATTGCCATGTATCATGAAGAGGCAGGAAAAGACAAAAACAGATTTTTTTCTGGCTTTGCATTTGGTCATAAAAACAAGAGAAGTTACAGACATTGCAACTATGGATGTTATGTACAAAGATTGCTCCTTTACAAGAATGGTAACATACTCATCCAGTTGTTTTGCCAAGGCTTGCAGAGATTTAGCATGCTCCTCAGCCCTCACCACCAGAGGTTCTTTGCTGGCTGATAAGGAACCATTTGTCAGCTTTTCATTCAGATCCTTCCTTGCTCCATCAAGCTGAGCAGCCAGACTTTCATATTCCTATGGGTTTATGAAGATAAAATTTAATCTGTATTCATACATGCTTGATTTTGTCCTTGTCACCGCTAGTGTGACATGTACCTTGCGCCCGAGATCAAGGGGAAAACCAACCTTTCACAACATACTCTGGACCTTATTATAAATAACTGCTAGCGGTCACATTCTACTTTTATGTCTATTATGTAAAAACATAAAAATCTGCTATATTGAGTAAGACCAAGAGTCTCTCTAGCACAGTGCCTTGCTTGTGACAGTGGCTAAAGGCAAAAGCCTAGAGAGACGCACAAGCACAATCACATAACAGTATTTCTCCAGCTACCTTCCCAAACTTTTGCGGCTCAGTGTCTTGCTCAGACATACAGTAACCCTCTCTTCTAAGAACTTGTCCAGGCAGGCTCCTCTCAGAGCCTGAAATCCTTCCCTCCCTTTCCTCTTGTGCAGCTCAGATAAGCCGCAGTTCTAGAGACGGATATATGCTGTCCTTTACACTGATAGCAGGAGTTTTTCTTTTTAATCTTAACTTAAACAAGTTAAATTTACCTCTTTGCTCTTCCGCAATAATGCAAGCACACTGCTTGCTTGTGTCAAGGAAGTTTGGGCAGAGCTCAAAATATCCAAGACATTGCTCTGTTGTGCATTTGCCTCATCCATCCGTTTCTGAGGAAAAATAAAGAGTTCAATAATGCGACTGGCTCAAAAACGAGGGATAGGGAAAATCGTACCTTGCAGAAGGATTTCTCAAAGATACTTCTACTATCATAATCAGGTAGCTATAGTATTTAGGATCTAATGTTATCTTGATGATGATAAGAGTTAGAAAACTCAGGAATCTGCAGTAGTAAGAGCAGAGCACCTCAAGACAGCTGAGGAGCAGATGACAGAATTTCCGTTATTAATGCTCGGACAATGAAAGGGTAACACCAGTCAGCTCAAATGGACGCATCACCTACGTCTCTGTTCTCTCAGATTTGGAAACTGTATCAGCAGCTCCCTGGTGATTACTTCTCTCTCTCAGAGGCAGAAATAGTATCTTCACATGATCTCTTGCACTGAGAATCTCACCAGTAAGGTGGTGCAAAGCCTTCCCATCTTAACCTCCCCATCTTAACATCTTAGGAAAGACTTGGAGGGGGAAGCAAATGAAATCCCTTGGTCTAGAGCAGCCCCATGACAGCTTACACTGTAGCTCTGGGATAATGGCGCAGTATGAGCTCAACCAGACAAGTTTCATGGGTAGATAAGCCAAGCGTTCGTCCTCTTCCATGGGGTTTCCCTCACTGTAACATATTGAATCTCTAACAGAGCTGTATATCAGCATATTTGTGACATGTACAGATGCATCCATCTTTTAAGACAACTGTGCTTACTGATGTAACACACATGTTGTACTGCCCATGCACATAAAGATACAGCTTAACTATTAAAGGTAAAATTGAATGTAGAAATTACTTGGTCAAACAGCCTGAGCAAACTAGAGAACTAGACTGTGATAAAGCAGTGGTATATTTCAGCAAACATTCAATTCATTTAAAAGGATGGGTCCTGTAGCACTCTGGTATTTCTTATATTATTTAAAAAAAAAAAAAAAACTCTAAAAATTAAGCAATGTTCAAGAATGACAGCTTTTCTTTTCACCTTTCTGATGAGAGCTTAGAAGCAGTCATGTAGAATATTAACCCCCAAATAATTTAACAGTATTACACACTATTGTTCTCACTCTTCACATCTTTTAAAGCCAAATACTTAAAGGACATTACTACAAGAAATATACCAGAATTAGGAATTTCATCCAGGACAGGAGAAAAAATGGCTAGTTACAGCTGAAGAGAATGGATAGGCAGAGACTTTTCTTCCTACCTCTCATCACACCTACATCCTTTTCACACTGTCTTAATCAACTAAAACTGCCACCTGCGGAGTAGATTATATTTATACCAGGAATATGTGGAATGTCAGAAAGAAAGTTCAGAGAAAGTTTAAAGAATTGATGCCACTTGGCTTTGTAAAGCCAAAAGCATCAATAAAAACACTCCCTATCTCTTGAGATTTAATCTTCTCCCAAATCCCAAGTGCTATTACCTTAATGTCTTCCAACAGAACTCCATTATCTCTGTTTATATTTTCAGCCTGCTTGACTTGTCCAGCGGCCTCATTCAGAGCTTCACGAAGATCAGTGAGTTTGGATTCATATTCATTCAATGAATCCCTCACAATTTTAACAAGCCCATGATTTTCTTGGTGGTACTTCTGTAGCTCATTCTTAATGTGTGCCAGTACTGCAGTATTGAAACCAGAAAGAAAAGCTTTGTTCAAAGAAGGGAACCAAACAAACCTCCTTCAATAAGGCTTAACATTTAGGATTAGAAAGCAGTGGTGGTGTGACTAAGCATCCTTTGCAACACTACAGCACCACTAATACTATAGCAGAGATGTTATTCTGGCCAGAATACACTCACCAAACTGCTGCTGCAGACACGGAGCGTACTCTTACAGGGACACCTTTATTTGGCATTTTTAAAATTAAATAGGAATGAAGATGATCTTCTAGGTATATTCCGTTTGTTTTAATATGAAACTAACACAGTTTCATCACCATTTTCATCTACAATGTGGACACCTACATCCCAGCTAGACATTAAAGCTTCCTCTGTCATGAGCAGAGATACACACGCACTTCCAGGTTACATTCTACCCTCACTGAGGGTAGAAGCCTAAACCAGGTAAAGTGAATCACATTCTTAAAAAGGGTCCATTTCACTGCCTACAAATAGGATACAGAAGAGTTGTCCAGAGGTAAATATCAAAATGCAAAATTAAAGAAGACAAATTTCACTCGTAAGGTCCTTCACACTTCTCAACTCTGCCCCTGCGTAGCAGGGAGGCCTGTGACCCTGCTACCCTTGTTGTCTCTACTCTGCACAACCAGGTTGCTGGCTGTCCCAGGCAAACACACGCACAGAACATAAAACGGAGTACAAGGAAAACTTCTGTACTTCCTCATCCTTTTACAACATGACCTTTCTACTATTCTAATGACTTCTTAACATAGGACTTTAAACCACACGTGTGTAATTTTTCTTAAATATCTTACATATTATAATACACAGAAGCACTGGGTAAGTATATATGATCGGCTACATTTTTAGTGATATTCCTCTATTATTAAAGGAGACTGTATTGGGTTTCTTTCATAACAAAATAAAAAGGCCTTTAAATCCCCTACAAAATGACAAGTTTGGTTTTGACTAACAATTACTACAAACCCAGCAATACATTTCAAAATCTTCCTCCCTGCACTCTATCCCAAACAGTCAATAATGGTTCAGATTTAAGACTGATTTTCTAAAGATCCAAAGGAAGAAGCTGGGAGAACAAGTGCTTACACAGCTGAGCTTCTCTTCTTTCCTGTTCTGCATCTGTTTGCAGTTGGCCAAAGTTGCGGTTTCGCATCTCTGTCATCATTCGTTGAGCATCAGCCAGTTCTTTGGCAGCATCCCCCAGGGGCAGATTGTTACCTTCTGCATTTGTACCAGCTATTTGTTCCAAGAGCACTGAAAAAAAGAAGTCAAAAGAAGTCAAACAGAGGATGCACTTAAGCCTATGCAATAGACACAAAGCATAGAGCTACTCGTTTTTATGGAAAGGGCATGCCTGTTCCTGAATTCATTAATGAATTCTGGGTTATTTATACAAGTCTGAAAAGTACTTTGTCCAAAATTATCAAATTCCCAGCAATAATTTTAAGCATCTAATTTAAAGTATCCTATACGAGCAATCCAGGCTAAAGTCAGGACGGTCAAACACGTCTTCTGAACTGCCCTCTGAAAAAGCTTCTCCGTCCCTGTTCACTATATAGGGAGGGTTGGCATTAAAAATTGTAGTATTTGAGTGAATTGTATTTATTTATTTTTATTTAAGAGTGAACTCCACAACAAAGTCTAACTTTTTATTATAAAATAATAAAGCTGTTTTCTGAAAAAGAAAGCTTGTGATTGTTTAGGAATATTTTAAGTAGACTGTAAAACAAAACATACTGGAAATCTTTGGAACCATTTTACCTTGAATATTACTGACAACTATTTGTATTCTTGAAATCAAATCCTTTCCTTTCTGATTAGTTTCACCAAAATTATTGAATAATCTTTCTGCTGTTTTGTAGTTCATTTCAGCCTAGCAAGAGGGAAAAAAAAACAATTGCATTACAGATACCTGGATACAACAAATTAATAAGCAGTTAAGAGAAGCTTACTTTTTAATTAATTTAGCAAGTCACCTTTTCTTGGAGAGCATTTACATCACGATTTAGATTAATGAAGTCTGTCTCCATCTCATCTACCTTTGAACCTTGATTACGAACAACAGAATGGTAATTGTTCAGTAAAACCTGAAAGGGAAGTAGAAAGAATTTCAGTAAATCACCCAGACACAGGAGATAATGAGAAAAAAATCACCGGCTTAGGTCTTTACCCTAAGTAAGTAAAGACAACGTTACTAACTTTATAGCTGACCATCTTGCTAGCTGGCCCTTTGTTTCTCCAGGTCCAGCAAATGCTGTTCCAGCTAAGGAAAAATCACTTAAGAGAGTAATGCTTGCAGTAATGCAGAGGTATGAAGTGCTGGAAAAAATAGGACTATAGGAAAACCTCAGACATGGAGCTTTCATGTCCAGTAAGCCTAAGAAAAAGCAGAGATGCTCATTCCCCTTCAGAGCATCAGGTGGAACTAATAACTTTCTGCCAATAGGTGGAGCCCAGTACTGTCAAGATTCAGTACTTGAAACTAAAGATTCATCAATGTCTGCCTGTGAACTGATAAAAATGGCATAATTCCCAGGTTCAGCTCTTGCACACTTCATCTGCAGTCAGTGTAAGACTGCTGTTTTTATGTGTATGTACCTTTAAGTCCTTGATGCGTGTCTCCAAGCCTCGCATCTGCTCCAGTGTGTGGGAACTCGCATGGACGTTTTGCAGCTGAGACTTAATCAGCTGAAGCTCATCGCCTATTGTGCTCAAATCCTTCAGCAGGGTAATTACACAGCTATCGCAGGCTGCAAGCAAAGAGCACACACAAAGGAAAACAATACATATTATTGAGATTTTGCAGAGAACATTCCTTTGAGTGTATTAATAAATAAGATGCAGTGGAAACTTTTTGATGCTTGTTACCTTGTGTTACCCGAAGAACAAAGGCAACAACAAGGCCCACAGTATGAAGGTGAGTGACCAAACCCAGAGGCAAGAAGGAAGTCCCAAATACTTTTGGCTAAATTGCCTTTTTCATCATATTTCCAAAGTGTTTGCTTGACTGTTTGCTTGACAGTTTGCTTTTTAAAAGTTCATTGCAGGACACCACCATCCCTTTTCAATGTCTGCCATCTTTAAACAGTCATCAGTACATATCCATAGCCAGGAATCAGCAATCTAAGTGCAATTCTATTTTATTACTTACCGTCACAATCTTCATCAGGATCCACATCTTTTGGTTCATTATTTAAGCATTCTGAAATCAGAAAACTATCATCAGTAACTAAGATTTTCCTATATTGCATTTTTACACTCACTTTCCATGGTTGTCAGCCATGAAAACGCTGTGTAGCCCTTTCATAAATCCATAATCAGGGTGAACTAGTTAGAGTGTCCAGAGGAGTTCAGAGTGCTGAATTCAGCTCCCTCTTGTGCCTTGCTGAGATCTACGTCTTATTCATCCTTCCAGAGTTGACGGTTACCTCATAATACATGCCACTTGTGTAGCAGTAGGAGGCTCTCTGGCAACAAGGCTGCTGAATCCAGTCCACTTTGCCTCGAATAATAATACTGTGATTGAAGCCCAGGCTATACAGCCTACTATAGTTAAAGCATTTACCCAAGATGTAGTTTCAAACCCTTTATCTATCTCACCATCTACATCCGAACCATGGATTCTTATTACCAAAAGGATTCCAACCCACAATGTACTGAGAAGAGTTCATAGCTTTCTTTCATAGCTGCTCCAGGCTGCATGGTTAAGAGATTAACTTGATGGTTAAGAGATTAAGCTTGAGGGAAACCCGGAGCGTGCGGATGGCACCGTCCATAACCTAAAGCGCAGAGCTTGGCCTGTAGATACTGGTAGCACGAAGGAGGAAAAGCCGCTGCCACCAGACTTGCCAGCAGCTAGCTCAAGGACTGCCCTCCCACTGCCATGCTCTGGCAAAACCTAGTGCAAGAAGGTTAACAGGAAGGCTCCATGAATTTGTAAAATTCTTACCCTGAATTCTAACTTACAGGAGGCAGAAGAGGAGCTGGCTCCTAAAAATATCATCATATAGGACAGGAATCTCCCCATCTTTATGCCTAGGTGCCTGTTACAGATTTAGTCCTATTGGCTACTGAAAAATTCATGGGGCTGCCATTGCCTGTTGAAAATGAAAAGGGCTGAGCAAGTCTTTTCCTTCAGAGAATGCACTTAGGATCTCGCAGCCTTTGCTGCTGCTGTCAAGAGTCAACAACAGCTTGCAACTGTGAGAGGCTACGGTGATAAAATTAGACCTGAACTTTTAACAGCAGCGTGAAACAGCCTGGAACAGACTGCCTAGCTGTGCCATTTCCTTTGGCATTTGCCCATTAAGTCATCAGGAAGTTAAACAGCACCGGTAGTGAGTATTCCTGCCAAAAGAAGAAAAGTCACAAAGAATCTATTTGTAAAAGAAAGATGGAGATTTTTTTGAAAGCAAACACACATGCAGTTCTGCTGTTTGTAATTCAGCTAACACCAGATACATTTCAGCTGTGGCTATGAAGTATCAATTAAAGAAAACTATTATTGCAGCTTGTGCACAAATGATATCAGCCAAGAAATGATGAAATGAAAACATTCAGCCAAGTGCCAAACATCATGCGCGTAAAAACCTGCTAGAACACGCTGTGCTGCTCATCACAGAAGGTTTTATTGCTAATGTAGAGAAGAAGATGGCTGATCAGAATATATTGTTGGAGACAAACTGAAAATAAGCTGGCTTGCTGAATTTTGCCCTGAGGATTAGTTTGTCCTAGCAAACTCTTTCTTCAAAAAGAAAAGAATGGTAAAACATCAAACACTGCTTGGGTCTGTTCCACACAAAATATAAATGTAATAAAGAAGCGCAACTTTAACGATGAAGTAGAAAATGAGAAGTAGCTTTCAAAAAATTGCATCAGGTACCAACTGCAGTTCACATCACAATCCTTAAGTCACTTGATTATAGTCTGAACAGAAGTGTAGGGAAATGAAATGTGAAAAAGACAGGAGGTCATTAGTCTGACACTTCACTAAAATGCGAGAAGGAAAAGCTGCCCCTGGTGAAAGAAAAGTAAATTTTTTGGAGAGTAAAAATATGGGAGAATCAAGAACAACAGCTTGCATGTTTATGAATGAAGAGTATTTCAAAGGAAGGAGGTGAATCACACTAAAGATCATAGAATCATAGAATGCTTAAGGTTGGAAGGGACCTCTAGAGATCAGCTAGTCCAACCCCCCTGCACACACAGGGTCACCTACAGCAGGTGGCTCAGGGCTGCGTCCAAGCGGGTCTTGAAGGTCTCCAGAGAAGGAGACTCCACAACCTCTCTGGGCAGCCTGCTCCAGTGCTCTGTCACCCTCACTGGCAAGAAATTTTTCCTAAAGTCATGTGGAACTTTTGGTGTTTCAGTTTGTGGCCGTTTCCTCTAGTTCTGTTGGTGGCCACCAATGAAAAGAGGCCAGCGCCATCCTCCTCACTGCCTCCCTTGAGGTACTGATAGACACTAATGAGGTCTCCTCTCAGCCTTCTCTTCTCCAGGCTGAACAGGCCCAGCTCTCTCAGCCTTTCCTCACAGGGCAGATGTTCCAGGCCCCGGATCAT
>VZSV01000022.1:196809-279137 GCA_013398735.1 Nothocercus julius
GTATCATCAGCAAACTTGCTGAGGGAGCGCTCTGTGCCTTCATCCAGGTCGTTAATGAATAAATTGAACAGAACTGGGCCAAGGACTGACCCCTGGGGGACACCGCTAACCACAGGCCTCCAGCTCGACTCCGCACCCCTGATCACCACCATATGAGCCCTGTCATCTAGCCAATTCCTAATCAACCTCACTGTCCACTCATGTCACTAATCCACCTCACTGTCCACTCACTGTCCACATAATCCACTCACTGTCCACAAGATGGGCTGAGGAACACAGAATTAGACCCTTTACTTCAGAATTATAGTAGATAGAACAAACAGAGACCTGTGGTGTAACAGTCTTTGAAGAACTTATCTAGTAGTGGAGTATAAGTAGAACTGATAGTGGGAAAATTAAGGAAGACGCAGTCTGCAGATAGGTGTGGAGCAGGTTTTATAAAATAGCCTCCTGAGTACCAGCTCAGATGCTTAACTTCCATTGTAAACACAGTTAGCTGAGATACCTCATACAGCAGTGCCAGATGCACACTCTGAAGCTGTTATTCATCTGTCTCAGATACCCTTAAAAAGGTGGATTAAGGCAGCTCCATGAGGCATGTTTCATTATCCCTAACACAGAGTGACAAGATATGACAACTATTTTAGAGGAGAAACATTAATGCATTTATATACATGCCCATGAAATAGAAAGGGAAAATATAATTGATACTGTTTAGAAAGGAAAATACATAAATACATAATAAAATGCCCTGCAAGGGTGAACTCAGCGATTCAGCACAGCTCTTCCATTACTATACTGTTATATTTCACAAAACCTTATATTTGTTAAAAAATGAGCTACATTTCTCTTAAGTCTAGGTCTTCCCTGCAGTTCAGCTTGTCAGAAGATCTTACTCCTTTGCTTCCCAAAGGGTAATCATGTTCATAGGCCCTTGCATACCTCCAGTCAGGTGGTCACAGCTGGCCAGCTGCCCATTATTATTACAGTTACATTTTTGACAGTAGCCTCCATATTTTTGTGGATTTCCAAAATATCCAGGAGCACAGCTAGATAAAAAACGACACAAATATGGTTTTATTAAGTATTTGAGCCTGCTTTTGTCAAATATATTTTCACATAACAAAAAAATAATTCTCCCTCTGAAGAAACTGTCAAGTAACAGATTTCATTTCCTGACTTAGACAAAAATCATCTATTTTTGGTTTACAGTATACTCTGCACCCTGTTCCAATCTCAATCCAAGTGCTATAGAAAATGTTTCTAAAAATAAAGTAACGCCCACAGTGCTTATCTAAAAATAATTCACTTGGTCTATAAAAACACACAGGCACAAAAACACATACTTAAAGAGAGTTTTGAAAGGCTTAACTTATCATTCTGCAAACCTTATCATTCTGTTCTGTGATCCCACCAGAATTCATGTATCCACTAGCATCATGCTGCAAGCACATGCTGAGTTTTCAAAAAGCCGTGACACTGAACATTGCCACCCTTCTGCTAGATGCTACCTCCTCTTGCCATCTGCCAGCAACACAGCCTGCGTGAGCAGTTCATAAATATTTTCTATGGAAAATATATTGCCTGGACTGGCTAGCTAATATTTCTAAAAGTCACTTTGTTGTATGATCTAAAGGGGCCACGATGAATAGCTAAAGGTGTTATTATTTTCCACTGGAATCACTAGACCTGGAAGAACAAATCTGTTCATAACCTACTGCTTTTATGTCAAAGGTAACAGCCCTGAAATACTGTTAAGTTGCACTCCTAAAAGATAACGTGCTACTGGAGATACTGTCTCCGGGTGAGTCACCCATGACTTACTAGCCTCTGGTTTCCAAATCAGACAACCCCATTCCATTATTCTTCAATCTTCCTGAGGAGGATTTGAAACTCAATGAAACTGCATCCTCTTTCTGCCTGAAATTGCTATGCTGTATTTCTTTTCCTTAGCCAAACTGTTTTAACGTTCCAGCAAAAGACAGAGCTTCAGTATGCTGTTTGTACCCCCCACCTGCAGGGCACATGGCAACACTCTGGGCTGAAGGGTATGGTACTCAATGTCACATGGCTGCCACTGGATAGCTAACTAAGAACACTGAAGCACCAGCAAATACTTTAGAAGAAATGTTTTCACCTGGAGAGTTACTTACGTTTATTCAGCTACCACACTATATCAGCTATTTATATAACTACATGCCTCCTTAGGTGTGTGTATATTTTGCATACACACGTGTGTACACATATTACCTAACACAAATATATCTCCTTTCATGGTGTCTCTGGAAGACATTCGCCCTGAGAAATAAGCCACTTACCGTTCACAGCGAACTCCAGTATAGCCTTCTTTGCATAGGCACTGAATTTCTTCACCATTTGCTACGCAGCCAGTTGCAAATCTGTAAGAAGAAACAAAACATTCATTGTGAACACACAATCCAATAGGCTTTACATTCTAGATGCTGAATTCAGTTAAATGAATTTCATATTAAAAGGCTTTTATACCAAATTATGACTGAGTTAATTTAATTGCCTCCAGATAAATTGCAGTGACTTAGTTCTTTGAAGTTTCAAATTTTCTCTCTAGGTTGTCTCCTTACATTAAAAAACAATAATTTCCTGACCTTCTGGACAGAATGCAATAGTTCATTACACAAAAGAATGCCTAAAATAAACCTTAATAGTGATGATGTAATATAAAACAAGCCTATGTGGCTATTTTATCTTACCAGGCAAAAATCAATAGTCTGTGCTAGAAAAAGTTCCCTCTTGTTTGTATAACTCTTTGCTTATTTATGGATGGAAGCATTAGATCATATTTTTATGTAGCTCATACTCTTTTTCTTTTTTTTAAACAAGGCAGGATAGAGCTGTGCCCTACCTTAGAAAGCTCTAGGGTATATCTCATTAACACAATGAACATTTTTGTACACTCTTTCCAGCAGACTCACCCATTGGATGACCCAGTGGATGACCATTTTTTTGCCCATTGTTTGGTGAGAAGAAGGTAGGAGGTGAAGACAAGATAGGCCACCTTTGTTATTGCCATGAATAGTCTCTCAATCATAGACGGGTACCAGAAGTTTGCACTAAGAATTATGTATAATTTGACTATCTGGAAAATTGTTGACTGCAGTAATGGAAACTACATTTCGCATGTAATGAATGGTATATACCAGCCTAATGTGCAGGTATGGAACTATTGTAGGTCTCATGGGCTCCCTAAATACTCCAGTGCTCTTAAAGCAAAAGACGAGTAAAAATATGCTCAGCCAGCCTCAGGCAAACACCTGCAGAAGAGGCCAGTGCTTTCAAAAACAGGTCTATGAGACAGTACTCTAATAAATGAAAAACCTGTCTATTGTCAACGAGTGTAAATCTCTTACTTAAGGCTACCTGGGGTTTGCTCCCGCACCTGCAAGTACTATGTGGTGCCTTTAGCAATTCATAGCTTAGGATCTTTAAAAAACTCTTGTTTTTGTTTAACACATTGTACATTTCAGAGTAGATCAATGACAACAAACAACATAGCTCAGCATACCATTCATTTAAAATACATTTACTGTCTAGTTTTAAAAGCCTGGCAACCTTGTTAGATCTGAGGAAATTTATTTTCTTCTATCTCAGTAATATTTGCTGAGTACCATCTGCAGTTCAAATGGAGCTTCTGCCCAAAGAGACTGCATAATCTTTCAGAAATGTAGATATGCTTAGAGCTTTAATTCTCTAAATTATTTTTGCATCTTACTAAATTTTCTGAAATCATAGAAAAGGTTTCTTTCATCATTATGTCACTAGCACACTTATCTCCTCTATGCTGAAAGCGAGCTGGCTGAGTAAAATGGTAGAGATTAGGATTAAGAGAGTAAGATAAAGATAACTTACATCCTACATTTCTTCCCTTTACTTTATGCCTGGCTTCTGAGGCCCTTTTACAGTACCTGTTCGTATAAGGGCAAGGGCACGTCCGACAGGAACCTTGAGTGGCATCTCCAAAATAACCGTCCTTACAGCGCTCACAGTTCTCCCCGGCAGTGTTATACTGGCAGTTCTTAAAGAGAAAACAAGCAAGACTGTTAACTGGGCCTTCCCATTCTAAGTAGCTTTATTAATGTTTTAAATATTACAGCCCATCTATTCAGACACTCTAAGGATGTTTTTTTGCCTGCCACATAATTGAGCATTTATTTCCAAACTGCCTTCACTATCAAGATAGATTGGTTTCTGTCATTCTCAAATTGTAGAAAGTCCGTTTTGCTCACTATTGAGGAAGAGCAACAGACAAATAATCAGTATTAAATATATTTCAATGGGATTCAGTCAGACGTGTAGTTTGTTAGGAAAATTCTCATAATGCATTATCTGTGTCTTCATATGTCAATGGAAGCCATTGAAAATTCACAAGATTTAAATGTAACTTTAAATTTTGCATCTTAACACAAATTAGAAAGCAGACACAATTTAAAAGCATGTGGTGAACTGAGTCCAAATACATTCTTAAAAAATCCCATGAAATTAATTCCAAAACTAATTCTCTTGGTGGATCCTCATTAAATTTGCATTTCATGTATCTTTCCCCGTGTACATGAAATTTGTTTTTAATTTGCTACCTGCAACGTATAATGAAAAGTGAGTGCTGGGAAAAAAAACTGTAACTGATAAAACCACTTTCCATGATAAAACAGCTGGAAATTATATTTTATTTGAGAAACATTCTTATTCCTGTTGTTACCTGAATGCCACATACATCTATAAATTATGGGCAGGAGGGGTGGTGATCAAAGTGCTTTTGCTTTGGTTAAGGAGATGTTAACATACGATGGAACTTGCTCAAATGCATTAGTGAGCAGTCACAGAGGCAAGCCCCTAGTCTCCCCCCTGTTTTCTTCCTAACTTCAATATGCAACAAAGGGACCCAGTGACCCACAAAGCTGACTGTGTACTAACAAAGAGCAGGATACAAAGAGAGAGGGGGCGTCTGGCTGGAAGCAGTCACCTATCTCAGGGACCTGCAACGGCTTCGAGACGTGGTTAAGGGCCCTAGCCCCACAACTTGCAGCAGCAGAGTCACTTTTCCCTTCAACTGAGAATGATTTCTGTCCTTTACATCTCCTCTTGTACTCCATTCTTACCCACATTTCCTCATACCAAGATTCCCTTAACAATATAAAGAAACCTTCCTGCAGCCTCAGCACATAGTAGCCCATAATTTGTTTTGGTTAAAGAATTAAATTTGTGGCTTGTTTATGAAAGGCTCTGGGAATTAACAGGCAAAGCTTCAGTTCATGGTGACTATGGGCCATTTAACTAGGGTAAGCTAAACAAATATGAAGTTCATAAAAGGGACTGTTTCAAAACGCAATCTTTTTATAAAAACTGAATGTTTTCCTGCAAAAAGCTCCTAGAAAATTGAACTGGTTTCTTAATGGTACTGGGGTAAACCTGAAGAAAAATATACAGCAAAAGAAGCAAAAGAGATGTATTTAATACTGCCTTAGGTGAAAATATTTGTTTTGGGTGGTTGCATCCACAAAATTTATCTACTGACTTGTTTTGCTAAAGCCCATTCTGTCTACATAAATAGAAGTATGTGTGTATATATATATATATACGAAGAAATTTTTCATATGAAAGCAAGTCTGCATGTGCATCTCCCCCCTAGCTACATGGCATATAAAGAATGGAGGGCACAGGCCAGCGCTCCCAAGGCAGAGCAGAAGGAAGCCGGACCAGCACCTCCCTCATGGGTCTTTCTTCAAGTTACATCAGGCCTTACATAGAACAGGAGAGCAGAGACAGCTCTCCTGTTCATAGGAGTCATAGCCTTTCCAAACAGCCAACTTCCAAACTCCGGAAGGAAAACGCTCACCTGACCCGCAAGGACCCATGTGGAACAAGGTGCCGCTACCCCAAGGGTCAGGGTCACAGGGGAGATACCTGTGTCTGTGGTGTTACATGACACGAAGAAGACCTCAGAGGAGGAGGAAGCCTCAGCACATGCTGCAGCAAGGGGGATGCACCTTTCAGGAGGAAAGGCAGGGACCAGAGGGACACAAAAGTATTTTTGTGTTAGAAGGGCAACGTCTTCTCATCTCCTCTTGTACTTCCTTCTCCTCCACGTTCAGGAGAGCAGCGCTGCCACCCTCTCACCCCACCACCAAGCAACAAGTGTCTGCCTGAGCTGAGGAGGACTGTCCTGCTGCCACAGAGGAGAGGGCGAGGGTGGGGTGAGCAAAGCCTCCTATGGAAGCTGCAGCAGCAGGGAGGCTGCCGGGGAAGGCACCGCGGGCCCATGCCCTTGGCTGCCGGGGAAGGCACCGCGGGCCCATGCCCTTGGCTGCCGGGGAAGGCACCGCGGGCCCATGCCCTTGGCGAGGGGGCGGCGCGGGAGGCCGCGCGAGCAAGCCTTGCATTCTGGGTCTGCAACACAACTGCTCCACGGTGGGAGGTGTCTCTGCCTTCCCTGCACCCTGTAGCCATCGGTTGTGCCCCGGTTCCTCTACAGAGGGAGACTTCGCTCCTCGCTACTTGGAGGCTCATAATGAAAGTAAATCGGGCGCCTTGGGTTTTCTGCTTCACCGCATTATGCTGGATGACTTCACTCATCCTGAAGTTTGTCCCAGGGCCAAATGTTGATATAGGTCCATCTATCCAAAAGTTAATCCAACATAGGAAAGGAAGGATAAAGAGAAACCCAACTTGTGCATTTGGGGAGGGAAAAGGGAAATTTGCATTTTAGGGAATTCATAGTTTTCATCTGAAGTAAAGCTCTCTCATCTTTACAGCTCGGTGGCAGCAGTTTCCTGTCCTGGCGTGCCCTGCCTCCCCTCAGAAGCGGAGCGTAAGTCATTCCCCAGAATAGGCTCACTTGGCTTCTCGCTTCCATGCGAGCAGCCGCGTGGGTTGGGACAAAGTGGGGGCTGTTACGTAGCGCCCAGGAATGCACCGCGGGCAGAACGGATTCACAGCAAACAAGGAGGGAAGGACACAGAAAATAAACCACTGCAAGACTTTGGCAAGGTTCTTGTTTACACAATAAGTGAAAAATTAGTGACAAGCTTTAAGTGGGATTTTTTGATGAATAAACAGTTTAAACAAATGTCAGCTAGAGAGCCCCTGTCGGCCAAAAGTCACATTTTCATTGCTAGTAGGGTCGATCAACTCTGATGAGGTGGCTTTGGATTTAATATGGTGTGTCAGGCAGCAGATTCTGCCCCACTGTATCTTCTGAAACAGCTGCTTTTTCTAATTAATCTAACTCATATCCCATTTATGTTAATACTTTTAAATCCATCTAGCTGTAAATTAAGATTAGTAGAGATTTACTGATACTGATTAAAAAGACATTACTCTGCAAAGACTGTACTATGCATGAATATACTGCTTATCAGCATTTATAAACCCTAACTTCGATGTATAAAACTATACTGCATATGCTGTGACGTGACTTCACACTTATTAAACATAATTGCAAACGTTTACATTCATGGTTAATTTGGTGTCTTTTTGTACCATGAGTTAGCCAAAATTATAGGGTAAAGAAGGAACAGAACAAGGATACAAATAATTCTAATTACCTACAGTTATGTTACAGCAGTGTATGCAAAACTGGAACTTACACTCAGTTATAGTACAAGATATAAAGACTGAGGTATGCAAGGATTTCTTTTTTTGTATTCTGCTAGCAAGATGACAACACCATATAGCCCATCCTGCTTTGAGGTGAATGCTTTCTCTCTCTCTTTTTTTTTTTTTTTTCAAATTCATTTCCTCATTAATATTTTACTTACAATACATTTTCCAGAACCATCCAGACATCTGTTTGAATTTCCATTGCAATTGCAGGGAACACAGCGTCCAGTAAATAATCCCTTACTCTCACGATAAAATCCAAGGCCACATTCCTAGGCAAAGGCAGGGAGGGGGGAGAAAAAAAAAAAAAAAAAAAAAAAAAACCAAACCGAGGGCGGACTCGAACGTGAAGCACCTGCCCTGCCGTGGAGCCCCGCGCGCCTCTTTTAGGAGGCAGCGAANAAAAGAAAGTTATGAAAGTTGAGGAAAATAATTTTTTCACAGGTTGTGAGATAAATTGTCTGCCACTCCCAAGGAGTAATGGAGGTATACATTTCTTGACAAACTTTTCTAAGCTCATGCTACTGTTTACATAACGCATATTTTAAGTCAGTAAATGGCAAAGAATGGAACTGAAGCAGTTTCAGCCTAAGCATCTGAACACTGTGCTCTACATTTTGTAGTTGTGAGGATTTCACCATTTTGACTCTGACCCCTGAGCAAAATACATTTCCTATGGCTATGTACAAAGATGCAGAATATGACTTTTAAACCACAAAGATTTGAACATAGATTCATACTAGAGTGTGTTCAAAGAATAACATAAGGAAATCTCATACATTAGCTAGTGGTTATATGAACTCTTGATAATGACTTAACTGCAGTGTGTTCTTTGGAAGTACTTCTAATGAGATTTTTTTTTTATGTGAATTCATCATGACTTCCAAAATAAGCCTACCTGGAGCTATATGAAGCCACACTTAGCCATAGCTAGATGATCTTACAAAACACACAGTTTTGCAGACGTATTAGACCACTGTGAGTACAGGCTTGTCCCAGAGACCCAAAAAGTATGAGAAGAATGTTCAGCCATTGAGAGCACATGAACCGAAACAGAACACATCAGATCAAAGTCAACTTTAAACAGGGAGCTGAACCAGAGAAACTTAATGAATGAAGCAAGAGAGACTGTCGTCAAGTTTATGAGCCTACAGCAGGTAGGTAGTAGCTAGGATGTTAAAACCAGCGTCTTGCTTCGCATGGGTGCAGAGGAGGGGAAAGGGCAAGGAATCCTTCCTGGGCATGGAGCCTTCCCACATCCAGAACACTTCAAATGCTCATGCCCACATTCTCTGCTCAGCTTCCTCCTAAGGCTTCTGTCACACCAGCCACAACAGAAATGACCAAGCACAAGTCTGTCCCTTTTCCTTAGTGCAAGGAAGATCACAGGCAGCACTGAAGCAGGGAGCAAGCTGTGCTCCCGTGAAGCAAATACCTCCCAGATTCTTGCCTCCAGCAAGGTAGGCCTGCACGGTGCCTGTGCATCACCAGTATATCATACTTAGAGGCTGGCCCCAATGACATTCAGAAATAAAGTGACAGTTGAACTTTAAAGGCCATAAATCTTTTCTCACAGCAACTGCACCACCCAGATTGATGGGAGCAATCTGAAGAGCGCAGGGTTTGCAGGACGGAGCCTCAAGTCACGCTGCGGTTGGTTGAAGCATAAACATTTGTGTAGGGACAGAACTACGCAGTGTAAGTATCAGCCACAGAAATACTAGAAAATCACCTCTCCCAAAGCAGATCCCAAAAGGAGTATTGAGCTATTTAAATCAGATGCAAATGCCACCTTTGCCTTCTTATGATATAGGATAAACAAACAAACAAAAAAACCCCACAAAATACCGATGTCATCAACAGTTTTTTTAATACTGATTTCAGTGCGAGCAAAGACCGAAATCAGAATATGCATTCTCTCAAAGTTTTTTCAGATATATTTTTAAAATGGTGAATATGTCCCCTGAAAAACAAACAGGCAATATACCCAGCTTCTGAAAAAGCCAGGACCTGAAATATAGTAAAGAGCATGACTAAGTAAAATATAGGCTTTGGTGCACATAATTTTTAGTTACTGAAGTCTTTTTTTTGGAAAGCAAAATGAAACATTACATTTTGAATTATATCCAAATATGGATATGAGGACATATCTATACAGCTTTTTCTTTTTTCCTATTTATGCTCTCTTTAAACAATACATCCGGAGTACTTAAAACTTTACTTTAGAAATAATATTCTTAATATTGAAATACTTATTTCCCAGGAAGATAAAGCTCCAGGCACCTTAAAGCGCTTGTGAGTTCAGGTGATTGTTTTCAAGTAAACAGCAATTTAAATCAAAGTTTTTGCACATACTTTCGTTAGCTAAATGATTAGAGATATAAGATTAGCTGCCTGATTACTCCTACATTAGATAATGTATAAATTGTTATAACATCAGTCCATTTAAAAAGAAGGAGGGGAGGGGAGAAGGAAGCAAGCAACGAGGAGAAAATGAATAAATTACCTGTCTCAGGTTAAAATCCCTTTGAACTTGTTGCTGTTGACTTCTCCTCTGAAGATGAGGAAATGATAGTTTTTGTTGCATGTCTTGTGCAAAACAGTGCCCTATGGCTACTGAAATGACAAGTAGCCACCCTACAGTCTTTAGCCGCTGTGTTTTGGCCGTCATTTTACTTCAGCTCGCCGGTTAACATATGCTGGACTTTCAGTATTCAAATGTTCTCTTATATGCTCCCTTATTCTTCAGCTTCTGACTCAGATTAATGAGGCTCTGCGCTGTGATGGGCCCCACCTTTAAACTTTCTACGTGAGTCAAGTCGTACAGCACACACTGCAGTTCCTGAGGTTAACAAATAACTCTGCGAGGCCTGTAGCTCAATATATACCTACCTTAAGGTGTGGCAGGCATCACCTTCTCCCCACCTAACGCAGTCAGACAGAGCTAGATGATTAGAGTAGTAAATCACGGAATGAGTAACGCTGCACAAACATACAGCATGTAGGAACTACACGGCTTTGGGTCTTGATTACTTCCTTTGGGCTACGTTTTTTCACCAGTATACGTAAAAATACCCCTCACCATATAAAGGCAGTATGTTGCCAGCAATGGGATGGAAGTAGGAATTTCAGAAAACATTCATCAATTTGCATGTGGCACAGAATCAAATGTGTGAAAAATTAATTTCTAGAAATATTTCCAAAATGATATTCAGCAGATGATGTACAGTTCCTAAGTAGTGGACATACATAAATTCAACTGTAAATGTCAGTTTGATCAGTGACTCTGCAGCTGCTCTGGTCTAGATATTAGTCTTCTATTCTCATTTCAAGAATGTTTTCAAGGTTAGCACAGTTATTGCTGCTTTATGGGAACCTTCAACCATTTTCTCAAGCAATAATGCCTCATATTTTGTGCACTCTGTACACTACTTATCTCTCCCCTGCTTTTTATGTTACCTCGGGTATTAATTCATGAGAAGAGTTAAGATCTAAGCTAAGCAAAATGACAGCCAAATGATTTACAGCCACAGAAACAACTGGCTGGGGCAGGATATTTTTCAGAGGCTAGGATTTCACCATTCTCCAGGTGATAGTATTATTCTGCAATTTTCGCATTATCTTAGACAAAAAATATTTCCAAATATTTTGCAAATATGGACATCTTAAGTTTTAAAATGTTTTCCTATAAAAATAGGGCAATGGTAGGTACCCCAACAGACTAGGAAAGGGCTCAGAATTACCTAGGCTCAGGTTCTTTCCTTTGGACCTTCTCATGCATTTCCCTACTACATAAGGAGCTAATTGTTATCAAGGACTTTCTCCTCATGTAAAGTCTCAGAGGCTCTGATCAAGCCAACTCTGACCTTCTCTCCATTAAAGTAAGATAGACTGAGATTCTTCAGTCTTCCATTGGGCAGCAGAGAATTCCTCAGTATAGTGTATGCATAATGTATACTGTATATTACATTGTACATTACATTTACAGTTCCACAATGCAATCAAGAGTTGAATATCCCTAAAGAGCTATTTAGTGAAAGTAACTGAACCATCAGAAGCGCTCACACTCAGAAGAAGCATATTTAAGTATTTTAATAACTACTTGCTTTCTCTAATTCAACCAGTATGTATAGCCGCAGGCAAGACAGAAGATAATGGTACAGTATGGAGGCAAACATCTCTTACCTGACATGAGTCACCAGCATACTCAGGAGGGCAGGAACATGTCTCTACATTGTAGGCAGTGCTGCCACTTCCTGTGCTGGTGGCTTCCTCCAGCCCAACCTCACCAAGGGTTAATCGCTGAGTCTCCGTGAAGTAAAGGCCTCTGATGCGTAAGCCATCTAGTCTAGACAGGATCACCAGCAGTTCTTCCCTCGATACAGGCTTATTGCTGCCGGAATGTCTGAAGTTTCCCTGCACATGAAGGATACAAAATGAGCAAAGTCCTGCAGCTTCTTCAAAAAGAGAATCTGCAGAGAAGACAAGATGGCAGAAAATAGAAAAAAATCGCAGAATAGACCCCCATAGCCCCAGGTACTGTGGAGGGAAATAGAGGTCAGGAAAACAAGAATCGTGAATGTAGACATCGAATAGGTGGGGGGGGGGGAAAAAAAAAAAAAAAAAGAAGAATGACCATAAAAAAAGGACATATTCTGAACTTCACATATTTACTAGTAAATGATAGCATATGCCAACTCCTAGCAAACTACAAAACTCCTGAGAAAGATGTCTGGAATCAACAGGTATGTGCTGTAGAAAGTGGTACAGACATAAAGAAAAATAATTAAGAAATAATTCAATAGTCAGAAAGTGGAAACAGCTCGTTCTTCGCTCTAAGATAGGAATAGTGATGAAGTAGATAGATTCTTTCTCAGTCATCAAATTTCTGTGAGGGATCATTCACCAAATCAAAAAAGGCCACAGTCTTTCAGGAATGCCTTCATAAAACCTAACTGAAAATGGAATTTGTCTTGAAAAAGATATTATCTTTTTTGCCTGTACATGGGACAGAACTACCCAAGTTTGATTCTCACCTGTTTAAATGTTAGACATCCACTCTAGGTATCTAGACTCCTTTTTGAGTAAGAGGAGGAAAAGAGATAACAATTCATTCCACCTCTATTAAGTACATGTCTGGGGCTGGGATGAATCATCTTTCATTGATCACTGAGTTAGTATTACTCCACTGACTCCAAAGGAGTGCTAAGGACTAGACTGGACATGAGGCATAACTTAAAGGTGCTAAAAATAGGTGGCATGAATCAGAACCTTGGTTCAATGTGGCAGTAAAGAGAAAAAATATATATTTTGTATTTAAAATCTACAGTATTCAAAAAGTTTTTATTCATTAACACTATCACGCATTTGCTATTTCCACACAGATTACTGGCATATTTTATGTACCTCAGAGAAGAAAAGGGAAAGCATGTGAAATGGACTCTTACTGGCAAGGAAAGTTGAGCTCATTACCTTTTAATTTCTTACCTCAACTAGCTGTACACGGCCATAATACTGACGGTCAGGCAGTGGGTTGTTAGGATCCACATAAACTACTTTCATTTGCTGGCCCTGTGTGAGAATGAGGATATAACATCACCATTTCACTACTTTTTATGATAAAGCGTTCAGATGTTGGTGAAGCATATTAATCTTGCCATTTGGAGGATAAGAATCGAGTAATACCAGTAAAAACGTTATTTTGTCAGCAAGGTAACATAGCAAGCACTGTGTTCTAGTGCCAACTGGCTTTTCCCTACTTTTGCCTATTAACCTCCGTGCTTTCAGATAAAACACCGAGATAATAAAATTAATGCTTGCCATTTTTTACAGGAAGTAGTTACTGTTTGTGTTTTGCCTTTGCAAAGTCTCTCTTGCTGCCCCTACCTTCTTTTTAAAAAAGCAGCAACCTCCTGTTACATCTTTGGAGTTTGTCTTGAGTGTAATATTTTTGTTAGCATAAAAAGGGAAGTAAAACAAAACTGGACTGAGCAATGCTCTTTGACCCTGATGCACAAATAAGTGGGATACTACGGGAATACTTCATGAAACATTTTCCAGTGAGAATCCTAAAAGACTGAATTAATATTTCCAATGTCCTGAAGCCACTCAGTTGGCAATTTAAACAAAGAACTGAGGTTCTAATTTTGGCCTTCATCTAGCTAAATTAGAAAGCAGTTAACATAAAATGCATTTTTACTTCAGTCCATCAAAGGCTTATAATTACACTTAATTTTACCCTGAAAATAAACTCACAGAAAATGAGATTAATTACACACAGAATTCAGGACATATTTTGCAAAGTCAAGGCTATACTTGCTGACAAGTGTGATTTCCTTAATTATATATATATATATTTTTCCCACAGGTGTATTTTATAGAGAAAACCTATTTTATCTTTTTATTTGCTCTCAGGTCAGTTATGATTAATAATATGTTTCTCTGGCAACAGAGATAAGTGTATTGATGGCTTTAAGCAAAATGCAATAAAATCACTTTTATAGAAATGTAGCATGTTGCTGTAAAAGTTAGGCACACTACAGCAGTAAAATTCACCATAGCTGTAGGGTAACAGAAAAAGTCATGGTACTGGTACTGCTTAAAAGAAAAAAAAACAACAGTACAAAACTTACTGTCAGTTCTATATCAGGTCTCTTATCGAGAAGAACCATGCCTTCACTAGGTAAACCAAATGATTTCACTTGGTAGCTTAGGTAGCCCCCATACGAAGAAAGCTATAATAAAATACACAAGAATAGAAATACTTAACTGCACTATTGCTTTAAATTAATAAGGTTTTGTACTCAAGTTTACTCATTCATCCATCATTTTTTTATACCCGGGACCGTGTCATCTGTGCCATGGGGAAATCACACGTTCACCTGAATGCTCTTCCCCAGATCCTACAGGAGAGATTCTGCTCGTCAGGAACAGACCCCTGTGTGATGGCTGCAGCTGGGAGCGTGCACCCCACGTGCACCCACAGACTGAGAAAAGCAGTCGGCCTCTGCCTGTCTAAAGCATTTTCTAAGCTTATAACAAACCTGAATCTAATCAGGAAATCTCTGTGCCACCTTACAGAAGACAGGACTTCTATTGATCTCAGCTCTACAGAAAGGTGGTAACTGACCCTTGATGTTCGAGCTAAAATTACCCCTTTTTTGGTGAACTATTAATGACCACAGAAGACCTCAAACAAAAACAAATAAATACACTAGTGTCCAATCCACAGATTGCTAAGTATGTTTGAATTATCTGACAAATAGCTTCCCTAGGCTGTTCCAGAGTTAACAGGTTAGAGAAGAAAAGAAGCTCCAGGCACAGCCTTCTTATATCAAGAAGAGCCTAGATGGAGGACTCTCAATGACAGTTAGTTTATAGCACTACTATAGATTTTATATTTGATTCCTCCTTGAGTTTGTAAACAAAATATATAGAGAGAGAAAAATATATTCTACTAAATATTAATGTTTCCACTGAAGTCACTAAAATGTTTAAGATAACAGAGTGTTTTCAGTGTCCTCATATTGAAAAATGTCTGTAGTGATCTTGTTCACATTTTCCAAAAATAAAGACTGAACATTTCAGAATAGAATAAAATGAATGAAACTTGCTGGCTTGTAAAACTAGCAATGTGATACAGTCAGTATCACAGCTGAAAAATATACTTACATATAACAGAAGGTAAAAGCAGGGCCAAACTATTTATTTACAGTGTAATCATTGTAAATAAATGCAAGTCATGACATGCCTGGTTCGATACTGTCATAAGCAACATAAACAGTAAATCACTGTCCTTCGCAGCTGCGCTTAGAGGGTTATTGATTGCTCTATATTTTATTATAAGAACAACAAAAGTTCCTTCAGCTTAATACCTTGACAGTAAACACATTTTTTTTAATGAAACTTCTTTAGAAAATGGCATTGAAACAAAAATCTCTTGAAAATAACAAGTGCCCTAACTAAATGCACTCTTCAATCACTTTGAAACATGTTTACCTTTGAAACATGTTTACAGGAGTAGGATGAAACATAGTGCTGTACTCCTTAAAAAGAGACTAAGAAGAACTTCACAAATTGTGTCATCTTTAATACACTTGTGTCTATGACATTAGTTTTCTCTTCTTAAATAGGAAGATTGCATCTGAAAAGCCTGTATATCTTGCAGCTAGCTACCAGCTACAGACACTGTTAGAGAGATGTAACTGTAGGGAAGTGTGGACACTGAGCTTGCATACAGCCACTAGCAGTTTAAAGTTTCCCTGGTGAGCGTGAACCCCAGGCTAAGACACTGGTGAACAGTAACTGCCAGTAAGGGACTCCCTGCATGCCCGAGCAGGAAGAGCAACATGTAATTCAAAGAATACAAAGACTAGAAACCAGGTGCTGCTCTTCCCTTCATGAAAGTTTCACCCGACACAAACAACAAACGTACAGTTAAAGAGCAAAAAGTAGTACTAGTGTCACACAACTAAACAACAAACCTTTAGACCTTGCCCTCCTTCATTTAATCAGCCTTTCTGGCAACATATAGAATACAAAGGGGGCATTTTTGTTGGCTGTTGAGTACTTAATCATCTTTTATGCCTTGGAAGTCTGCCCAGGAGATATTCTTAGGGAGTCTAAAGGATACTCTGGCATTGGCAAGCTCTGTGTGTTTTGAATCTCACAAGCTCTGTGAGCTGAGTGCCTAAAGCTGTCAGTTCCCCAAACCATAGCTTTGACCATGCTGTTTATGTACATCCCACTCTGACACCCCGCGAGACAATTAATTCTATATTTTTGGTTATATGCTTAACACAGTATTCAAAAGTCAAATGTTGTGATTCCTGGCAGGTCAGGGGACAGAGATAAGAATCTGTTGGGGGAAGAGAGAAAAATCTGTGCCCAAGACGGAGAAGCAGGCCTTTTATCAAGGGTAGTGGCAAAAAATGAATGCTTAATATAAAAGCCAATGAGCCAGGTGTCACTTACCTTCTCTCCCAGGTAGGACAGCGGAGCTTTCCAGTACAAACTATGCACTGAAGCAGGCAATTCTTGAACATCAGCCACTACACTATTACTGACTGGATTGAAGATTACTGGAATGTCAATGTTTTTATTCACTGTCTCCAAACGCCAGTTCCTCATGTCCACAAACTAATGAAAATACATAAAGGAAATAAAAGCTTGTTTAATTCTTTCCCAGGAGCAACTAATGAGGCAAAAAATGTTTTGACTCTATAATCCCTCTTATATTCAATCCCTTCAGTGCCAGTCTAAAGGCTTTGCACAATGGACATTGCAAGGGCCTCAAAAGGGAGCTACGTGGGACAGGTGTGCTAAAGCTGTTGGGATGTAGGCATTCAACTAGCTAGCTGTGAAATAAACCCTGTCTTCAGTCACATGAGGTCATAATCCTGATGGATGTGCCCAGTAGTGAATTTGGTGACAAGGTAACAAAGACATGCAGCTGCCAAAGACACTAACCAAAAAGACTAAGCGTGGACCCGTTGTAGTGCGGTAAGGTAACAAGGAGGTAGGGAACATGGTGGGATACTATGGGGAGGCAGGTAACGTAGCCTAAAATTCTGTCTCTTCACTACCGGACATTTCAATTTGGCTTTTTTTCTTCATGAATGACCAGACATCCTGTTATTTATCATTGCACTCCCAGGAAAGAAAGCATAATGTATATGGACCAGACCAGTTCACAAAGCAGTATGACAAGAAAAGAGACATGTTTTCAAGGCTTTGGTGAGGACAGGCAACCGCTGGGTGAAAGCTCCCGAAAGCCAATGGAAGTTTGCTACTGACCTCATCAAGGCCAAGTTTATATGCTTTGCTTGTAAATGATGAAGTGCCATAATCTGGATTACGTCTAGTCTGTGTCTAAACCTAACCAAACTCTACATTCAACATCTGAAGACTGCCTCTCTCTTTCTCTCGCACAGTTTCAAGCAACTATTAGTTATTTTCTGTCTTTGGCCATTTTACATCATTTCTACCATTCATTTATGCTACTATTACCTAAATATAACACATTTATCATTTCCTCATTTCCTTTCCTCCTTCATGCATTTTCTTTTTTTTTCAGCAGGGAGAGAAGAAAGACAGTTCTTATTTTTACAGTCTCTGTGATATTTCTTACATATTTCCTAGGTTCCAAAGTGGGTCTAATAGTTTAAAGATGTAGAATGACATATATGCTTATGAAAGCATCTTGAAGGAGACCTTTGACTTTAATGATGAACTGATGTCTATAGCTACATCAAGAGATAGCTGGCTCAATTACTTCAACTATTGATTTGCAAACAATTAGTGATTTGTACACAAACAGATGAAAAAGGCTATTTCTGCTGGAAAGTACTTTCAGATTATATAGAAGTCTTAATGAGGCTGCACCATAATCTGCACTATTTCTTGTAGAATATTTTGCATCCTTTGCAACTAATAATATATCACTTCAAATTTGGAAGAAATGTGGCATTTCCTTAATGGGAAAAAAAGCAGGTTCATGACAGCAAAGAGAAAACTACTGAATACACCTTGGTTCTACGACGATTTGTGCTGCGGCAGGTGTTGGTTGCCCCAAAACAAAAGCAAGAGGTGCATCCCTTGGGATTAGAAGGATCCAGATAAAATGATCCTAGTCGGCAAACATCACATTTTGCACCTTCGACATTCTCCTGTTAAGGCAAAGTTGAAAGAATTCTTACAACATTCCTTGGGTTAATGGTGTGCCCCAAAAAATTTCACATAAAGCAAATCTTCTGACAGAATATTTATTTACATATATGGAAGCACAAACAAAAATGTATGCTTGTCTGTTTACACCATATTCCAACTGCAAACAAAACTGACTTCTTTAAAACTACCTTAGTTACAAGCTGCTTAGCTATGAGCTTTCCAGCATATAAGGTGAACAGCAGAATAATAAATCCTAGTCAGAGACAGCTGGTAGCTTCCCTGCCAAAACCCTCCCGCTGGGATTTCCAAGACTACAGTATAAACGGTCGCTTGTGAAAGTTCACATTTATCACATTCAATTATTCAAATCACAACAAACGACTTCCCAAATATAATGATGCAGTGAAATGTCAAGCGGCATAACATGGCTAAGAAAAGCATGGGGCTTGGTTAACATCCCAAAACAGAGGTGCAGATGCATAAAGCAGATGTGTGGGGGGTAGAGACTGTTTCAGTGAATCACTGAACATCTACTTTATAGCACCTTAACCTCCTGCAAAGATGACGACCACCAGTGAAAATCACAGATAACGAGCTCATGAAAAAATTGCATTTGTCTGCAGTCATGATAATCTGTGCACTTACTGCATGGTGGGCATCAGATGAATTTAATTCTTACTGAAAACCAGGTGATAAACTCACTTTATTCACCCGATTAAATATAAATATTAAATATAAAATAGTCACTGAAGTACAAATGCTGTTCATGAATGCATAAGTAACTTGATTTATCTGACCTTGCAGAGACAAATTCCTGTCTGGGGATCACAAATATCTGGTTCTGTTCCACCTCTGTTGCAATTACACGGAACGCAGTTTGGGAAACCGTAAGTCCCAGGCCCACACCGATCACACTGCCTTCCCTTTATTCCCGGTTTGCATCTTTATCAACAAACAAACACAGCAGTAGTTAGTTCTTCTCACATAGGAAGGAGTCAAGGAAGGAGTCAAGAAAGGAGGCAGAAAGAGAGGGAGAAGGAAGATTAAAACCAGGGGCAGATTGATCTTTGAATTGACTTCAGGGCTCAAACAACTGCATCCCTTCCAAGGAAGAACAGCCATAGGTTGGTATTGCCCTCAAATGCGAAATGTGAGAAATACTGCTATTTCTTACAGTGGTCATACAGCTATTGAAGGATGCACTTGCCCCCTGAAAAGGTGGAGAATCCCAGGCACCCGAATAATTATGGTGGCTTTGACCTTTAAAATTTATCTGTGAAAAGATGATTTTTAAAACAGTATGAATTTAATGCAGGTAATTGCTAAAGTATGTGGACAAGGTACATGGCTGTTTCATGTAACACCTGAAAACCATTGCTCAATTCAGTAGACAATGGGAGAAGGTTGTCACTGTCACCCAGGTGTGTTACCCACACAGGCAGGTTACTGGAGCTAAACGGGGGCTTTGACCTTCATGTAGTCCCCAGAAGGAAGAATATTCATCAGAATGTAACGGCTGTCTATGTACCTCAGTAATCAGCAAAAAATATTTGCTAAATGTCATATTTTGCTTCAGAGTTTTTTACTAACAAACAGTTATTTTCATAGATTTTACAAATTAGGCTGCCAGGTTAAAAATATCACCTTTATAATCAGGCAATACAGCTTTTCTCTGAAAAAGATCTATTTCTGAAAAAGGTATCCTCAATTTTACTGGAACTGAAACATGCTCAGCACTCTCTTTAGAGTATTAGATTTTTTTTTGAGTTATTGACCTATTTATTTTTTGTACAGCTTTGGTTGACTTGTATGAGGATAAAGTATGGGAGAAATGAAAGCAGAGACTAAAAAAAACAGATTTAGAGCACATCAGGAGATGCAGACTATGCTTCCTTGAACCCCAACTGCTATGAAAACAGACTTTTGTTTTACCTTTAGGATAAGGCAATTACCAAATCAGTTCACATGGAAAGAACAGACTTAACAAAAATAATTAAAATTCAGAAAATAATACATATTTTCTCTGAAAATGAGTTTTCTGTCATATTTACAGAATTAATGGCAGGAAGACTATATTTTTTCTTAGGACTCTGCAAACATGTAACCAAACCAAGCAAATTCAATTAAGTCTGGCTTTATGCAACTTACTGACTTTCAAGTATTTGTGTTTTTATTTAAGGGCTCCTGAAGAAAACAACAGACATGTTCAACTACACTAATGCTGATGGGATCCAAATTTATGAAAATTCAGAATTTGGTATGTATGGCAGATTTTTTAGATAATATAAAAAGGAGAATAAAAAAAAGCACCCGAATACACTGAAATACAGAAAAATAAGCATATTTCAGATGTAGGATGTAATTTTAAGGACAATTATCACCTATGTTTCCAAAGGAATAAGATTTTCCATACACATAGCACATATGAAAGTTTCCCAAAAACTCTTTACAAACATTATTAAAGCTTTACCACCCTTAAAAACATCACAGAGTTGACAGATTTTAGAAAGTTGGATGTCAACTTCGTAGTTTTAAGAATTACGGAGATTCTGTACATAATTGATGTACACGTCTAGAAGCCAGAATGATCTGAGGTCTGTTGGATAAGCCATATCGGACAGACAAAAAAATGGTGATTTGCTGTCACTTCAAATTTCACCATTAATTCCCAGTAAAAAACATGTTTCCACTAAATATTCCAGGTATCCTTGAAGCAGCTGAGTTCTAACCACAAGCTAGCAATGCTTAAATCTCTATTCCTACAATTGCCCATATCTCCTCTAGATACCTGAAGAATGAAGCAAATCCCTCATGCATTTTTATAACATACATTTTTATATTAGTTATGAAGTGAGTTTAATACAATAATCCAAACTTACTTGCATTGCCCATTGTTTTTATCACATTCTGGACTTGCCATATTAACAATTCCTCTGTGTGAACAGTTGCAGTTTTCGCAGCCAGCAAGAGGGTGATAGCTGAAATAATATTCCTTGCACACTTCACATCTTGGTTTCAGCGTTTGAGGAGGGCAA
This sequence comes from Nothocercus julius, assembly GCA_013398735.1. Lineage (NCBI taxonomy): Eukaryota > Metazoa > Chordata > Aves > Tinamiformes > Tinamidae > Nothocercus > Nothocercus julius. Next base: position 218,145 of record VZSV01000022.1, read on the forward strand.
ATACATCTACCAGTTACTTCATCACAGAGACGCTGGCCACAGTTGCATACTAGATCAAAGAAAACATTCTATAAAATAATCTATCTCAGTTTACAATGATCAAACTTCACTGAGTTTCAAGTGGCTTGTTTAATTTCAGCAATGATGTGCAAGTGACATGAGCCAGGATCCCGGAAACTGTGACTGGTTCAAAGAGTAGCTTTAGACCCTGGCTGTTTTCCATAGATTGATTCTTTATATTCATCACAGCATTATTATCATGTTCCCAAGCTTCCAAGCATTATCAATCCAATCAATAGTTTTTGTGTTAAGGGCAATGTTTTTACAAGAATGCTAATAAAGATAAAAAAGTAATATCTGGAGAAGGCAGCTGAGGAGAGTTGGTCCAATCTATCAGTCTGTTGGTGTAACTAGGAATAATTTTATGTCTCTGATTATCTACAGAAAATCTTGAAGGCTGAAACACAACAGTAATAACTTGGAAACTATTTCAGAGTCGGTATAGGAAAACCTATGTGACTGGAAGAATGATGATATGGATTTTAATCAATAAGACTACTACACGTGATCAGACAACACATGAGAAAGCACACTTCATTTTAAACCAGGTGCCTTTAAAGGGAAGGAAACCCCCCTAGATCTAAGCTAGTTCGCTCGGCCTCTCGCAGGATGAGGGCCTGTGGAGAAAGCTGAAGCTGCAGTATCTGTTCAATGAGAGCGGAGGCTAAAGGGCAGCTCAGCTCCAAGCAGAGCTGTACTTACCCTTGCAGAATGGAAATCCATAGTAGCCGGTTTGGCACCGGCTACAGCGACGACCGATGACGTGCGGTCTGCACGTGCACTGTCCCCCCACGGGGCTGCAAGCAGGGCTTGTGGCACCCGCTCCATGGCACTCGCACGGCACCGCTCCGTTATTGTAGAAAGCCACCAGCGACCTCGCAGAATCCTGGCAGAAGGCTGGTGATCCTTTGGGGCTATTCAAATTAAAATATAAATCATGTAAGGCTTGGAAACTGTAATGTACGTACACTGCAGTGGTAAAGGGAATTAGGTTCCTGTCTTTAGTTAAATTCCCTGATGCAAGAATGGTATCCACATGCATGCAGAAATAATTTTAATTATAATTAGTAACAAACAGCTTTGAACACGTAGGTAAGAGATGCTTTTTTGCAAAGAAAGTGCGTATATTAGTCATCTCTGCTCAGGCATGCCAAGCAAAATAGCAGATACCAAGGATGGAAATACAAAGACAGAAAGATGACACAGATGTTTCTCTTTTGTACAGTGAGCATACAGCTCTACCTTTACATTTCATTTACGTAGAAAGCCATGGAAATATGACTCATGGAACTTCAATGAGCCAGTATAAGCCATGAAAAGCATATTCATGTAGCACAGTGATGGGACTTTTATGTTTCTTTAATATGCAGTGAAAATAGTAATAATTCACAGCTTGCTGATAAAAGTTCATTTTTTTTAATAAAGTGATGCTTACTCAATATAAAAACTGTTTCCTCCACACTGGCTGATAAAATCAAATGACTTGTCCACAGTCTTTCTTTCAAGAATTTTGTAACTGTAGTTATCTGCTGGAACAACTAAGACATTTTCCTTGAAGCAACAAGAAAACTGAATTTTACATTTCAGAGAAAAACAAAATGAATGAGATAAGGCATTTATATATTTAAATGTTGTTTCATTATTAGTTTGGGATTTCCTCACAATAGACAACATTTCAACTGAAAAAACAGCAAAATATATCTCATATCCTCTCCCCCAAGCTGTTACACTACAAGCAGTGCGCTACAATGAAATCAGAGTATTGTGTCTTAAAAGTTTAAAACACAAAAATAATGTACAAGATCCTGAATTTGGAAAAGAAAATTAAAAAACAAAATCTGACTTTCTAGCATGCATGGATCCATGGATCTGTGCATCCATTTCTAAATGAAGTTAAAACTGAGAAGAGTATCTCCAAATACATTTGTGTAATAAACTTACCAGAATGAGCATTTTTCCATCAGGTATCACTACTGTAACAGAGATTTCAGGTGTAGAAACATCAAGTTCAATTTGGCTTTCTGCAATTACCTGATCCCGACAGCCAGAGGTATGAGGGCAGAAGGAAGCATTGAAGGAGCCTAGAAGAAAAGATATTGTTCAATGTCCCAATATGCTGAGAAATGAAAGGGGAAAGAACTCAAAGTGGGATGCTCACCTGACCACACGTGTCCTGCATCCACATGCACTTGCACAGGGAACGCTGGGTGGGCTGGCTGATAAAAATGTACCACAAACACATATCTGCCCGAGTGGGGCACTCTCCCACTCAAGGTGATCTGGTTCTGCAGAAACAAGAACAGCTCTGGTAATATATTTCTTTCAGGGAAAATATTTAGTTTTGTGTGCTTTGCTCTGCACTACCTGTCTGCATCTTGCAGGAGGTTAACAACATCTTCCAAGAATAGGACATTATGTCTGCCTGCTCCTGTCTGTTTGCATGCCAAGCATATCCTAATTCTTTCCTGCAGTCTGTGAGTTCCATTATGTGGCTTAGCAAGAAATCAGCATTTTTGTTTCTCTTTCTGAATATTATCTTTTTGGCTTATCTGATCTGCAGCATTTCAGTCATATCACATCATCAAGTTTTGATACTCTTACAGTACTTGATCTCTAACTTTTCTAACAACATATTTTGTTACTTAAGAAACAATATTTTCAAAATATCAGCTACCTGCAACGATGTCAAACTGACTCCATTAACTGAGTCAGGAGGCAAAGGGGCAGTGAGAAGCTCATAGAGTATATTTCTCTGCACTTCAGAAATTCTTCCATCCCTCAATGCATTCAAAACCAAAGTCCCTGGTGGAGTTTCATATACTGAAGAAACGCATGTCACACTAAAAACAGAATTATATTAATTACTCAAAATTTTCATAACAAAAACAGTAAGTAAATTTTAAAGAATTCAGTTAGTTACACTCAACAAAATCTGAACTAGTAGTGAGTTCTCCATTCTACAAATATTTATGTATGTGTTGCCTTTATACATGCAAGTTATCCCACTGAAGTTGATGCAACTACTTAAGTACTTAAAAGTTAAGTACACCTTCAAATATTTGTAGAATTGAAGTCAAAATAAATAACAGTCCTCCTTGAAAGCATATTTAATCATCTACTGCTGTGTTTAACTAGTTCTCTCTTGGTATGTTTTATTTTAATGATCTTAATTGAGAGAAGTATGTTCTAAGACTGCAGGAGAAAATGTTACTTAGTGGTTTCATGCTAGTCACTTGTGCTATTTTTTCACTTTCTGTAAGTACTGAATCGATAGTGATTAATCTTTATTCAAGAAAGGTCCAGAACTGGAATTGCAAGTATGTTCCAGAGCTAGAACTGAGATGTATTTGCCAGCGCTGTGTGGGAAACCACATGCAGCAGCCACTTATAAAACTATAAAACTGAGCCAAGGCTTTGAATCTTTCAGCTTGGCAAACACTAAACAAATTGACAAAATTAAAAATGCAGCCAAACAGGGTCTTTATAACACAATACAATCAGTAAACACTATATGATAGAACGGAAGCAAATGCAACAAGAGATTACAAGCAAAAGTTAAATGTACATATTCTCACATTTGCTTTATTTTAAGTCATGTTTTTCACCCTTCCTCTTTCTCCCATTTTATTCAGAGTATAAATGCTCAAGAATACAAAATTCCTTTGGTGTGAGAACAAGCATTTCCTATACTCCATGCTGGAGAGTTTGCCTCTGTAGTAAGACTGAGCAGGAAATCAGCACTGAGAAACATTATGTGTGCTTGAGAGCCAAGTTCACCCACATGCTTGTATTGCATTTACTGCTTTCTATTTTTCTGCTTTCTATTTCAATTCAACCACTATTTTAGAAGCTTTTGTCTGGAAAATTATTGGAGCTTGTCATCAACTCTTTCTGCCTCTCAAATTCTGTAAGTGACATTTGCTCTTTAAGGCCCTTTCCTTTGCCAGATCAGTAGGAAAAAAGCCTCATGACTAGATTCCCAAGGAACACTTAAAAAAGTGCAACTGGATTCAAGATCTGGGGCTCCTTAATTAGGGAGCTGCAGTGAATGCTAAATAGAATAAACAGAACAGAATAGAACTAAATAGAATACTAAAACACATGCAGTGGGGAAGAGTTTCAACAGGACTGAACAAGAGCTCTGTGCAACCCAAAACAGACTGCCACTCAGCAGTGAGAGCCTCTGCTTGGGAAGCAGAAGGTTCAGGTCCAAATCTTCTTGACCTAGGTCAAGGAAGCTGCCTGGGAGTGCTCTAATTACTAGTCCTATACACATATAAGGGACTCCTCCTTTCTGGATCCCCTAGTACTGCTCTGCACGCTAATGCCAAGGGCTCATCTACCATAGAGGCCCCACAGTGAGGTGGCCATAGGTGGCCATAGGTGTCTTGCGTGTTAAGTGGGGATTTACATGTTGAGTAGTTTGATCCTGTCAAGTTGAGCTGGGGAATTTGTGAACTTTGGACAGCTCAAAGGGCCTTCACATCCCTACTCTAACACAAATTAAAGCCATTGTAAAACAGATGAAGTGGTAATACACAGAATGAAACTCCAGATGGTACTATAACCATTTCGGGTCTGGCAATTCACGACTTCCCACAGAAGTAGCAGGGTCTTTCCAAGTTGGACACTTTTCATACTGTATGGTATGTGAAAGAGTCATGCTCTCTAAGATATTAGCACTGAACAGTTCAGACAGGCTAGGAAGAGTATTAACAAAATCCTGCGAAAAGGCTGTCTAGATTAACACTAACACTTTAGCAGTTTATAAGTACTACTTGGTAACATTGGCCTACTAATCATCTCTGAATCACTGAACAAAGGTTGATAAAATCATTATAATTCCATTCAGTCTGCCTTTCAAAGTGCTTTTCAGAAAACACAGAGGATAAAAACAAGCAAATTACCTTCTGTCGTGGGTACTCTGGTAGGCAGCTATGCAGCGCTCTTTAGGCTTTGTGTACTCTAGAGAAAATTCATCAGCTGATATAATACAAACTTTGTGCTGAAAAATAAGTATGAGGCACAATTAGCAATTTATGTTGTAAATAATATTAGCACAGGGAGAGCTGAGTCCAAACCCATGTTCTGCCTCGGACTTCCAACACAATTTTGGATCCCTTTGCCTATCTGCACCTGAATGTCCCAGTGTTAATATCATGCTTCTGTCCTTCTCAGGCCAATGTTGTCTGTCGGGAGGTTAAACAGATCCAATTGTAAGGATACATATGGTAACAGGAATCACAGAAGACCAGACTGGTCAGAAGCTGATCAGAAGCTAGCCAAGGAGCATACAGTGAGGGAGACAGAAGTCCTCGTCAGTGGCATTAAGGCTTTTTTTGGACCCTGGGGGAATTCCTGAGCTTTCTGAAATGCAGGTACCAGCAGTTGCTAGCACAAAGTCCTCTGGAATGAGCTTCAGTGAGGCCAGGATGTCTTCCATCTTAAAAGCCAATCAAACTTTATTTGATGTTTTGGACTAAAACTTCACATGAGCAAATGAAGCTGTGAGAGTTTTGCTACAGCTATGGTTGCCTGAGCATAAAAGACAAGGCTTGTAGGTAGACGCAATAGTTTGTATTACTGAAATGTATTAACTGCACTTACAAAATAAACTTGTGCATGAGCTATTTGAAAGGAGATAAAAATAGCTGATAACTAATGCTACATGATTAATATAAATTAAAATTGCATAGGAAGAATGCATTAATGTGCAAAGTGATCTCGTTCAGAAGCAGGTCTTCCGGGGCTCAGCTTGTGTTTTAGCAGTATTGAACAGGGAACATAAAGCTTTAGAGGGAGCAGAGAATTTATAAGTTAGAAGGCAGATGCTAAAAATCCCTTTTCTTGAGCAGCAAGCATTGTGCCTATTTTTCATGTAATGACCTATAGAACTCCAGCCCATGGAGACTGAGCAAAAGCAGACTCTAAAACTCTGAGCTGTACTTCAGGAGGTGCTAAAAAGTTTGTGTGCTAAAAAGTTTCTAAGCCATAGATCACACTAGGCTTACATAGTTCATATGCAGCAGTCTTAGATGAAGACCATCAGCCTGTAAGAACCCTTCTTGAACGCTGACTGCACATCTCCTCTTTCCCCTTTGCTATTTATCCCAGATTTCTGAAAGCCAAAAGTGGGGGTGGTTCCCCTTTGTAGTTCTATTTATGTCTACATGACAAGGATATTGCTGCTGGGATACTAACTCCATGGTCATATTAGAACAGAAGCTCTTCTTTTTCTCCCTTCCTTGTATTGTGGGTTAAGTGTAGTCTTTACATCTAATCCAGGGAAACAACACTCCCTGAATCTCAAGCGAATAATCAAAATTATCTGGCAGCAAGTTTATTCAGAGAATGAAAGTTAGAATTCAGATATCAAAATAAAGACACTCTTAGCCCAAGAGACTTACATATGTGGAGATATAGCCTAATAATATCAACATCTTTTGGACATGGATCTTGTTAGCACAGCAGTCACTACAAGGAACTAACAGACCATTTCACTGGTATTTGTTAATACTGAGCACTGCCTCATGAAAAGATGAAAGCATATATCAGTTGTGTTACTAATAGCTACATGAAATTTCTGTGTTTAAACCTGGATTTCAACTTTGGATTTTCATCAAGTGCATAATCACCTTGTGCTTCTAAAATAGAAAACATAACTTTGAAGAAAATTTCTGGTCCAGAAAAATCTATTACTGGTGTGTCCAAAAGACAGCAGTGAAAGTATTCCAGTCAAAGTATTTTAAAGTTCTGGCATGTCAAAATTGAATTCACTACTTCCAACTTTGTAAGAGACTCAGGAAACTCCCATATGGGTTTTGAGAATAGAAAAAAAGTGAAAGATACAGGAAAACAAGTGTAATGATGAAGGAAAAAAAAAAAAAAAAGCTACCCAAAGACTTTTAATTTAAAATTTACAAGTAGAAAAGACAAGGAAAGAGAAATAAAGCACAAGGGAGTTAGCAATACCTTTGTCCAAAAGGGCAATTTTCTGTTTACTTTTGAAAATAAGCATTGATTCAGTACTCCTTGAATACATTCAAACAAACATCTTAAAAAAAATAAATAAATAAAATAAAATGTCTTTCACACAACTTTACCATAGAGTATGTGAACAGATGGAGAAAGGTATCTCCCTTTACCTTCTCTGGGAAAAATCATTACAAAAAAGAAAAAGGCCACTTACCAGAAGAAAATTAATTGATGATGCCTTAAAATGTAATTTTGTATCTGCTAGAAGGTCATAGGTTGCAATGCGATTCCTATCATCAACTACAACACTGCGACAAAGGAAACTGTGAGATATAAAGCAGAATTAATCATTAGCCTCCTGCCACTGCCGTATTATTTTCACTATTCCACCAGGTACTCAGCTGCCTAGCTTTGCGCTGGCCTCACCACTGGTGCCCAACCACTCTGCAGGACTGTAAGCAATGACTACCTTTGACTCTTGGTGAACAGAGAGCATCCTCACTGGTGAGGCAAAGGAGATAGCAGTATAAAATGCTGCTGGTCCTTTGCAGGTGAACCTACCGAGAGTCCAAACCTCTGTACTTCAGCTCCTATCTCCAATCAAGCTCCTGCTGTAGGTAGGATGCGAGCAGAGACGCGCATTACCTGCCAACATTTCCAAGCTATGTAACATGCCCCGCAACACTGTGCCTAGTCCACGCTCTTTGAGGTGCCAGTGCGCGCCAGCTGCTGCGCTCCGCTACTGCCACACACTGCTCGCAGGGTGGATCAGCAGCCAGCATTCCCTCCGTGGCACCAGGGCCATTTGGGGCAGGTTGGAAGCCTATTTATACAGTGAAATACTCCTAAATACACGTGAAAAAATGCAGGTCCATCTCTTACTGACTACCTTTTATTGGCAGTGCATCTATGGTAAAGACAAATATACAAGAGGAGGAAGAGTCTTGCCAAAGTTTTCAAATACTGCCTTGTGAAGGGAACATGATCCCTGCACCTTTCCAAAAGCAGCAAACAGGCTTCACTTTTGCTCAAAATGTGGAATTCATAAAATGATCTAATTCCATATTTGTTTAGCTAAGCTAGTCAGCACGTTGTGGGTGACAGGCTGTAATCACCATATAGTTCCTTCTCTACTTCTCTACCTGTACAGGCCAAAGAACATTTAAGAGAAAAAAAAAAAAAAATACAGCTGCATTATTTGTGATTTGCTAGCAGCTGAGCAACTTAGTATTTCTGCAAATCTGGAATCTGTTCTCTTTCAATATTTTGTTGGGAATAATCAATATCATAGAGGTATAAAGAGGCTTGGTATAATTTATTCATGATTCTGTGAGGTACACTGTAACTGCATGTACTTCACTATGTGGTTTCTGACTTTCATTTTTTAACAGAAAATACAAGTAGCTTCTGGATCAGGAAAATGACACAGCAACTTACCTGCAATGCAACCTTTAACTTCCTGCAGAATAGCAGTAGAAGGGATTTACTGCATTGCTGATTTTTTTTTTTTTTTTTTTTTTGTATTTTCACAATCAAATTCTTAGTGTCACATAAAAGGTTAAAATAAGAGCTTTCCCAAGCAAAAACCCGACAAGGTCACTGCTTTATATAGCTCTGTTCTGCATCACAAACATGCTGATGCAAATGATTTTTCTTACAGGGCGGTTTCCTCCCAACTATTCCTAAGCTTCCAACATGTCAAACACTTGGCTCACGGGAAAAGGATACATATAAGTAGTGCCCTGGCATTGGGCAGGCTCTCTCAAGGACAAAAACATGTGTAAGGTCACAATCCTAATTTCAGTCTTCTGCTGAAGCATCAGATAATCCCACTCAGGACAGATAAAGTCTCTCCTGAACACCTGCAGTAACTTCAGGAGTCAACAAGGATAAAGAAGCTTGAAGTTTGGACTTTGCCTCTAGCCTAGCAGCTTGAGAGGTTGGCTACACTGAGAATTATAGGGAAACATTTCTACCCTTTCTTCAGCAACTCCTGTTGGAAATATTGAGAATTCTCTTGCAAACTGGCTGCTGCTATTTGCAACTAAAGCCCTCAGCCATGTTCTTAACTAGGTAAGTGCATGCATATGCAGCCAACAGAACATACTCTGCCAACAGACTCTGAGATTAATAGTTCATAAAGATTGAAAAGTATATAGAAAAACAGTTTGCTAGAGCAACAGCAATATTAAATGTGCTTATGGCAAAAATGAAGTAATTGAAAATCTGTATGATGCACACAGAATCATACATTTCCTTTTAAATTGCACTAAAATTTGAATAAACTATACGGTAAAATCCATTCCAATATATAAAAAATACATGTCTTAGAGGGTTGTTTAACCATTTCGTGATTACTTCTGAAATTCTTACCTGTATTTACAACTGTATATTTTCACTTTGCCTTCAATGACAGGTCCAGGACTATTTATTACCACCTCGGCAGTGTATAACTGATCCTCTTCATTAGCATACTCAAAAATCAGAACGTAGCGACCGACTTGAGGAACATTTATGGTCATCTGAAAGCTGACCTAGGTCAAGTATCACCAGAAAAAACGCTTTAGATTTTTTACCCTGTTTCTTGCAGGAAACTCCCTTTGCCTGCCCTGCAACCCAACCAGTCTGCATTAGTCCACAGCCAGTGCTATATTGCCTCAGCAAAAGACAATCAAGCTTTGCGGAATAGAAGCAGTGCTTAAAAATATCACTTTGTTTGCTAACTAGAGACAGTCAAATTCAGGGAACAACTATCATAAAACAGTTCTGGGGAGATGGCAAGATAAGCCTCGGAAATTATATTTTATGCTACTATTTATGCTCTTCCCAGTAAAGGACTAGCAGTGAGGAAAATTCAGTGACAAATACTAAAATTATGTTAGAATAGGGAATTAATCTCTAAGCCATCTTTAATAACAAATTCAAAATGATGGTCTATCTCCACTGAAAAAAGTATTTCCAGGAACACAATTTCCACTACAGCTGTACTCTATGTTGATTCCTTAAAAAGAGGGAAAATATCCTCATCAAGAAATAGGCAATGATACTCGGTGAAGCATCAAGTTTTTCCTTGAGTTTACTTGTCCAGATTGGTTAAAATTATATTTGAAGCAAAATATTTTAAAGTAGTTGCATGAAAAATGTCGTAGTTAGAGAGATTTTTGCTACAGATTGCTATATGATTCTTTTAAATTGTTTTCCTCACTTTTTTTCCTGTTTTTCGTTTTTATTGCCTTAGGCTATGAACACTTAAACATGCAAAAAAAAAAAAAAAAAAAAAAAAAAAAAAAAAAAAAAAAAAGCCTGTCACCTTGGAGCCACCTTGACTTCACTGCAATTATTCATACCAGTAAGATTTTGTACATACATCAGTGATGAAGCACCAGGGCCTTTGAGTTCTTGTTGCAGTTGGCATTTTTAAAAGCACTTTTCAGAGCACAGTCACAGAGGACATCGCCATTTTACACACAGTTATCAGGTGCTTGATTAAATAAATTATTTTTACCAAACCCACTTCTAGAATAATTTTTCATTTGATAACATGTTTCTCTTTCAATGGACCTACAGTACTGGCAAAATTGCTTCTGCTTGCTCTTTCTTATAAAGCAAATGTTTTACATAAGTATAGCTATTTAGGAAACAAAAAAAAGAAATGATGAGTTCAGAGTGATATATTTACACTACTACCCCTGACAAATCATTATGGCGCTTCTGCTGCAGCTAGACAGTATGCTCTACAAGTCTGTATCTCTAAAGCAGAGGGATTTCAGGAAAGTAGTGTCATAACATAAAACATTTCTGTCAGAATGAATTCTCTGCTCTACTCCCAGCTATAGCTCTGCCTATACTGATCTGTCTAAACAGATCTGCATAAAATGTGGCACCTGGCTCAGGGTCTGCTTTAGGGATGAATTAGAGATTTGCAAATGAAGAGCTATGGATCTGCAGCCTTTCTAGTCCAGTAGGTTTGTAGTTAACAGTGCATACGGGACTGCTAGGAACTATACAGGAATCTGACCTCTCTTCCACTGACGTGGGACATCGCTGGATGGTCAGGAGCTGGCTGTTGAACAGGCATCTTTCTGTATTCTCCCCCATTTGTGAAATACGCTGCCTCTGAACCAAGGACACAGGAGAATCTGCCCAATGGCAAATGCTGATAAAGGAAGCAGCTTAACAAAAAACAAAACACAGGATTATTATTGTTAGCAATAAGAGCAGTATAATAATAAAATAAGCCGAGGCAAAAGCGTATTCTGTAGCATATCTACTAACTTCTCTGTTGAAGTATGTCCGGAGTAGGTGCAAGGTTCAGTAACTTGTAACTGCAAAATGGATGCTTCATAATAATCACTAGGTAACAGCACCATGTAATCCTAAAAACAAAGAACACAACCAAGGCAAGATCAGGCAGAAAAATGCTAAAGGAACATCTCCAGACTTTCACAATGTAGCAATGACCCAAAACAACCCCAGTAATGATTTTTTGGTGTCTGAAAGACACACAGACATTTGTTGATGTTACATGTGGTAATAAAATGGCCCAGTAATTCTACCTGTATCTTGTAGAGATGAGATGAAGGCAGCTGGGGAAATCTCTGCAGCTGCTCTACCATCATGTGCTGAGCCAAACATGAACATGCAGGAGCCTCCTCACCAGAGCTGCACCCCGCAGGAACCATAAAGGCCAGGGCCTCTGAATCTAAGAGCACAGGCCCCTGCTGCTTAAGTTTTAAGCTAAGAGACCTCCATATCCTACTGCCAGGCTGTGCTTTGCAGATTTTTAAGCCTCTAAATGGTTTTGGTCACTAGAGGGGGAGAGTGAGACATTTGTCACAAGCTTCAGCAACCTAAATGATTTAGTGTACACAGCTGGCTCTGCAGTTTTCACCCATGTCTGCAATTCCCATGCAAACAATTCCACTGTGTTTGACTCTGCAAGGGAGATGCACGTGTCCCAGCCGCCTGTAGAAAACATTCCAGATGATGTTTCACAAGGTGGCATCTTTTTCCTCTACCTTTCCCACTTAAATCAGCATATTAAAGCTCATTTATAAAAACTTCTATTGCGAAAAGAAAACACGCTGGGTTAAGATCATTAACAAATTATTTTTAAAAGGTATCACTAGAAAAGCAGGATATGTAAGAAACATGTATGCAAGCTCTCTAGTAACATTTTACATGATATTCCATAAACTGGGCAGAGCCCCAGATTTGATGACTAATGCACTGGCTATTCATTAACTCTAATATACAAATGAATTTCTGTGTGATACTTTTGTGATCATACCTTTCCGAGGTTCTTCATAAATGATCACCTGATACATTTTTTCTTTTTGTCATAATTTCTCAGAACTGCTGTCATAGATATTTTTTCAATTTTTCAATGAGTAACGGAAAGGTAATGAAGGGAGGACGGCAACATTTAGAAAGTGATTTGCCAATTAAGCAGCCCATCTTACAATATTTTTCTGAAGAATCTTTGCCAAGAAACTAAGGACTTGAATCATCTGCAACTAAGTTAACCTTTAGATATTGTGAGCATTATGAATTTTTGTGAGCTTTTGTGCTCAACCAATTTAGCTTCATATTAACATTATTTTATCCTTTGAAGGTACAAATTCCAGATAGACTGAAAGGGTGTAAGTACAAAAAAAAACAAACAAAAAAAAAAAACAAAAAAAAAAAAGAAGAGACACATCTGTATATTTTCATAATACTATTCTGCTGCTCTACTCTTTCATTAATGCTGAATTTCAATCCCTTGCAGAGTTTTTCCTGGCAAATAACTCCAGAGCAACACAGGCTTCAAGAGCTTGCGTTCCTCAATTGTTTTCTTACCAAGAGGACTTCCTCCACCATTATACTGACAATCCATGTGCCTGGAACCAGTGAGAAAGGCTCTATGAAGCTTTTTCCTGGGATTGTGACAAAAGCTGGCTCCTTGCTGGGTGGGAAGACAAATTCTTTGCTCTGAGCAGACCCTGTTAGAGAAAAAAAGAAAAAGAAAAAAATGAATTAAAAAAATATAAGGTATAAGGGATTGCATAAAATTTCTCTGCTAACTCAGTGCTCAGGACTGAAGACTTCATTAATTAAACTTGGTCTAACAGGAGCTCATCAGTGCTTCTCCCTTCAGGATGCACCTAGACACACAAGAAGCTGCAGAGCTGTGGCAGGTATTGTCCTCTTTGTTCCGTACAGTCTTGAGCAATTTGTTCAGAAAAGCAGAGTTCAAAGCTCTGAAGTGCTCGCTTCACTTTCCACTTCCACTATTTCCTAGTCTATTTGCTGCTGCGCTGACTCGTGATACCCTCAGCTGACACAGGCCTGTTCTCCCGTGAACGCCAGCACATATTCAGACACAAGAGGTTCTCAGATGCATCTAAAATGATTGGTTACAAACAGGACCTGAAGGTGACTTCTGGGCAGAGACAATATTCAGTGGAAGCAAAGCTGCAGTATTAAAAGAGACAGGAGGATGGGCTGTTACTAACATTGAATTTTTCTGCTTTGAAGCCCCTGGATGTTGACAGGAGCTTGTGCTTCCATCTGCCTCCCTGTCTCCCAGGCAATATAACCCCCACCAGGCCGCGAGTGCTGCCATGTGCTGACAAATCTGAGTTTTGCCTCTTCCAAGTTACTGAAAGGATCTGTGGCTAAACTGCATTTGCTCCCAAGCAATATACTGAGGGCAGGCATAATAAGAGATGATTCTGAATACAGATGTGACATTTCTCTACCACTCAAAGAATCTGGCAGGACCTAAAACCTCAATCAGTGACATTACATATTGCTCAGGGCTAACTTTGAGGATTGGGTTCATCATTAAATGAATATTCACAGAATGGAGACAGAAGCCACCTTTAAACTGAAATATTAAGAGCAACTAAATGAAGCTAAGGGCTATTATTCCCTCATTCAAAGCTTCTTAAAACGTACAGCCCATGCCTCCAAATGCAGAACTGAAAGTACTGAATTTGGCAAATATTTTTTAGAAAGTGATTAATACTGTAAGCAGAGGCTTCATGCAGACACAGACACATCAGTTACAACAAAAATTTATCAGGAAAAGCACAAAAGCACTAACACTGTTAAAAAAAAAAATATGCCTTTTCAGCAACATCACGTGTTTGACTCTGCTGCAGCTTGGAAAGGCTTCTCTGATCTAGCACTCATCTGTCCTGCTGTTAATTTGCACCTACCTGTTTCAGGCCGAGATTGACAAGCAGATATGCGGCCAGATAATGTTGCACTTCCGGAGTTAATATATCTCAGGATAATGCGAAATAAGTTTGATTTTTCCACATTCAAAGTTATCCTCACTTCATTCTGTAAAAGGGAAGTTAATAAACAAAAACAGCCATAAAGTGCCGAATAGAGAAACAGCTGGAAGCCATGCAAGCACCGTACTAAATTCCTACAAGAAAAGTACACATGCAGCCAAGTATATAGTGGAATGTCAATGCCAGTGTATGACAGATGAAGACAGGTAAGCCTAGTGAGAAAATTAATTCACTTACAAGTATAATTAGTGCCAAAATGTTTTCCCTCAGCAATTGAGATCTTCCCTTTAGGGCTTTTTGAACCCAGGCTGACATAGCGGAGGACTAGGTGGAAGAGCTTAGGGGAAGCCACAGTGACAGGTACAACCACCTCTGGCTGGCAAAAATAAAAAGAAAGGGAAAAAGGAGGAAAGGAAAGTATATTATTTGTTACTAGCACCCAGAGAAAGAAAAACCATTTGGCAAAGACAAACTCCATAACAGAAAAGAAAGACTTGGGCAGCTTATAAAAGAATATAGAACAAAACACTCCTGTGAAATAAAACAGTTGATTGAGGAATGGTTCACCCAGAAAGACCTGGTAGGGCTGAACTAGGATGTATGTTGATATTGTACGTCGGAACATGGACAGTATTTTACTGCTACTCTCACCTCCCGTACCTTAGAGGAGACATATGATCTTGAGGACCATCCATAGCCCTGGATTCCCAAGCACTAAGGCAGAATCATTGACCCACTTCTCACAGCATGCAGGTGCCCCAAACACTCAGGGCAACTTCTTCTGTTCTTCCACCAGCTCTCTTGGTTCGTTAGGGTCGTGATACTCTGACTCTCTCTTTGCCCTGTGGTTGAATGGTCATCTCTTGAACCTCTTCCATCATTGCCCAGCAGAAGACAGAATTCATCTAGCCCACTACGCAGAGCTTGCAGAGCAATGCTCTATTGACAGCTGTCATACACTACTTTGAATGTGTATTCTTAAATTGAACTTCATGTAGAAACCTCTGCTTTCTTACTAGAAAATCAAAGCAGAAAGCAAAAAAATTATCCTAGGGCAGAGGGCAGGCCTGAGAGATCTACAGAGAGTAAGATCCAGGGGATCACAGAAGGGCAGTAGAACATAAAATATGGACAAGTAGGGGAAGATTTTACAGTTGCTGTTTTAAATGTAGAGAAATGACTGTTGAAGAGAAAAAACTTAAGTGGGAGGGCACTTGAAAAAATAAAAACATAAAAAAGGGCAAAAGCAAATGCATGAGGAGCAAGGGAGGAAGAAATGTTAGTCCTTGGCTTCAAGCAACAGCAGGAAGTGGGAAGAATTTGTTCTCTGAGCTCTGCCACAAATTCAGGCAGCTTTGGCCAAAGCTTTAAAATCCAAGCCCCACTGTAGACTTCTAAAATGGGAACCCCATTTTGGCAGAATGATAGGGCATCTGTGACTTTGACTGGGGTCATGCACAGGCTGTTTATTGCACCTCAAAAACATTTAATTGAATTGAAACAGTTTCTATTCGAAAACTTGTTATGTCAGCCTTCCTTGTGACAGACATTCGTAACACTATTTGTCTTTCACAAGAGAAGTGTCAGGAGGAATATTTCAGGGTTCTGCAAGACACAGAAAAGCTATGTCAAATTTATAAATATTCCTTGAAATGAAGAATGTCAAACTATCTCAGCTATGCAAGGACCTAACTGTAGCAGGGCTGGGACTAGCAATTACTTACATGAGTGAAAAGCTTTATTGAGTCGAGCACAGTAATGCACACTTTTAAAGATCCACAGGACTGGAGATTATGCCCTTTCACTACCTCTGCCAACTTGATATGAAATGCAAAAAGCAGCAGATTTAGAAAGCAGAAGTTAGGAAATCACAGTTGTTACACATTGCCTTCTGTGAATATAGAATAATTCTAAAAAGTCAACAAAACAAGCTCTGGGATAGAAAAAATAAGAGAGGAAAGAGTGAAAAATGAAGAGCAGAAAGGAAATGACAAAGGTTGGGCATCACAATAGTCCAGGACTAGAAAATCTGATCAGCATCAAATTGATAACAAAGTGCTCCTTTTAAGAAGAGTGAGCAAATACCATTTATTGCTCAGATTTGCTGTTTTAAAATCCTGGTTCTTTTGCTCAGTAATTCAGTCAAAAGTCAGATAGGTCTCTTCTCACACAACTAAACTATGTTGACTTTCTTCCTTTAATGTATTTAACTTATTTATTCCTTCTGCTTTGCCCAATAAGAGCTGCAAGTATAAGAAGGCTTCACAAACAGTGCTGTGATGATGCCTGAGAATGAAACACAGAGACTACTACAGTAATCCAAATCATTTTACAAAACTTTCTAGGGTTTGGCTAAATGACTATCCTACTGCTGTCCCTGGCATAACAAGAATTTCTGCATTTAGCATCACACAGTTCAAAGCTATTCTTTTGTTTAGTCCTGTGGCAAAATGTGCATCTCACACACACACAACTCTAAGAATGCCTCTGAAGAATAGATATTCGCAGTAGCAACACACATCTCACAACAACACTAACACTCAATAATCCAAGCAGGGATACAGCACCAAAGTCTTGAGATTAGTTAGATCCTGTCGTTTATTTTGATTCCCCCAGGACCTTGCGCACACATAGCAGTACTATAGAGACACGTATCCCAAGGACTGTGTTTTTAACCCAGAAGCCCGGATCCAATTACCAGCTTACCTGTATAGAGGACATCCGGGCATATCCTCTCCAACTGAAGCCAGGAAATTCCTCAGGATCGTAACCAAACCGAATTCCCCTTCCTTTGACAGTAGTACCGTCTTCAATCTCAAACTTCATGTGGTGCAGATCAGGGAAAAAGTAGTTTTTTTCAGGCCTTGCAAAGAAAAAAAGAGTAACATTCAAGGACTATTCCTATCCTCTGAATCTTTTAATTTTTGCTCTCACTCTCAGCTTAGGTATTTTTGCCAGTATAAAATACAAGTATACCTATTGACTGAACCCTGATGCTAATTTTGGAAGGACATTTTATGCAATCAGCCTACAATCACATCACTTACAGGTAACTCAAATTTATTCTGGCATGAACTCTCATTTTACCAATGCATAAGCTAAAGAAGCCTAATGAGTGATACTTCTACACAGTTTGTTACCTCCATCACCTTTACAACCAGCATTTTGGTCTTTGTCATTACTCAGATTAGCAAGACACTTCCATCCACTGTGGTAATTTGAAAGCACTACCAATCACTATATGGTCTACCTCAAAAACAAAGAAACACCAGAATGGAAGTGGTCTATGGACCACAGAGAAATCCTTATACCACTGCCTTATAAATTCCTGACAGCAGTTAAGACAGGTGCAGTAAGAAATCTTAAGTTACATTCTCTTTTCAGATAAAAAGCTGTACCTTTCTCATGCAACTCTTAACGAATATAGATATATATATAAAAATATATGCAACGCTATTGCAAAATAGCTACTGGTTGTTTAAGAAAACAAGTTTTGAATCTGTATATATAATATTCAAATAACAAAACTGTCAAAAAGTATATAGATAATAGCACCATTTACTGGATTATTTATCAAGAAATCCAGAATCTTATGTGAAAAGAGGACAAGGAAGTCATGGGCATTTTTAACAAAGCATTTTGAAGCAAGAGCTGTTTGCTCCAGCCAGACTTACTGCTGGCAGCTCGTCCCCACAACGTGCTCTCTGCACCGGCAGGCACCCAAGGGCTCAGCACACACGGAGCTGATGGATCCTCCAACATCACACCGACAGCCTGTCAGCAAGGAGCAGAAGCCAAGCATCCCATCAGAGAAAGTGGTAAACGTTATCAAAAAAGCACACTTTGCTTCCTCTAATTAAACACCGTTATCAACTAATTTCCTCCTTCCGGAGCCCTTTAGACTCCCCTCAAAGTTTTTCAAACGCACATTAACACATGTGCATAAACTGCAATTATTTCTGGACTGTCAGGTTTGTGTTTGTTTTCTATTTTTTCTCCCTTTAAAGTGACAAAAGCCAGATTCTTTTTTACTCGCAAGTAATAAACCATTTCACATTTACTATATCCTGGATTAAGCACTGAAGGACAGCCTTCAAATGTTTTGCTCACTAGGACGCTAGGACAGAATTTCTACAGCAATAGCAAAGTACTAACTTATTTTCAAATAAAAAAAAAAAAAAAAAAGAAAAAGAAACATTTAGAAAATGTGTATAAGATAAATGTGTGTAACTTTGTACAGTCTGGTTCACAATATTTAATTTAGGTTACAAAGACTACACAAAACAAAAATATACATATTTATGTAAGACGATACACATAGTTTTCAACCAATATTGGACAAGAATATTGAAAGCCATGTTACAGAAGACAAGACCTTTGACACAAAATAAGGAACACACCTAAGAACGAGGTATAATGTGCCAGACTAAGGAAGAAGTATGTCTGGGTTAAAAATTTCACAACTGAATTGAAAGGTTGAAAGTTTATAAGCTTATTTTCACACCAGCAGATCAGCACATCATTATTTTCACATTTCACATTTCACATTTTTCGCTTGAAAATTAGGCAAGAAAGCTCTGTTTGATTTTTAACTGTGCATACATAAAATGATTGCTGAACGAACTTCAATGTTTTACAGATAATCTCTTATATCACCACTGAACAGTATAAAGCAGCTGTCTGTCTATTAAGGTGTTTTCAATGATTCTAACAAATTCAAATTTTGGAGGGGAGCAAGGAAGGAAAAACTGAAATAGCCCTGTGGCCTTCAAAACACCTTCTTTAAAAGAATGACAATTTTCTCCAAATCATAGATACACTTGGCTCTGATTCAAAACATTTTGAACTAGGGCCTAAAGCAAAAAGCAAACATATCTGCAGAAAATCAAGCTAGTTAATTTCGTTCCTTTTTAAGTTTTTATTGCAGCAGTAGATCTAGTAAAATAGCTAAGCAGAAGAGCAAGCTGCCACTCTTACAGGTATCTGACACACTAACACTTGGTGGAGAATGAAACATCCCTGTTATTACACCCTGGGTGGAAGATTGCAAAAAAGAAAGAATTTCAGCTATCTTGTTTGGAATCTCCTTAGTAACAATACTTAAATATTTTGCTAGGATTATCTGTATATTATGCACTGCACTAAACTTTCCACTCCATTTAAAACCCTGACTGTGGGGGATATTAGATTTCAATGGGGAAGTACCGTATAATAGATAAATGAGGAAAGATTTGCATATATTGCAAGCAATTAAAGCAACAGTGCAAAATGAGTGATGAGTGATTCAACAAATACATTCACATTTTTAAAAAAATACAGTCTATGTAATGCTAAAGAGATTGGTGGTAAGTTCAAATGTTCTACTAGAAATGTTCATTATTCATCTTACCTCGGCAGCCAAAATAATTCTTGTTTTCCAGACCATAATAGCCAGCTTCACAAGTGTCACAGGAATCTCCACAAACATTAGATTTGCAATAACAGTGCCCATTTTCCTGGACAGGGGCGCAGAAAAAAAAAAAATTGATCAAAAAATGTCTCAGCAACTTTAACAACTTAATTCTTTCAATATTTTGTCCCTCTAATTCTAAAGAAGATAAAAACTGCATGTTTAAAAAAAAAAAAAATCAAGACATCTCACCTTTCATTCATCATTTTTAATGAACAGACTAGAAAGTACATACATTTGGGATGATAAAAAAATTCAGACCTTTTATACATCTTTTGAAAGTCACCGGACACTTTATGTCTAATATAGATAATATACAATCAGTTCTAATATATCTATCTTGTAAATGTTATAACAATTTATCTTTACAGAAATCTATTTAGTTCATGTCTTTCTATTAAGTTCATTTTACCTGCTGACATTCTCCAATTCCACTTAATGTTCCACTCACATCACACTGGCATGCTGCAAAGACACACAAAAAAACAATCTGTGTTTCATCTTTCCAGGACACTTTGAAGGTGAAAAAAAATAAAATGTTGAATCTGCAACAGTGAGTCACAGGGCAGTAACTCTGGAAGGGCCAGAATAGCAAATAGATACTGGCTCAAGGTAAGAAAAAAAAAAAAAAGAAAATAAGAAAGAATAAAGACTATGTGTTTGTGCCATTTTCTGACTTGTATCAGTGTAGTCTACCTTGTGTTTAACAGTTACAGCTTGCATTTGGAGTTGTCTTTTTTCTTAGAAGCATTCAGATGACTGAAGAAAACCTGTGTCTTCCAGCCTGACTGCAATTCTATTTTGCAGGGCTGCTTTGTGACTAGTACAACTCTTTGTATAAAATGTAATTTAAGGAAATATTGAGGTTTCACAAAACCCCATATGCCTCCTGTGGCTGAGGGCAGAGAAGACAAATTGCATGAAAGGTGCTCTAACTCCTCTCTGAGGAGGTGTCTCGACTGTGCAGTATTTAGAGCCAAGATGTAATGATATTGGTGGCTGCTCTGAGACTCCTCATCCCATCTACGTAGCTGTTGTAGCTGTTTTCCTACTGGAAAAGAAATAGATGGGAAGAAAAATAGGGCTCTGAATTAAAAAAAAAAAAAAAAAAAANTTACTGCCTCACTGTTAGCAAACACTAAAAATTGCAAAGTGCTGATTATTACATAGGCTTAAACCATAACAGATTTGTCAGTCTGAGGCAACAAGAAGGCTTTTCATCCCTCTACAAGCTAGCAGACAATTATTAATGAACAAGCACTTTCTTCTCCAAACAACAAGCCAAATTCTGGTTTCAGTGTTTATGAAAAAAAACTGCCTGTGCAATACACACCAACGTAACTTGGAGTACACTCTGGTCCAGCATTATTAAGCAATCATGGATGATTGTCTCATATTTAAAGATAACTGTTTTTATGAGTAATGGTATTAAATTTAAGGACTAAGAAAAACATATTGGTAAGAAGAGCTGCTAAGCACCAAAATGGTCACATTTGGTGGCCAAGATAAAGATCATTTTCAAAATAATTTAACACTTTTCATGACCAAAGAAATAAGCCATGAAGCTCTGTACGTACCTGTACATCCCTCAGGGTGTTTTTGGGCCAAGTTCCAGTACAAGGGTTTGCATTTACTGCAGGCAGGGCCTTCAACATGCTGGAGACATTGACAATAGCCCTAGTGACAGAAATGAGTCAATATGGGTCTTTTCAGAATAAAAATTAGAAACAAAAATAAACAAACAAAAAAACACTTGGAAAAAAGAGCCATGACCGATGATTTACAAAGGGCTACAATGGCTTTCTAAGGAAAAGAACACCAAGTTGCTCTATGTTCTATTTCCCAAAAGATTGTCCATTCCACACAGCATTTAAAAAAAAAATTAGAACCTTTCTCTGTTATCCTGTCTTCACAAAACAGAGAACATTTACTACATGAATTCAGTAAATATTCAGAAAATCTCAGTTCCTATATTTAATAAAATCATACTGCTCTTTCTCTTATATTAAACTGTCCAAAGTCCCTGAGAACAGGAATCCGCTTCCATTAGTGTTCTAGCACTCCATAAACACATACATTATAAGTACATACCATAAATAAAAGGTTAAAAAAATACGACCCTGAACAGGTAATTGCATTGTTCAGATAAAACAACAAGACACACAATTTGTCTCCATCTTTACTTTGCTAATAAGCTTTTGCAGTTCTCTCACAGTCTAAGATCAGGCTCTAGATGCTTAAAATGAAATAAAAACATGCAGCAGAGACAGAGACAGTACCTGAATACTCAACATGCATTATTAGTGGCAAAGATATCCTACTTACCAAATGAGACCCAAAAGTGCCTGAAGGGTCACATTCACCGTTGATTTCTGTAGGAAATTACATATATATATATGTGTGTGTGTATATATATACATACATATATATATATATACACATATACACACATATACATACACACACACACATAGAAAGATCTTTTTAAAATTAGTCCTGGAATATAGTCCTAAAGAACTGCAATGTAGCAGTTTTAAATTTCAAGCGTTTATTTTTATGTGTTTACCTTGGGGTCACTGAAATACTTTAAACTTCAGAGCCAGCAGAAGAAGAAAATCTGAATCAAAATAAAATATTTTCTGTCATCAGTGTTACCTCCACAGTAGGGGAAACTGTAGGCTCCGGAAAGGCATCTGTCACACTGTTGCCCTGTAAAGCCTGTAAGGCACTCACACTGCCCCGCTGTTGGCTCACACGCGCTGTGATGGGATCCATGAGGAGAACACTGACAAGCTATATTACCAAAAACATTGACAATATTGTTAGGGTTCACCCTGTATACACCAAGTAATAACTTTCTGAACCTCTAGTGCTTTATAAGCTTTGAAAATTCTTTATATGCAATATGCTTGATTTTGCTTTGCAATAAACTCACAAGGTCCTCCACTTAAACACAATCCCCACCAAGACTTATCAGTCTGAGATTACTTCCATCATATTGACAGGTAGGATTATCAGGAACCTTAGTAAATTCCTTTTCCTCTACTTTGTTCCATTTTAAGACAAGACTGAGGCTATTCGGTTTTCTGTTTTCTTAATTATTTTATTGTTTACAGAAAGAATATTTTAAATTCTGTAGACTTGCACCTAAAAATATGACTGCAAAATACAGAATGTAAAATTGCACACCCAGCACACCTTTAGATCTGGGGGTTGAGATGGCCAGGAAAAAGCTTTGAAATATATCATGGGACAGTCTTTTTGTTCCAGGTAGTTATGTAAGGCCTAACCTTTCCAATGATTTACATGCACAGAGT
The DNA here is from genome assembly GCA_013398735.1 of Nothocercus julius. Lineage (NCBI taxonomy): Eukaryota > Metazoa > Chordata > Aves > Tinamiformes > Tinamidae > Nothocercus > Nothocercus julius. The sequence continues at coordinate 241,232 of VZSV01000022.1, forward strand.
AAATAAGAGTAATGCCACAAAAATGAACAATACTACTATAACAGAAAAGGTTGCTTGGGTAGGCTTTGCTTGGATAGAGTCTAAGCTTGAAATGGTTAATGACAACTACTTTAGCCAGTCTTCTAAAGAGGAAGAGCAAATTTGTTAGATTATTTTTCACTATGGCTGTGACGATTAGCAAAAGCCAAACTTGGAGGAAATGTTGTTTCTTTAGCATTCATAGTCTTTTGATTTCCGGGAAAGAACATTCCTGCTTATGATGGCCAAGTAATTGCTGACTGGAGCCACAGGTTTCACCCTCTTTGATAGGAAGAGCACACGTACGCATTCTGGGCCTGACCAGCTGACCCACCTGCACAGTAATAATAGTTGATATGATGCAAGCTTCTAGGGTCAAGCTCTCTCGACTGGGATTTAAGGTTGATGCAATGAGCACCTATGAACGCACTTTAAAAGCTCACTCAATAGTGTATGAAACAGTAGAAGCCCAAACTAGTTGAAATTAAGCTTATGCTAAACAGAACAAGCCAGAATTCATAAAGGTGCATTCCCATTGCTTACACTCAGTTTTACATTTCCTATATTAAAAGGAAGATACAACTACACCAAGGCCAAACATTCTCACAGCGTATTACCCAATTTCTCAGATAATAGGAACAGAGATGATGTCCAGAGATGATCACCTGTTAGGAATACTGGCCATGGGCTAGAGCTTCACACTGAAGAATGGAAGAGAATTAAACTTTCATAGCTACATGTGTAGTTTTAGCCAGAAATATGTTTGAGGGAATCAAAAGAATATTTTTTGTGTTAGAGAAGTGAGAGAGAAAAGCCCGAAAAGCCCAGTAAAGGGAGGAAAGGCTGTTACTCACGCGAGCAGCTGGGATAGCCGTAATAACCTGGAGCACACTGGTCGCACCTAAGTCCAGCATAGTTGCTATGGCACAGACACTGACCTCTAGGACCACAAGCATTAGCTGCAGAGCCACGGGCATCACAGTTGCATTCTGCACCAGCAAAAACAATAGGTAATTAGTCTGCCAGAAAAATATCTAAACCAGTATGATTTAAAACAGAAATTGCCAAAAAGCCACCCTTGAACGCAAAGCAATCACGAGAAATCCACACAAAGCCAAAGTTCTACCAACTAAAATATATGTTCTCAGACAGATACTTGTTATGTAACTGCCTTCTCAACCATTCATAATAAAGTTTTTACTGCAATTTATAGTTTAGAAATTTAGTTTGTTCCCTTGCAAAACATGTGTAAGGAACAGTAATTTACCTTAAAATGGAAAAAAACACCTGAGAGAAGTACTTAATAACTTAAAAATACAACCTCAGACCAAAAGCATCCACAAAGCTAGACTTGGTCTAGAGGCCAACAAGAAGCTTACTAGTAAAGCAGTGGGGTAAATGATGCCCAAGGTAAAAGCTGCTCATTTGCATGGGTCCTGCAGGGCAACAAGCTGCGTGGTGCAGGAATCAGAGTGACAGATACAAAGCACACCAGCACGCTGCAACGAAGAGTGGGATGGGTGCTGTTCTCGGAGTTACTAGGTTCACGACTCTAACGCGGATAAGATGCACTGTGTCACTGATACGATGCCTACAGTTTATATGTACATGAATGGGAGCCCACGTGGAGATCCCTGCTACCACAGGTTGCAGCCCAAGATCAGCTGATTCTTTGAATTTTATGGGATCAGGGAAGCTGAAAGGTAGAGAAATTTCACTCAGCTTCATTCTCTCACCCAGGATGACTGACAGAAATATAAAACAGATGCTATTTAAGCATTGTCTTTCCATTCCCTTTCGATATTCCTGAATCCCCCTTTCAATTCCTCTCTCTCAGCAGACCAGGATACCTGACTTTTCTGTTTATTTCAAAGGTTCAAGGACTTGCTTTGAAGTTATTAGGACAGATACAGACGTTGAAGCTTCCAAAAACATCATGTACACTGGAAACAACCTCTATCTGAATCTGTATACACCCTCTCTTCATGTGAATGGGAGTGATTACTTTAAGGGCTTCATAACAATATCCCATTGAATAAATGTTCTATTAATTTCAACAGGGCAAGACCAGAGAGGTCAATGTTAGCTGTGGCAGCCAAAGAGATCTACCTCTTTTTTAAAAATCAGAACTCCAAACAGGACCAGAAGGTTAGCCTGCTCATCTTCCACTACAGTTTGCAGCATGCCACATGAATTTAAATTTAAACCAATGGCAGCTTATTTTAACAAAACAAGTTGTGAACGGTATCAGTTGGGAGTGATCCCTCTGCCTGTGTTTTTAACTATTTTTTTTTTCTGTCTTTTACAGCTTGTTTTTGCCTGCTCCTTTAAGCTTTCCTATCTCATTTCAGTTTTCCATGTGAAAAGTTCAAACATATTCAATATGATTTGATCTGCAGACATGTGAGAAAAGAGGATACACAGAGGCCTGTCAGGGCAATATGTATATTCTCCATACAAGGAGAATATAATTAGCTATAAGGCAGTGATATTTTGTAGGATGTAATGGCAACTGCAGACAACTTTAAGAAAACATTTAGGACTTGTAAATGTATAGATCCATTAGCACTGTATATATTTAACAGTTTGCTCCATTAAGAGAAGAAAATATTTTTCCAAACACCAACATAAACTCTAATTCCATGAAATCTAATAGATAGCACAAGGAATAATGTTGATTTTAGTATCTAACAAAGTTTGTTACATTTTTTTAAATCTATTGGTCCCAGATTGCATTATAAGGACGTATTTAATTAAGCTCTAGCTGCAACGCTGGCTCCATTCTGCGGTATAATAATATATACTTAAATGTAAACCCACTGAGGGAAACTTTACCAATTTCAGACAGCTTTGTAGTGGGCTAAATAACAAATATGTAGCTTCTTCAGAAATCAAAGTAATTCATTGCCAAGAGCAATGTACATCTTTCCAGGTGTAAGAGGACAATCCAGAAAGAGAGGGCAGTTAACCTTACGAAAGAGATTTACACTGTGAAGCTGCTGACAAGTTGTACGTGTCAGCAAGTCTTGATGGATTTGCTTGTAAGAGCAACAAACAAGCCGGTCAGCTTCTTCTGCAGATGTTTGCCGGAGGCTGGCCAAGCCTCTTCGATCCATAACTCTTTCTGGAACTGGCTCACTAACTCGCTTAGTATTAACATGACTGTACGATTAACTTCTGGTAAGAAAAAAGCCTCTCTGAAAGACAAATATCAATACTGGCAAAATTACAACATAAATCCACATGAAAGAGCATGCATCATTGAAACAGTAAAAAAAACAGTGAAACAAGGAAAAAAGTGAAAGAGGAAAAAAAGAAAAAGAACTTGCCTATTATGTCACCAGCCATAGCATCACTTGGATTTGGAGAAGTAAAAGAAATACCTTTAGAACAAAAGAAGAATCAAAGCATACTTGAAGCAGACAACAAATTTTATTTCTCTAAAGATCAGCTTTCTGTTTGCAACACAAAAAGCATGTTAATCATCTTATTGTAGTAATCAACTTCAGGTTAGTTTTAGTTAGGAGCAGCATAATAAACTCTTTACTTTTGATCTCCAATTGAATCCAAACATCCCTTCTCAAAGAACAGTATGAAGGGCCAAACATTACTGGGAAATGCTGCCAGCTTGCTTCCCTGCTCCCTAGTAGTTGGTGCAGAGAGCTTTCTTGTGCTACACAGCATTCTCTTGGGAGTTCTGCATTTATTTCTTGGCTCCTGCTTCCCGTTCAAGGTTCTTCTCCTACCATTTGCTGCCTCAAATGTTAGAATTCATGATGTGTACCTTACATTTTGGGAGTATTTCTGAGAATCTTCTGCATTAGGAATAGGAAAGACATTCAAAAAAACCTTCTCTTACTTAAGGCAGGACTGTGATGCTGACCCAAATTCAATGTGCCACAAAGTCCAGTGGCATTTGATCAAGGTCTATCTGCGCAGAACATAATTTAAAATACTGTGTTATGAACAAAAGGTTAAGTGAGCTATGATAATCTAGAATGCATTGCATAGAATGTATTTATTCTACTGCAGGCATTGAATTAGGAACAATATTTGTTTTTTTATACTGCTTCTTCCCATGTTTTCTATTGCTTTCCTTCTTCATTCTTCCGGTTTTGTATGATACCACTTTTCTAATGGTGCAAAAGCAAAGTAAAATTGAAACATCACAGTGGTAAATCAGAATGTAAATACTACCTTTAACAATACCTCTTTATTGACTGTCAGAAACACAGTTCTCCTGAGGGCACAAAACACTCCCAGGGATGCATTTTTAGAATCTGATCAGATAATCACAAGCTGCTGTATAACAAGTAACTCTGGTATTATAGTTTCTTCTCAGTTATTGCATATTGAATTTGTTCCTGTGAAAGCATTAGATTTTCTGAATTCCCAATACTTCATTCTTATATCCTTATCAAATATCCTTACTAAATTAACAAACTAATCTTTAAATAATCCATAGCATTAGATACTGTTAGCTATTCTTCCAATACCATTTTGAATAAATGGTCAGCAGTCAGCATTTCTCTGTCACATTGCTTTTGTAATGTGTTTATTTTCTTCAGATTTACAAACATCTTTCCTTCAACCATTTTCTTGACAAAAAAAATCCTGTAACCCCTCCTTCAGCCACATATCAACAACCACCCTCAGTCCAGCAAAAATAGAGAGCATGTCTGAGAGTCTAATCCTCTCCCAGGAGAATCTTTCCAATGTTGCACAGGCACTATTTCGCAGTTAGAAACCTCTAAAAGTCCACAAACTTGATTTATGGGCCGTTAATCCTAAAAAGCCTCAAAGAGAACACACAACCATTTTCTCCCCTCTGTCTGACACAATCATTTTTCACTTCCCAGTCCAAATGAGTTATACCTTAAGATACTGAGACATATTTAAACAACATGGCCAGGGTTTTAGGGCTGGAATTTATGATGTATTGAGAGACAGGTTCTAGCTATACCCATAAAAAGACTCTCTTCAGTATTATGACAACTGATTTACCAAAATGTTTAAACATTAGAATTCCAAATTATAGTCAAGAGTTGTGAAAATGGTTAATTCCTTAGTGCATGTTAAAAATATTTGAAAAGAGATATTTTTATTTTTATACTTACGGATACAAAATGGAAAACCATAGAATCCATCTGCACATTGCTCACAGCTCTCTCCCTGGAAATTCTGCTTACAGTAACAGCGGCCAGACCCTTCCTCACAGCCCTCTGTGTGCTCCAAGTTACAACTGCAGGCTACGTAAGTATCAACAATTAGGCAATTTACAGAAAAGAATTAATTCGTCTTCTGTAGCAGTGCACAGTGGCATTAATATAGTGTTTAATTTGCAGTTGTTAATGTCTCATTATTTAAAGAATTAATATTTGCATCTACTTCACATTTTCCAAGTACCCTATAACAACAATTTTTTTTTTTTTTTTTTTTTTTTTTTTGTGATATTCCTTAGGGATACCTTTGGGGTAAGACCTGTATTATTTTCCCACAGTGCTTATTTTTCATTATTCAGAAAGTTGCACTTAGCTACTCCACAGCCCTGCAGCAACTGCTCTTTCTGTGGCTTCTTCTCATCTCTCCCCATGGTGCGGGCTCAGCTTGTGTCCACTCTCCTTACATACAAAATTCAGCATCACAGCAGCTTTCCCTCTCTGTTGCCTTCCAATTCACCTCAAAACACAGACAACCTGCAACCTTCTCCTTCTTGTCACAAACTTCTTCATGTTTCAAATTTAACCTTTATCTCGTACCCATAGTCCGTTCTTTTTAAAATGTTGCATTAATAATATGCTATTGCATTATTTATTACGGACACCAGCTTCAGCACTGCATAAGGTAGGAGTAGACCTCATGACCTTTTGAGCTACTGCATAAAATTTTCAAGGGATCAAGACTCAACATACGTTACACATATATCAAAGAGCTAAGAGGAACAGGGGCATGAGGGTGGAAGATAAGTAGCTTCTGACCAGTTCACTGTGGGGTGTGCAGCTGGACCCAACGTCAATGATCTTATTCCCTCAGCAGCCTTTTGTGGCTGACTTCTTCCTATTGCCTTGTTGCTTGTCTAAAGCTTATGGCTCATGTGATACAAATGTTGAGGAGAATATGATCAAAAAGAGCTAAACACAGAAATTCATTTGCAGCTCCTCTCACATGTCTTTTGGGCACTTTTTAACATTTCCTCCCTGAAAGGCATGTCCCATGCCCTGATTATATTAAATAAAGATTAAAAAAAAAAAAAGCCCTAACCACTATGAGAAGATACTGCATAAAGAAGGACTTACGTATACAACCATCAGGAGCACTCACTGGAACACCATATGGACGATAGAAACCTTCTGCACATTTCTCACAGTTAATACCAGCTGTGTTATGCTGTGCAAAATAAAACAGAAGGAGAATAAAACAAAAGGTGAAAAAAGGAACTTAAATGGAGAATTAAGAAACAATAACATCCTTTTTTGAAATTTTTATATATCACTTAAGCAAGATTCAGCGCAGGAAAAACAGTATATAACTGCAATAAGGACAGCATTTGTCAGCTGGTACTTTTTAACTATCTGTATTTTCTAAAGCTTTCTGAATTATAGTATTCTCAAGTTTAGAAGCTGAATTTTAACCGACTAACTAGACCTGCTCTGAGTAGAAGATTGGACTAGATGATTTCAGGAGCTCCCCATCCAGACTATTCAGTGGTTCTAAGCTTCTTCCTCGTTCTGAAATTGTGGAAGGATTAAAGTAAGAGAGAACATGGGAAGTACAATATTTAATACTGTTACTATCTGACACGTGCAGAAGAGAATATAGGGGGCAATGTTATCAGAGTCTAAAGAAACAAAACCTGTATATGCATGCAACATCTCTACTCCTATTAGTCATTCAGGCATCCATTTCTAACACTTTCTTTCATGACACAAACAACAACAAAAAAAAGGAAATTAAAATCCTTTTTTTTTCTATAAGAAAATACTATAAATAAATTTATGATAAACTCAGTTAATCCAAAGTGATTTCCCCAAAATTAGAATATGAACATCCAACATCAGTTATACGTCCAGAATTCATAGATTTAGATTAGTTTAGATTTTATATCCGAAAGCAATTTAAAAAAAATATTCTTTCATTTATAAAAAGCTAACAGGAAATACCACAAACTATACATTTTACTAGACTGGCTGAACAAAGTTATGCATAGAAATGTCAATTAGAAGACAGATGCTCGTGTTAGCAAAGATACTTCTACTTTCTACTGATAGCCATTTGGACAATGTCTGATTATATTATGGCAATAAATGGGAAAAACACTATATAGTTTTACTGGACATTTCCTATTTTGTGGCTTAAATAGAATTATGTTTTTAACACAGTATGGTAATGCATAAATCATGATGTGTAGGTTTCACTTGATTATAATTTTCCCTCTAATATACATTCTGCTCAGCAGCTTTTCATCATTCTTCAGAAGACTGACTAGACAACCAAAGGGGGACAGGCTGATCACTGAATCAGTGAACAATTTAGGCTGGAAGGGGCTTCAGGAGGCCAGATGGCCCAACTATTCTCAAAGTAAAGTTAACTCCAAGGTTAGATCAAATTGCTCAGAGCCCAGCCTGATCTTTCCTGAGAGCAGTTAGTCAGAATAGTATAAAAGTTACTTGATGAGAGACGTAATATTCAGCAACGACACATACAGTGTTACGTCCCTGCCTCCAAGCTTACAGCTGTTGACTTAGAACACCTCTAAGACGGTTAGGGGGCTGGAGGACATGACATGTAAAGAGAAACTGAGGGAATGGCTTTGATTAGCATGGAGAAGTGAAGCTTATGGAAGGGTGTCTAATTGCAAGGTGGAATACAGAGACAACAGGGCCTGGTAAGGTATGCAGAGTAAAAGCATGAAAGCTAAATCCCACAAGCTGCAATTGGGGAAATTCCTATTAAACAGTAGCAAAAATCCCTTTACCACTGGAATGATTAAGTGCTGGAACAATTATCAAGACATTCTAAATTCCATCCTCAGAAGTATTCAGAACTCAACAGACAAGCCCCTGTGCAATCTGATACAACTCTGTAGACAGCCCTGCTCTCAGTGGAGGGTTAGACTAGATGACTTCCAGAAGCTCCTTCAAACTACTTTTATTGTGCTTTTTCAATAGCAATAAACTTTCTTTTTGTTATAGTTTATGCTCTTCTTTACTCCTGCTAGAGAATGAGGGGCTCTCTGTGCTTGCTTCCATAGGAACCAGTTGGTCTGAGTTGGTATTTTATTTTATTTAGGAAACTTTATTTCTCCTTTGGTTAAGCAAGGAAATGACAAATTCCATAATAACAGGAAAAGGGTTTTTTTTTTTTTTTTTTTCAGTTATCTATTTGTAAAATGGTAGAATCATGTGGGACTAAAGCACATAAATACATTTACTTCTAGTACAGGCACAGTGAGACTCCATCTCTCCAAATGCCATTAAGTTATACCAGCCAAAACCACCTTTTTACCTGGCAATTAATGCAGACTCCTCCACCTTCGTAGTGCCCGTGGATGTTTAAGCTTTCTTGACGCTGATCAACATCAGCGTCATAGTAGCAATCAGTGGCATGTCCATGGCAATTGCAGGCTGAAAAAATAATACCTCAAATCAGCTTCCATTATACTAGTGGAATTCAGTAATGTAGCAGAAGTGAAAAAGAAGCTTTGATTATTTATATGCATACACGCACTCACGTGTGTTTAAGTATGTTCAAATACACATATCTGCCTATCAGCAAATAGTCTCTTGTACCTGGATCAACATAAAATCATTTAGATATAAGAAAAGCATATGTTGTTAGGTATGTCAGAGGAAGCAACAGTTCTACCATCTCAACACTATGTATATATAGGTAATGCAGAATGAGGAAACTCCAAATGAAAGGTCTCAACCATTTTTTTAAAACTATCAAAAACATGTTCAAATGCTTATTCTATTTTTTCATGTTCAAAAATACCTCTAAGCTGAATCTGTATGCAGATATTTTGTATTTAAAATAAGCAATTATAGATAAGCTACAAACATTTGAATAAAAAGATCTACACCAGAGAGCACACATACTCAGGCATAAGTGCAAGGATACCAATAAACTTAACTATACCTTTACCCAGTTGCCATTTTTTGAACGGAGAGATTTTGAGAAGAGTTCACTCTACTGCCTGAGTATTATAAATTCAGAAAGACACAGGTTTATATAAAGAATACCAACAAAAACAAAAATAAGAATAATAAATTACTCTGAAAAGGAATAGAGATAAACAACAGAGATAATTCATTTTCCTAGTTTATGGCTGTTTACAGTTTTAGCTGTAATAAATTTTACTTTGTGTGGTTTCTGGTTAGCACATTCCTGTTGTTTACTTTTCTCCTCTATTAAACCAAATAAAAGTAACAACATTAAGCTCACAGATGCTCTGACGTAAAAGGTTCACCTACTGAAAACACCTGAGCTGCATCTATTGACTGGTCTTGCATGCATATCAGCTGAGTTCACTCTTAAGGTGGGAGGTCTAAAGCCAGAAAAGCTCTTGCTCTTCTACCCTTGGCAGAAGGGTAATAATAATGTAAATTCCAGGACCCACTAAGTGCCTATACCTTGACTGCAGAAAAGAATTAATCTGAAAAATAGCTCTGTGTTTGGAATAGTTCCTGCAAATACAGTCTGAGTAAAGGGATGGACTGACCCAGAGAAGCATTTATCCCATTTCCTCGAGGCCTATATTTAGTGTATCTCCTAACCTACTCATCAAGCATGGTATTAGATAAAACTAATCTTTGATCTTCACTCCCTTCAGCAAAGCAAAGTTCTGTTTGTGTTCACTGAAATCTTCCAGAACTACAATATAATTCTGAATATGGACTAACTATACCAATATGCAGGCAGAGTAAGTGAAAGGCAGGCCAGTAGTTTTGCCATAAGCTCTGTCTCCTTTTTTTAGATCTGATATCCTTTCCTTGTGGGAGAGAAACAACAATGAAGAAAGCAAAAAAGGCTTCCACAACTATCTGAATACTAGGTGTGCTTTTAATTACAAATGTTCCAGTAACCCAGGAAAACCTTCCTAGAAAATTCCTGAAGTTGTGCTTCATGCTTGAGAAAATGCTCCCTGCATCTGGACCAGGGGATACTCTGGAAGATATCAAGTTCTTGAGCAACTCAGAACAAAACAGCCCTGGCCCTATTTTTTTTTTTTTTTCCATGATGAGGGCAGAGGAAGTTACCCTTCCAGATTCTACACAAATACCTCGCACAGGTGGGAGTCTAACCTGAGCAAAACTATCTCCATGCCTTGCTTTGTTACCATATAGACAAATGAAGGGGACACTGGATCGTTCTCTGTATCTCCTCTAGGCATTTACATCAGAACAGCTCTGGACAAGGAAGCAATTTCCTAGAAGCTGTCAACAACCTGGATGAGGAAACTTGTGGCCTATCATCACATCCCTTGATCTGCTGAGAGGACTCACATAGGTCAAGACTGGGTAACCTGGCTCGGTTGTGGCAGCCTATCTGGTGGATCTTTTTGTTTGTTTTCTTCACTCATATAATTCTTTGAGAATATAAAACATTACACAAAAAAAAGATGCTAATTCAAAGACACTTTGTGCTGGAAAAGGCACACAGAAAACAACAACAAAAAACATTGGAAGGAAGGATGGAGTGGAACAAAAACAGGAGGATTTTGTTTGTCATCAGCCCACCTGAGGGACAAAATGAGGGTCTGTGCACAGAAGTGAACATTTCTGTTTCTCTGCATCATCTAAATAACAGCTTCCTGTCTCTGTGGCCAAATTCTTTGAGAGATATAGCTCACAAGAATGTCTTTTAACAGTGACAGAGAATTATTTGCTTTGATCAAAATAATGACTTTTTTTTTTTAATTTTCCCTCACGGGTGAGGAAAAACACTCACAAAGCACTTTCTTAAAACTTTGAATCATTTGCTGACCCATATAATACTAGGAATTCATAGGAAAAATTTGGGCACATCCCTGCTATCTCCCACCCATCTCTCTCAATCCGTTTTTCTCAAGGAATCACAGGCTTCTGGGAAGATAAATAAGATTCCTCTGATTCCTACACCACTGGCTTCCAGGGACAGAGGTCTCTACCCGGCAAATACTCCCCAGAACTCCTAAAATTGCTAGGAGCAACATATACTAGAAAGGGTATTTCTTTGGAGGTAGTTAGAAACTAAGATCCTTTGGATCAGAATCTTACAGGTTGTTTATAAACTGATTCTTTTAAACATGTGACATTTTTTCATGTTCCTTGTCTTTCTCTTCATGGCAGAAAATATTTTCCTTCAAAGAAAGGAGTTCAAATGGGGTTTCAAATACCTTTCAGAAATGAAGTCCCAACATGCCTACCTCCTATCAAATGTCTTAATCATCTGGGATTTATTCCACCCTCAGTCTTGGAACAGCAATTTTTGATTAAAACATTACCGCAAGGTTTATTCCTCAAACCTATTCCGTAGGTACATCTATTTGGCTTTCAAGTAAGATTTCCCCATTAACAGTTTGAACCCACTGGCTATGCTACTATGCTGGGAAAGGTAGAACAGGAAAAGGAAAACAAATTAGCTCAGACACAAGGAAAACAGCAGACTGCCAACACATTTGCTCAGAATAGGAGATGCACAAAGACAGCAAAGACCATCTGTCCCACAGTCGCTGTTTTCTGGTTAAAAAAAAAAACACCTGTGTGCAGCAGCACGTACCCTCCTATCTAAAGAGGTCCACATTGTCAGGTTAACTGTATAGTACATTTTCTTTAATGAAAGAAGGAAGATGCGAAAATGGTCAGTGGGCTTTGCCATGGAATATTCAGTCCATGGGCTATCTACACTATTAAACTATAAGCACAGAAAGGTGAGCATGTGTGAACTTCCTTGGATTCCCCATCAGAAATGCCTTTGTGTCCATTTACATCAGATCAGTGAGGGGCAACTGTCAAAATGAGAACAGAGCAAAGCTCAAACACCTGAGTAGGGTCAGCCCTAAACAATCTGCCACTACAGTGCCCCAAATACAGGAGGGAACCTGTTTAAGAGCTCAAGGCAAATAAGGCAGAAGAGTCTGAATCAACTAAGAGGAAGCTGCCAATCCAGCAATCTACTGGTGTAAGGATTTTTAGACCCCCATGTCTGAGCAATTAGATTGTAAAATCAGGAATCTCTTGGAGAGATGACATATTACATTGGCTTCATAAACAGCTAAGTGTGCTTAACTCCCAAAACACAGGTTGCCTTCTAAAATACCTGATTTATGAGGAAAAAAAAAAAAAAGCCCTACACAAGCCTCCCTTCTATTGGCAATACATAAAATCTAGAAGTCAAATGCAGAGTCCCCCTTCAGTATGCGTTAGCAACCCTATTTACATAATTGATCCAGTTATTTATACAGTCTGTCTCTTTAGATTCTGAATAGGAAGATGTTGGGGGAGAGAGGGACAAGTTTTGAAGCTGTACAAGACAACTACAACCTCTGCTCTGCTGAGGAGATGCACAGTCTGCTAACAGACACATCTGAGACTGGTGGAGACACTGACTCAGTGTGGCACCAGAAGACTTCCACGTTTTTTATGTAGCATTTTAAATGAATGACTACTATCATTGTTTAATGAGAGCAAAAATGAAACATAAATAATACTCACTGCATCACTTAATCCTTATTCTTGTATGGAAATAATTTTTTAGTAAAAAAGAAACAGGTGTTAAAACCTGCAGTGTGTTAGTTATGCTACATGAATGTGTGGCGTATAGTAATTCCCACTCATCTGTCAAAGTTGCATCTCTTAGGCTACTCACGTTCACATATATTCGTGTTCCCAGCTGTTGCCGGTTGCCACTGTTTCTGATTATATCCAGGACAGCAGCGATTGCAGGTTTCCCCACAAGTATTATGCTGACATTCACACTGAAACCTAGAGAAAGGAAGACCTCTTACTCGGATGAAGTGGGATTTAATACCCCTTTCTCCCTGCAATTTTTCTGCAGTCTAAGATTTACATGTAACATGAAAAGGACAGGACATAAACTTGCATGTAAAGAGGCCAAACAGTAAATCTAAAACATTTTTGAACTTTCCTAAAAATCTTCAAGATTGACTACTTTAATTATATGATTTTGAGATTATTAACACAAATGACTTGTAGAGAATATTTATAATTGGATGTAATAGACCAGATCATAAAACTTTCTCCCAGGATATTGAATCAAGACGACCCACAACAATTTAAGATGTAATCTATTTTAGCATCATTCCGAGGTCAAGCTTGTTGTCCTACTTTTAATCAGAACGTTTACCACCTTTATATGCATGCCCTCATCACTTTTCCACTACGCTTTCTATCAGTGTCTTTAATAAGCCAAGTTTGTAACTTCATCCACTTATTTTTAAAGCAGCGTACACTATTGATCAAGAAACTTAAGTTCAAATTTATTTTGACCTGTCTGAAATGCCTCCATAAGGGCAGGGTCTCTTCACAGGCTAGGTCTTACTACCATCCATCGTAACTGAATACCAGAATTAACACAGAGATGAGACTGGAAAGGTCCCTTCCAAGGATGCTCTGTTGTCTGCGTAGCCTCATACCCAAGGACAAAGCAGTTGCCAATATAACCATTCTATTGTGATAGATTTTACATCTTTTTCACTTTTTTTTTCTCTAGAATAGACATCTGAAAATGGTAAAGGAACCCATCTGCTCACTTACTCTTCCTTAAAAAAACAACTGAAAATATTGTATCATCCTGATAAGTTTGTTTCATGATGTGTACGAGCAACAGCTGTTATAAACTAGGCTCTTAAAGTATGTTTTAGCCAGAGTGATTATTCACTGTCACTTTCCTATACAGAGATCCACAGTGTGTGATCTAACTCCTTATGAAATCTATACGGAGAGTATAAACTTTGCAGGAAAAAAAAATCTTTCCTACAAATTTCAGTGAAGTGTATGACCAGTTGTCAAACTATTTTAACACAAGATCATTCAAAGAAAGTGGTATTTGTAACTGAAATTAGAATGATATAATATATTCATTCTGTGAAATGAATATACCACTACTACCAAATCACATTGCCAAAAAAAATTACATTTTTCACATCTGATGTTTGCTAAGTGCTCATGTATGTGACAAGAATGAAAACACTTCTCACATAATCAAAGACATGAAAAGATCATTATAAAAATATGTCAGATTTATTACACTTGTAGAATGTCTGCTTTTGCAATTATTGTTCTAACCAAATGCTGGTTAGAGCCAGATGTCCATAGGTCCTAAATAAACAGTCAGTGTTCCCAAGTTCTGCTCATAAAATATGTTCAAGCAGAAAAACACAGACTGTCTGAGTTCTACTAAATTCACGGCTGTCCTCCTCATGTAAATACTAAGGATATTGTACCAAAGGCCATGCCTTTCTTTTCAAAATATTTTAATAGTCAATTCAGCTTAAAGGCAGTATGACCTTGTTGCCAGAGAGGACAACAGGACATAGTTCATTCAGTTTCTGTTTTTACATTTTCTAGTAATGATCGATAGTTGTTAGATCTTGACTGAGCTCATTTATAATGCTCTATATCAGCAGGAAATTCACTAGCTTTTTTCTTGAGATGGCCTTCTAATTTCTGCTGTTCAGATGTGATACCAATCCAAGTTCTCTAAAAAGAAGTAAGGATTTTTAACAAACAATTCAATCTACAAAATTCTTTCTTCAATTTCTAAAAAAATCTCAAGTATAAGACTTTTTATTATTATATTTCACAAACAGCTCTTTATACTTCACAAACACAGCTCTTTACATATTTTCACATCAATCATTAATAGATTCTCATTTCTTAAATATTACAAAAATCCCTGTAAGACTGTCATATTTTAACAAATAAGGTCATTTGAAAACGTATCATTAAATTAATGTGATGCTCCATTTACTTACCGGTATTGGTTTTCAGCACTCTTTGCATCACATACTTCAGCATGGCCATGGCACACACATCGACCGCCAATACTGATATCCTTTATACTGTAGTAATACTGTGGAGCAATAACAAGAAGCACATATGGATCTTTACCTTTCTTGTATGAGGACAGATACCTCAGCATCAGAGATATCTATGTTGCTAAATCTTGCTTATCCAAATTTTAAAGGCATGGCTTTAGAAAATGCTGTAGATGGTCAGTGCCAGCCCTCCACTGATGTTTGCATTTCAGTATTAATTCCATCAAATCAAAGCCAAGGCACGTGGGGCACCTAATGGGAGCAGAGCAATCCGCAGGCTTGCACAGCTCCCGCTCTATCCTGCATTCTGCTGCAGCTGCCCATTCCCAAGCAGCTACGCAGCTACTGGCACCTAAGCTCAAAGCGAGTCCAAACCAACTTGGAGACGCAGACACAAAGTAGTCACAGTTCAGCAGGGTGTAACAAACAGCACAAGTTGGTGGGCGCAGTGCCACTTCCCCATTCAGTGAGTCATGATCACTAAGCACTGGATATAGATTGGGATTACCAAATCAGACAAAATCTGTCATGACTCACAGTGGGTCTAAATTTATGACCTGAAGTTGAAATATACTCTGTATCTCATCCTCATGGCTTGCAGGCATCTGGGCAATAGGAGATAAAAAATTAATCACTTGGACTCAATATTAACATCACCAGTATAAACATTTCAATAGTAACTTCTGCATCTTTTTTGATAGCTCTCAAGTTGTTTCCCTGCTGCCCTAGGGTATCAGTTTAGTGACCCAAGAAAGGAGACACATACAGCACTGGTAAGTCTTGATCTCTGTGTGCCTCCAGGAATAAAGTGGCAGATTTATTTTTAATGCCACCGGCGGATGAGGAGAACAAAGAGAAAACTTTGCAGTTACGTCCCCAACTACGCTCACTCTGTTCACAGTATAGGCCTCTCAGTGGCCTATACACCTTCTCTCTGGATATAGAGGGAGTAGGCAGGCACAAAAGAGAAGCTTCTCCAAAACTGCGAGATTTTCCTCCTAGCTGTCTTTGGCTGCTGTAAAGAACTTTGCCAGAGACACCCAGAGAACAGTAGGTAGGATATATGGACTAGGAAATAGTCTGTATTTTGAACTATCTCTATGTAAATATACATGTTAATTTCTGATTTTGCTTATTGCTTCCAAACTCTTAACAAAACCTATGCTTACAGTGTTCTCAGCAGAGCTAGAAATAATCACTGTGCCTCTCTGCAGCATATTTGACAGTGTTTGCTCTAGAATAACAGTCCTCGCAACCCAGCCTCTGCTCTGCTACAGCTTTGTACAACTATGCTTCACTACTAACAGATGTTGTACTGTTACAGGTCAGTAGGAAGTCAAATTAGCAAAAGGCCAAAACTAGTTAATAGGCCAAACTGCCACAGTTTAGACATAAAACATATCCTAGATAATTCAGAGTGTCATAAACTCAAACCACTAACAGGGGAAGCCAGGCAGCTTCCTGGACAGGAGAAGAGACAGGTCTGATTTTCAGTTGTTTCTGTAAGTTAAATGCACAGACTCTCCTTCAGAATTTTAACCTTTTTATCTAGACTTTGAAGGTCTCTATAATGAATATTTGTGGCCCTTTTTTAAATCAATTTAATAAAACAGGGGATCTTTTATTTATCTATGCTACATCCCATGGCCACAATAACATGAAAAGTTCCCTACACTAAAGCTATGTTGCTTGCCAAGTAACCTAAGTACTCCATTTACATCTGCCTGTAAGCAACATCTTAAAATGCACTTAAGACAACAAAGGTAATTAATGCTATCAAGTAACTGGCATAGTTTCACAATTTCTTATACAGAAACCCACATATATTTGTGCAGTGCCTCAGCCCAGCATTTCCTCCAATTGTTACTGAACCTTCATTTTAAATATAACAATGCAATATGAAGTCTGCAATCAGTTTAAGTATATGAAATTCTGCACAGTGTTCCCTTGAGGGGTCTGAATTTCCTTATATTTTCCTTATACACTTCATATATATTTCCCACTGAATGGAAGTGGGATTTTGTCTTTCCCTTCAATTGCCCCAAATCTCCAAGAAAATTCTATGCATCTCAAACGATCTGTGGTCAGATAGCACCTTTCCGGTATACCCTTTGATTCACTGTTCCTTCAGAAACTCAGGTACAATTTCTGAAAATCTTTCTTTTAGTATAGAAGATAGAGCAGTGTAAAATAAAGTTGACAAAGTCTAAACTATCTTATACAGAACTAAGGAGCAAGATAATCTCTACTTTGGCTCCTTATAGTTTCCATGATGTACCCAACTCCCTTCACTGTCTGCAAAAGGTTTGTTAGCTAGAAAAAAGAGCATCTGTTACAAATTCATTACTTGCTCTTCAAACTCTGTGCTGTCCCAATTACCTTTTCACCACAAGCAGGAATGGAGAAAATATGGGGATTTTGACTGTTACAATTTTTGCAACCTAAAGAAATTCAGTTTATTTTATGCTCTCTGAGAGGCTGAATAAAACCGTGGAATCTATCCCTGTGAAAAGAGTACTTACCCTGCGGGTTACAGTGGGGTCTCGTTGAGCTTTTGATATTAAGTGTCCAAGGAGTGTGTTGGTTCTGAGAAAATGAAGGCGGATGTTTGTCGCTTTTGTGAATTCTCTAAGAGTAGGGGAGTAAGTAAAGTTTTTTGCTCCTGGACGGCCATTTATCAAGGATATTACAATCTATCAAAAGAGTAAACACATACTTGTTAAAAAATATCAGCTGCAGGTATTAGCAGTAGGCACAGAGCCAAAAGTCTGACTACTAAAAGAATCCAAAAATTTGCTGTTGTTTCTGAGTATATCTGCAGAAACAACTACACTTTTCATACTAAAACCAGGACATCAGTAAAAATAAAGTCACTAGTTTTGAACCCTGTTGAATTCTCATTACTTGTATTGCACATTCAAAACCAAGCACCTCTCTCTGTCTTGAAAAGAGTGGGTAGGATGCACAAAAAAAAAGACTTACTTTTTAATAGGAAATAACAATAATAATAGTCACAAACAGCAACACTAAAAGCTGATCATGTCAATGGAAGTTTTGCTTGAGTAAAAACATGAGATTTTGGCTCCTTCCCAAAGCACATTTATTTTTGGGTTAAGGCACAAACATTCCTGGAAAATATTATTGTTAACCAGATCCAATGCCTGGGAGTGCAGTAATGGTCTTCTGGAAGAAAGTACACAGTGTTACTTTAGAAAATCCCTTCACATGAAAGCAGGCTTATATGACATTCAAAACAAGTGCTGTAGTATTTTTTATTTTTTAAAGAAATTGATTTCTGCAGTCTAACAATCATGAATCTGTTAAATAAACAATCCAGTATGCATGTACACAAGTGAGTAAGGGACTTCCATTTATTTTTTAACCAACAAAATAACAGATTTCCACTTCCAAATTGCTCCTATAATCTGTAAGCAGGTAACAGTGAATTGGTGACATCTAATTACAGTACCTTTCTTTAGGAAAAGGGACACAGCATGTAATAGGGGATGACACCAGCAATGATTTTCTACAGGATTTATTATTAAAAGCATACTATTAGGTCAAGTTTACAGAAATATTGGTAGACAATTTCTACTTTAATTTTAAATTGCAGCTTTAGAAACCTCAAAACTCTGAGGAACTCCGAAGGAGATCAGATCTGTATTCTAATTTAATCAGAAGTAAAAAGAGAATGACACTGAGAGAGAGAAGCATGACCACTATTTAATGTTTGTTCAAATAAAATAAGTCAAGTTTCTGCCTAGGAAGAAACAACTGCTAACATCAGAGAAGCACTTTTCCAAACATACGTGTTACATTATAAACAAGCATAATTTTTAATGTATTTTCTTACAGCTATTTTGTCTTGAATGCCAGATATCTGTTTCTATACTCATTACTCCTATGAAGAATTCTTATGCAAGAAGTTATATTATGTATATTGGAACCATTCAGAAAATGTGGTCAGCAGGTTCAAACGCACATGTCTAAAGTAAGGTGTATAAATAGTAAGAAAAATCTATACAGGTGGCTCTGAGAAGTCCCTACCCCCACAGGGAATGGGGAAAGTTGGGAGGAATCATCAAAAACCTTACCACATACTTAAGAGCCTCATTATTGATTTATTAGTTTCAGTCAATCACAACCGAAAATTAACTTCATTTTTAGGCGCTTATTGAAAGAGCAAAGTTCTAAAAGTAATGCTATTTACTTTCAACATCCCACATTAGTTCTCTAAAAACACTTACCTCTCCATTTTCAAGAGGCACAATGCGAGAATACTCTGTAGTGCAGAGGACATCACTATCCCTCCTCACAGGAACATTAGCTTCCTTTCCAAAACGTTCCAAACAATCTGCTTTGGAGTCTAGTCAGGTAAGATTGAAACTATTTTTATATGTTAAAACATGCATTATTGTTCTAACTTAGATTGCGAAAGATATCCTGCATGTGCTTTCAAGTAAATTCTCCCCCTTAGTAGATGATAGCAGTGATTGCTTCACTCAGTGCAGGAATAAACCAATATTACTACAGAAAAATGGAAAATACTAACAACAAACTCTTTTCTTTTTTCATCATCCTGATAAGGCACTGCACCATTTTTGCGATATTAGCCCTTAAACTAGCTACATGTGTTCCAAGCTGCCTTGCTTGTATCTCATTCTGATTTTTGAAAATAAGCTTGGGGTCCACTAGGATGAATAACATTGCAGCTCTGATATACTAAAAGAACAAAATCAAAGCAAAGAAAAAAAAAAAAAAAAGATGGAAAATTTTTGCAAAATATGTCAAAATACCATTTTCAGTTACACTCTTGTCACTAATTTATTGCAGATAAGTAAGACAGGTATAAGAAATATACTTGGCATTAGTTATCTTTGCTACAGTTGAAATCTTCAGTGAGACCCGTGGGCTGATTTTCCTGCTACTGTGCAAATAATTAAAGTATCTGCCTATAAAACAGAGAGACACTAGAGTTGATACTCACGAGCAAAATACTGCCAGGGAGTGTAACTTCTTCCAAAATCCACTGATCTTTCTAAGATCCAGAGATCTGGGCGAGGAGAATTTGCAAACTTGATAAGGATGTAGGCAACATGGAAGAGCTGGTAACAAGATACATATAAACATTATCAAGAGCTTATTGAATTTTATTAAAATGACTGCAATAGTAAAATTAATTTCAGTGAACACCTTTTCTTTGTGGACATTAAGTATGCTAACTTCTACAGTTTCATTCCCACTGAAATAGTTCTCTGCTGGTAGCCTCAAGGCAGCTGCATTAACCTATCTCAGCCAGCAATATGTTTCAGTTCACCAAGAAAGCCACAACAGTTATGTTAAATGCCATTTTTTACATTTCAGAATAGCTCCATCTGGCATTCGACAGTAACTGAGCCATTTCCTCACTGCAGGAATGATTCTAGATAACTGGCTACCTGAAAGACCTTTTAAGCAACAGGAGCAAGTCTCTGCAGAGCTCTGTTTTTATCAAACGACTCACGAGGGGTCCTTACAACTGGTAGTTCATTTATGGGCTGAAATGGCTCAAAAAGCTTCATCAGATTCAAGGTTTCCAAGGCCCAGAGTTGTGTCCACCTTCTTTAATTGGTCATTGTATACCACTGTGTTAGACCACAGTTACAGTAAGCTCCCAAGTACCCAGAGCAAAAATACATTTTCTAAGGAAAGAAGTCTTAGTTGTGAGCATCTTGGGATATGAAAATCTCGTCATCAGCTAACCCAGAGTCACAAAAATCTGCACAGTAAAATTACTTCTACACAAAAGGCTAACGGAGTACAGCTATACTAATTGATTATAAGGGTCATTTAAAATTTAAACAGTGGTGACGCAGATAGGCAGTGTCAATAAAAGTGATTAGATATTGAGGGACTGTCAATATTGAAGTGAAGCTTCACTGGAATTTCTTACTCAACAACATAAATTCAATTTATGTTTGCAAGAGATTCTTACTTTGGTGGAGGCCTTACTGGGACTTATTAGTCAATGCTTTATCAAAAAACCTGCTGTCAGAGGCCTCACATCAAATAGATCTGCACAGTTTATCTTTGCTCAAACATCGCAAATGTCATTCCTTGGAGGCTAATATCTTCCACTGACTCCAAATCACAAAGTTGTCCAAGTCTCCAACCACAGACTGGGTACAACAGCCCATTCACTTGCCAATTAGGGCCAACTCAACTGCTCTTGAACCCCTTGGGGCCACCAAGAGCCAGATGCAAACAGCAAGGAGAAGGGGCATCTGGAAATCTTCATCCCTAAGCACAGCTACAAGCCCAGCATGGTCATACGACTACCTGCAGGTTACATCTTGATATATTCACCTTCTGAACCTTGATAAAACGGCCAAAAACATGCACAAAATAAGATAAAACCTTTCCACAGAGAAATGGGAGGAATTCTGGGACATCACAGAGCACATTATCATGACAATCACGTCAGCAGAGGAAGCAGCTTTTTTACAGTGCTTTCATTTAATGTAGGGTGTGCATCTACTATCCACAACTGGATCTACACACCAGGCACTACTGCAGTAGGTGTTGCACCCTTAAAGCTATTTCAGCAGCTGCTGATTTGCTGAATGCTGCTGAGCTAGGTCAGTGGAAGAGGCAACTGAAAAAAAAGAAACAAAAACCTCTTATCAGTCTCTTATTAAGTAATGGAATTACCCTGCCTACTTAACACAGCTTGACAACCACCAGACTTCCTCTGCTGTGACACCAAACTAGCTAGCTAAGTAGCCAGAAAGCACCTATATACGGGAAATGACTTACTAGATAACAGTATCAAGCAAAACAAACGGCAGATACTCTGTTAATGGAAACGTTCTTTTCCCCAGCACTGCACACAGCAACAGCACAGACAGTGTACTATCCTTAAATTACTGACCGCAAGTGCCTAAGCTGATTGCCAGAAGAGCCACATACCTGGACAGTTTGAGGACTGCAAGCCAGATTTGCTGTTTCTGATAGTCTTTGTCAAGCAACGTCCACTACTTTACTGGCCACTTTCAGAGAAGGGATATTGACCATGTGAACCTTACGTGCCAGTATGGCCACACAGTGTGAAGTCTGGTAGCCTCACAAGGAGGGTCACAGTTCTGAAATTCCTAAAACATTTTTTTCCCATATTCTTGCTTTTGGCTCAAAGAGCATTGTCCTGTCAAAACCAGCTTCCCATTGGACAGACAAGTACTCATCTATTAACGTTTTTATTTCCCCTATGCTTTAAGATCTTGGGGAACTCCATCCTTATATGCATACAGACAAAGATGGATAATGTATATGCTGATCAAGCCAGATTTTATCCAGACAAGTGTTTTAGAAAGCGCAAGTGGGAACAGAAGAGGTGTGCAGAAAAGGTAGACTATGTTTTTCACAATTTCATTACTGATATTTATATTGTTGAATCAACAATAACCCTCCACCTAAAAAAGCAGTGACATTTGCTTCAGCTTGTCATATAGTTACTATATGTTTTTCTACTTATATGCTACTCGAAGCGCTGACACTGCTAGTTTGGCCTCATACAGTAGCAGGTGATATCTTCTCATAAGCATGTGTAAAATAGTAGCAGTGAATTACATTTCCACAGTGCTTCCACACTGCTGAAGAAAGGAAATATGAGATGTGCTCAGTCACTCATCAGTGTCACCCTGACTATAACCTCCTCATAAACATTTAAAGAAAATAGTGGCCAAAGTGAAGGCACAAAACAGTGCCTAAGTGAAGGTAATTTAGCTGATTCAGGACGTAGTGCCCTTCAAACACCTGCATGCCACATCTGCTATTCAACTGCGGAATTTCCTTAACCCCAGGAGTAAAAATCACAAAACGGAAAAATAAAATTTTGACAATCTCAAACTACCACTGCATAAGGAAAGTTTCAATTCATGTTAGCTCACCTGTCAAGATGCTGGCATAGCCTGAAATACTGCTCAGAACACGTCTGCACAATCACATTGGAAAAGGAGAAAGGGACTAGATCTGAAGATCTATTAAAAAGTGAATCAGTAATTGTTAATGTCAATCGTTCACTAAAACTCATGTCACCAACCTGCCTGGATTCTGACAGGTGCTAATGAGTTCAGACCTGGACCAAGGAGGCACAACAGCACCTGAAAGTCCAAATGGCAACTGTGGTTGAATGCAGTCCAAGTTGATGAACAGTCTATCCAGATTTGATGAGACAATGAAGGAAGAAAAATAATCCTTAACTTAGCAAATAAATTCCAGCTAAATATAGAAGAGCAACCTTTCTGACATATGACCTAGAACAGCAATTGATATTTCTGAAGTTTTTTTCTGAAAGTTAATTTTAATTACCTATCCTAAACTGACATTTCACTAATTTAAATCTTGATCCTATTTCATTGACAGAAATAAGGTACATAGTGAGAAAAGGCATATCAAATTCAAAGTACAGTGAGTTTATTCTCTTAATCCTTTTATTTAAGAATCAGCTATGAAGTTTCAAAACTAGGAAATGCATTTCTTCACATTTGAAAAATTATTTTATTTGGTTATTTTTTAATTAAGTTTCCTTCACTACAGAAAAGCATGGGAGAGTTGAAAATGTAACAAGACATTAAGTACGGCACTCTTTTGAGGCAATTATCAATTTACTTGTTGTCTCTGTAAAAAAAAAGAAAAATAATCTGAAATATGATTTAATGAAAATTCTTACAGCTTTCTCATATGAATAAAGAAAGTCAGAAATAAATTATGTTTCTATTTTTAAACTATCTGCTCTGGAAATGAATACTTGAAAGAGTATATATAGACATATAAATTTCCCAGGACCACATCCTGTTGTAATCTATCAGCACTGATTAAATTTGATGCATTGTCAGCAACTGGAATTTTAATCACTTCTATATTTACGTAACTTTTGCTGTTCCTTCAAGTTCACTCAGTCTGGAAATTTTCTCGCAGGCAGTGGCCTTGAAGGTTCATAAATATCTGGACAAAATTTTTAAAAATCATCCAATAAGCAAAATGTCTTCCTGACCTGAGAACTTAAATAATAATTAATTGTTGTGAATTACCAACACCAGATAGAAAATTTCCATAAAACCTTTTACAGATTACTTTAAGACTCTTTTAGAAGAACTCACTTTAAATGAATAGGAATCACTCTGTGTTATGATTGTTAATAAATGCTTTATCTAACAGAATGCATACTCATTTTAACTCAGTAGAGAGAAAACTTCCTGCAAGACATTGTATCCTCATGAGTATTATTAAAAAATATAGTAAGATCTTTTACAGATCTTATCTCTATTTACTCCTTAAAACTTTACACAACTCTTTAGAGGAATTTCTAAGAGCTCCTCGAACCCTGAAATATACCTGCAAATGGTGGAAATTTAGATATGTATATTCAACAGTATCTCATATTTTATCCTGTCCTATCATTATAAACTCGGAATACTAAAATAATGAAATGATCATTCATTAAACACTGAATAGCTACACAACAAAAATAGAGTATGTTCCAAACAATCATTAAGCAGTTCATGTAGGAAAGGATTAACAACTGTTCTCTCTTTTTGGTTCATGAAGTCATTTAGTCTGGTAGACCAGCTATCTACAGACAATCTACAGGTTTCAAGATGTGTTTAAAGAGTTGCCACAATGATCCCTCTTCATGTAAACCTGCTTCTAAAAGCCAGACAACAGCTGTTTTCCACAAGATGGATATTTCCTATGCAGGAGAACAGCTCCTCAAGCTGTATTAATAGACAAAACTCTACCAGCAAAACTTTCTTCAACATCATGTATTTGTTCTTGCAACCTTCATACTGACATCATCTTGAATGATGCCATGTTCAGCATTGCTGAACATCATCCAGAACACAGCGAGGTTTCCATGCTGAAGAATGTCTGCCAAAGATGTCCTTCCTTAGCAGACATGTGATCTTACCACCCTTGCAGCATCAGCCACCAAACAGAATGAGAAAGGAGCAGAAGTCTGATGACTATTCGGTACTTAAACTAAAATACTTAGAGGATTTGTTCTTAACTCACAAAAAAAAGAGGAGCAATTAAAGTGTTTATGCACCTGCTCCAGAACACACTTTAGTGCCACTGATTCCACTCTCTCGTGAGCCTCTTTCCTTACAGTAGAATAAGCATGGGCATGCCCTTAAGTTTCTCACTGGCTTAAGCATGGCATTGATTTTTGTCAGAGATCAGGTCATGACAAACTACTCAAATGAAAGAGAAGCCTCACACATGTCAATTAAAATGTTCAAAAGGTTTTTTAAAAGGTTGGAAGGTTTGGATTTGAAAGGTCATGGCAATTGCAAGAAGTGTCTGAAGAAAGCAATCCAATCACTCCAATCCTGTCACTCCAGTCTTCAAAAGAGGCAAGAAGGAGGACGCAGGCTGCTGCACGCCAGTCAGCCTCACCTTGATACCCAGGAAGGTGGTGGAGTAGCTAATCCTGGAAAGCATTTCCAAGCACCTAAACAAGAATGTGACCGGGAGTAGTCAGCATGGATTCACATGCATAACCAACCCCATAGCCTTCTACAATGAAATGATTCGTGTGGGAGATGAGTGCATAGCAGTGGGTGTTACCTACCGCGACTTCAGTAAGGCTTTGGACACTGTTTTCCATAACATCCTCATAGGCAAGCTGATGAAGTAAGGGCTAGACAAACAGACAGTGAGGTGGACTGAAAACTGGCTGAATGGCCAAGCTCAGAGAATTGTGATCAGTGGCATGAATTCTAGTTAGAGACCAGTAACTAGTAGTGTACCCCGAGGGTTAATACTGGGGGTCTAGTTCTGTTATCATCTTCATTAATCACCTGTATGACAGACCTGTAGCACAGACCGCATCCTCCACAAGCTACAGGTGATACCTAGCTGGGAGAAGTGGCCAGTACATCCCATTGGAGGCACCTCAACAGGCAAATGAAATGGTCACAGAGAAACCTCATGAAGTTCAACAAAGGGAAGTGCAGAGGCCTGCATGTAGAAAGGAACAGGCACCAATGCTGGGGGCTGGCCCACTGGAAAACAGCTACACAGAGAAGAACCTGAGGGGCCTGGTGGAGAGTTGACTATGACAGGGCAATGTACCCATGTGGCTAAGGTGGCTAATGATCTAGTTGAGGAATGGGATCCTTCCCCTCTACTCAGCTCTGGTGAGGCCACACCTGAAGTGCTGTGTCCAGTGCTGGGCTCCAGTGCAAGGCCAGAGAAGGGCTACCAGGATGATTAAGAATCAGGAGAGAACCCCTTCTATTCAATAACCTCTCAGTGGGACTTTAGGACACCTATGCTTACCGAGACACTCACTCCTGACAATCAGTATTTCGCAATCTCCAATGACGAATTCTGCAGACCAAACTGTAATATAAAAAACACCAACTAGAGAGAGCTGAATTGGGAGTTTTTGGAAAATACTAGTTACACTCCTGGCTATCTGGAAAAGTAGTTACTGCAAATGTGCAGAGGAAAACCCACACCGGTAGTACGTGAGACACACTAGATCCACCGAGTGTGTTCCAAATAGTTTGAACATACATAAAAATACTAACTCCACGTAGCACATTTGTTGGAAACACAGCACACCATACACAAGTCAGTTTTTGCAGGCCAGCTTCACTGTCTGGGGCACAGAAGCCACCAATAAGCACAGGACTTCCAAAAATTGTTCAGCTAACACTGCAGGTGCAGTATTCATATCACTTTTTCATTTAACTAGCCACTGATGCTAAAAAGCTACACTGTTATTTAGAGAAGTCAGTCTCAGTGAATATTCCTCATTAACATTATTGGGAGGTTGAATTCTTTTCCTCTCACAGTCGGGGCCAGAAGGGAAAAGTTCTCCATGATTCATGGCCAATATTCTGACCGGAACTCGTTCAGAAGTGTAGTTAGGACTGTCACTAACTACTAACTGTAGTTAGCACCTGTTAGTACAGCTGGTGCACTGTCCAGGTTCAATCAGTCTGAGTCTTTTTGCCAAGACTGCAGCGAGTGCAACAATCGACATTTCTCCTACAGCCACACTTCCACTGGGAACTGGTCAAAGATCAGCTCAAGGCTCGTAACTATTTCTTACAAATGGCTTATTTCTTCAGAGAACACTGAAGTTACTCATATGGGAAAGGATTTGTAGGGTTCAGACCCCAGGTGTGCAGGAAATAAACATCCCTTCATGAAGGCTCCGTCCAAAGTAAGAAGAACACAGCAGTACTCTCAGTGCTGAAACACAGGGAAGTGCGCACAGTTGAACGGTACCAGGAAAACTCCTGCTTTTACTATATTAAGTTGAAAGTGAGGTACAATGTACCATAGAATGAATGTATTATATAAGACTGTGTCAGAGCCCTGAGTGCACTAAAAGACCAGTCTCACCTGGGGCCTCTACCCACCCCCTGCCACTGCCCATAGGCCCAGAAGTTCTACTGAACTGGCATGATTCAGAGCCATTTTTAATGGCCATATTTAATGGAAATAAAATAAATAAATATATAAAGAAATAAAACAGAGCCACCTAAAATATCGTTTAATTAAAGCATCAAGAAAATACAACCTGTTCAGTACATATTAAAGAAAAATCTATGAGTAAAAAAGCTTAGGGTACTTAAAATGTGCTGCTGCCACATGACTGAGAAATAGATGGATTGTTCAGTACCTGGTGGAACTTGCAGATACATTCATCAGACAGCTACTGGATCAGCTGAAGCAGTTAATCTAGTGTTTGCAAGAAGTGGATTCATCTTACTGCAATATGAGCCAAAATCAAATAACTTCAAAGCATTGGTCTTTGTGGCATGATCCCAAATTGGCCCCCTTTAGAAAACAGAGGTTTTTCTCTGACATGAAGTAATATAAAATTATCTATGATGGTAGTATCCCAATTTTTGGTCATTGCAGATACCATGCAGCCTTCCCAGCCCTACAAGACCCTTTTTCTCCCTAAAGTGAAGCACAGCACTAGAGCAGGGTCAGTGCCACTGGCAACCCAGCTCCGCAGAGGCTCCAAGGAAAGACCGTCCCAGTGTGGGGGCAATTCTGTAAGGCTGCAGAATGTTTATTTAGTGGTTCCTCTGGGATGATTTGTAGAAT
Organism: Nothocercus julius; assembly: GCA_013398735.1. Lineage (NCBI taxonomy): Eukaryota > Metazoa > Chordata > Aves > Tinamiformes > Tinamidae > Nothocercus > Nothocercus julius. The sequence continues at coordinate 269,400 of VZSV01000022.1, forward strand.
TTTAGGGCATGATTACAGATGTCCTGCAATTCTATCCTGGACCTGAATCTACTTTGAATCAGCTGCAACATAAAATCTACAATAGTCAAGCACAATGAATGTAGTGGCTATTTTGGGAGGCCAGTTCAGTGCAGCTTATTGTGATAAATCGCCTGCCACTTGGCAGTTTCCCCTGAGAACAAGCCTATAGGACACTTTCTATTTTAGACAAAGACAATTAAATTAATAGTAACTTCATACCCATTTTAGCAAATTATGTCAGATCTTTTGTAAGAGAAGAACAATTGGTTTTAATAAGTGCAGTTAGCAATACATGATTAATATTCTCAGCAAATATTCTGTGTTAAGCTATGCATATAAAGGATTGTTACCAAATATAAAAATTAAATTTGTAACCAATACCCAATGCAAAAGCAACTTGGAAGATCTGCCAAAGTATGAAGGCCTTCTGCAAAAGTTACATGCTTTAATCAGCATTTAATGTAGAAGCTTCAAGTGTCCCCAGTCCACTGATTTTAAGCTCATGGTTGAGGTTTTCCTTCCTTCCTTCCTTTCCACTACGTGTGTGTATGCATGCACACAGTAGTGTAATCCCCAAATGACAGTTAATTTAGCTATTTGGCTGTAAAAAACCAAGATCACAGTTAAAAGCAAAGGTTATCTTAACTGCTGAGATTTCCTGCATATAACTGCACTGCAGACCAGAATTATTGACCTTGGAAAAATCACTCTTTTTTTCTTTTTTTTAACCACTTCAGCTTTTCATAAAATAAGAATAAAAATGTTTCTCTATCTCTTTAAAAATTGATGCATTTATATGCACAAAATCCTCAGATTCTACAGTGAGAAGCAACACATAAAAAAAAAAAGCACAATTAATGTACCATGACCATTTTGTAACCCAACTATCTGGAAAGATTTCACAACTGTTCCTCATATTTCTGCTGATCAGTGGCACTGACCAGAAAAATGGCAAGTCTGAGTATGGAAAAGCAAGTTCTGAAAATGTTTTCCTGATTGGTAGGTGATCAAAGAATCTATCCCAAATGCTGGCAGAGAATTCTGTCTGTTCAAAGCGTTAGGTTCATCACACACTGCTCTCACTGTAGAGTAGGGCACACCTAGCAGGCCACAAAGCAAGGATTTTCTGGAAGATACTCAGGAGGAATCTCCTGTGCTTTGTGCAAAACTTTTGCTTGGATGAGAATCCTTGAAACACAAGAAGCTCCCTTGTCATGCTGTGAGCAGAACAATCAAAAATGAGAAGTGAATGAAGTGAGCACAGTTCATTCCATGACAAGCCATTTTCCAAGCCATGTGCTCTGAAAACTTGAATATCATGTATATCACATGTACATAGTTCATTTCTGAAGAAAAAAAATCTAAAATAAATGTAAACAACATGGAAAACAGAACTACTGCAAGATGTATAATGTCTGGTCACATGCACTACACATGAAAGATTTTCACAGCATAGCCAATTTTCTAAGAATTCCTTGACACCAGCATCAACAAATAATCTGGAAATCAAGGCTCTGTGGCTTTCCTCAAAATGTTTTGTATCAAGTTGAAAAACTGCTATAGTAAAGTTTCAGATCCTTTTTCCCATCAATATGAAAAAAAAAGAAGAAAAAAAAAAGGGTATATTGCACTTCTGAGTATATTTAAATATTTGTCAGAGAGCAAAGGACCACCACATTCCACTGTGTGATTTCAATTTTTGGTAGCAGCTAATTAAAATACCACCACACCAGCACCACCAGCTCATAAAAGTGGTGATCTATTAGTGCCCATGATCTGGCTGAGTCTGAGTTTTTGAGCACTACACTACTGCCACAAAAGCACAGGAAAGAAATGACACTAAAAGCAGAGTAAATACTATAAGCAACAATGAAAACTGTGCACCATATTTTTCAAAGTATAACAATTAGGCATTTACTTTTCATTCATTCTCCTGCTAAGCCTTCATCTTTTGCTTCTGAACACTGAGTTCAAAAAAAATACCTGGGGGAGTATTGACATAATAGCTGCTGAGCATTAAGAAAGCCAAAAATGAGGGCACAACTGCCAAAATTAGGCAATCCAGAGTGTCATGTGAAGGTCAATGAACTTCAAGCAGGCATTCTGCATTCACAAGTATAAAATATGTTGAAGATCATGTCAGGGAAATCTGAACGAATTAAAGCAATAAGTGAAACTTACTCGATCCAAATATTTTCAACAAGTTAGGAATAGCCACAGGATAAATAAGTATGCTATAAGAATGGGGAAACTGCTTGAGGGATCAACATTTTAATTATTATTCAGAAAGACTGTGATTGATTAGAAAATGTAACCAAAGTACAATAGGTCAGAAAGGGAAGCGTAGCAGGGCTTTTGCTTTAAAGTTTTTGCTTTTTCTCATATTACAAAGTACAACAAAATGAGCCTTTTTCTAGCAGAAAGATTTAAGATCCTGGAGGGATTTTGTCTTCCAAAACCATTCGCAGCTCTCGTGAATCAGAATCAAATGTGGGTGTGTGTTCTGTTTTAGCTCCACTTCAGTCAGCTCTCAAACCTTCATCACCCTGCAACTATTTAATTAAATGCTGTCCTGTGAACACTGACAAAAGGCTCCATTGGGACTCCACTCTTATTCTTAAAGATATAATGGCAGGAATGCAGCATATGAAAAGATTTTGACACTGCACTAAGTTCTGCTTCCTCCAATTGTCAGTATTTGATGACCAACTTAAGTCATTGTTTCTCTGCATGCAAATGCACTTTATTCTTTGTCAGTAAGCTGTGTATTTTGTTTGCAGAAAAAGCTGTTATGTGTTAGAATAAAGAATGGGACAACTATTCTGTGAGGAAAACTATGTCTTGCTCATCTTTTCAATATTACTGTCTGTGGATCTGCAAGGTATTTAGGCACATGGTTAACCTTAAACGTGTTTATTTTGCCCTAGAAACCAAAACTTTAATTTCACCTCAACTAAGTCGAATCAGTTGGACTCTGAAAAGACCTGTCTGTCTTTGCTAACTATTGAGAAAATATGTATGACAGATTTAGATTAAGCTCTTAATTTTTAGATTCCTGAAACAAGGTGGGGTGAATTGGGGTCTTAATGCTTACTCTGTCATAGTATTTACTTTCCTTCTTTATTATGAGCATTGTGCATAGGGACTTCATTAACACACTGTGTGCACAACAAAATGAATTTGAGCTGTAAGAATACAGGGCAAAATCATAAGAGTAAATCTCAAGTTCAAGCAGATCCTGAAGCTACAATTTAACTGACTGAACATAGGAGCACAAAGCATCAGGGGATGCAGACTCATTACTCATTGCAGAAGAAAGAGCAGCGACTAACTCAGAGACAGATCTCATCACTGTATGCTAAGCTAATGTGGATGTTGTGGCCCAAAGATTAATCAGCACACACACATAGCTCTCCTTTCTTTCATGGAGCAGCCCACAAAAACAATCAAGCCAACTGACATGTCAGTCATTCAGTTAATTTAAAAAAAAAAAATCACATTAGTTTAACTGCTGAAATTCTCCATCTCAGCCTTAAATTGTCTTGCATTTCTACACTGCTGGCACACTGAAAGGCTTCAAAAACACCAAAGAACAAAGAAATCCTTCAAATGCGAACCAAGACATGCTCTAAATGTGAACTATCCCAGCCATGAGATGGATAGGAGCAGTAACTTCTCATAAAAGAAGAAATAACCACAGCACCCAGGGAAAAAAAAAGATCTGTACCTGGATTCCCAAGAAAGCAGCAGCCAAGTCTCACAATAATATTGTTTTCCATAACTATTTTTCCCCATGCTATCGATTAACTTGAAAGCTTACTTTAAAAAATAAACTTGTGCTATATAATCAGTATCAGTAAACAGTTACTATTGTCCAAAAATCATATGTATATTGCAGCCCAGTATGTATTTATAGCCATATATTTCCAGCTGCTGTGAAATAGCAGGGCATAACAAATTTCACTGGACCAGTGCCCAACCATGGCAGCTGAGAATCTGGCCTCATGACTTAAAAGCTACATTTACTGATACAGAGTCTTTGCTCTTAGCCTATGGCCTGCAGGAGAAATCTGTGCATCCATGTTATTACTCGTATTACTAATTCAAATTACTTTTTTTTTTTTTTTTTTTTTTTTTTTTGCTGTTCCAACCTTTTAGGCTATTCTATCAATATTTTTGTGTTTAAAGAAACTGTCTTATCTCAAAGATCTTCCTGTATAACACAGAAGCCAGAAAGATCCCTGAGGCAGAAGCAGACTCCCAACATTAGTCTAAAAATATGTGTATGGTATGAGAGCATGAAATCTCTGTGCACCCATGGAAAAGGAGAATATGAAATGGTACGTAGAGCCCCAGTCTCAACAGGCTGATCCCCTCTGTAACGTCAGGCTCAGGAATTAAATAGCCTGTGCCAAGAAGGCACATGGTCATCGAATCAGGATGATGCCTGTGGCAGGAAACCACATCATCAAAATTCCTGAGGAAGCTAATCACTTTATCGAAGTTAAATTAGTAAAAACAGAACACAAGCCATATTAAAAAAAAAAAAAGGAGTACGGCATTGGAAGTTAAAATCATTATTTCAAACATTCCTCCTGCAATTGGAAAAGTTTGATATAAACAGTGAAAATGATTAAATGTTAAAGAGTAGCTCATGCACTCACCTGTCCCAGATCTAAAGTGACATTGACTTCATTGTACTTCAAGCCCATAGACAGAGGAGGACTTTGCCACCAGCGCTCGGTTCCATCAATTGCATTAGTTACCGGGTGAGCTTTGCTGGGATCAGCAGCATTGCAATAATCACAGAACTGTCCCTGAAACACAACACATGCGAGAGACGGGGTCAGCTGAAGTCCTGTGCACTGCACATGCAGTTGTTGACTGAGATTTTCAAATCGAGCTTTTGCCAAAAGAGGGGCTACATTTTGTTGTTACAAAACAAAATGACAAAAATCTCTTTAAAAAAACAGCTGTTTTTTTAAATTTTTATTTTAGTAACAGAATCGCAGAAAGGTTGAGGCTGAAAGGGATCTCTGAAGATCACCTGGTCCACACGCTCTGCTCAAGTCGGGTAAGCACAGTGATACATTGGTGAAATTACCTATATCTATTGCCGCAGGCTCTCTGCAGCAAATTAATGAAGTGAAGATCCTTAATAGAGGATTAAGAGCAAGGCGTAATTTTACCTCAGTTCTCCTAAACCACTGAGAAATAGCATTATATGCACATAGACTGATATGAACAAAACCATAAAAATACTGTATCTGCTACTCATTTATAATTTCGGTTATATCATTTCATAATGCTGATTTCACTATTTTCATGCCATTATAATATGTGCTGAATCAGAGACTTCTGGAAAAGGCTCACAGAAAATGTAATGGATAACGTGGAGCAGCCCCTCCAAGAACAATTAACGAAGCCATTGTATCTTCACTTGAACAAGTTACCACTCTATTTTCAGTCCACAATTAAAGCCATTCTCTGGAGATGCCCTGATAATCTCTCTTTGATAGTATCTAAGACACTTTGTACTGTTCTGTATAATAATGATGAATACTTTTCAGAAAACTTAATTGTCTTTTAATGCGATATCTTGGCTTGACCAGCAGACAGGATTTTTAACTTCAAGAAACTGCATTTGACAGTCCACTAAGATTAGTGCTGAAGTGTTGCAATCAGTTACTAAGGGATTTTTTTTACTATCCCACTCACATCCTACTTCAGTCACTGGGTACAGAGTCTTCTCAGAAGTACATAACGGGCAGGAGGGTTAAACAGTGTTAGGCACAGATCTTTGTAGAAACCCACTAGAAAAAAAATGGCATCTTCATTAAATATTTCTCAGCTCATATGAGAAATGCTCCAGTCCCCTAAACGTCTCAGTAGCCCTTCACTGGCCTTGTTCCAGTAGCTACACATCCCTCTTGTGCTGGGGAGCCTAGCACAGGACACAGCACTTCAGCTGCGGCCTCACCAGAGCTGAGTGGAGGGGACCTCGACCTGCTGGCAACGCTCTTCCTAATGTAGCCCAGGAGACCACTGGCCTTCTTGGCCACAAGGGCACACTCCTGGCCCACTAGGCCCCCCAGGTTCTTCTCCGCAGAGCTGTTTTCATTAAAAAAAAAAAAAAAAAAGACAAAAAGATTTGATGAATCTGTTGTTTGTAGAATCCATGCTGTTTGGCCTCAAGTTTATACTTACCATTTAAGTATTAATGGAATTCCACATGACTGTTGTAATTTTCTTTGCGAATGAAGTCAGGCTAAGCAGTCTAAACTAGGGAAATCGTACTCACCCAGTTTTAATAAAGGAATAGCATTAGTGCTATTTCACTCTTACCAGGCTCAAGCCTTGCAATCTTGCTGATTATAAAATGCTTATCTCTCATAAAACTTGTTTTAACATCTTCCTTAGTTACTAATGGACTGGAAAGTACTTCAGCATTCTCATGTGATACAAATACATCATGTTGCATCTTTCCAAATCCAAAATGTTCACTGAATATTTCTACGTTTTCTGCACCTAGAGTAATAATTTCAGCCTCTGTATCTGGAGCAGGAGTGTCCTGTCCCACTCCTGCTCTTGTGGGAAGCCCACAATATGACTCAGCACTGCACTTCTCAACCTGGCTAAGGGTTAACTCTTGAGAATTCAGAGTTGTTTAAAGACTTACTAAGCCCTTGTGTACATATGTTGGTTAGTTATGTCTGCAGATCATGTTATAATATGATTCTCCTCCAGCTCTGTTGGCCAACTTTCATACAAACAGCTACAACATGCCAGGACACTACTGGATTCTGATGCCGTTTGCTGCAGTAGACACCACATCAGTCTGTGCTAGTTACAGGCAACGTTACCAGTTTTTGTAATGACTACAGAGAACAGCGTGGCACAATCCGCAAAAATCAATATACTGAGAAATTAATCTATGCACTAATGATTGTAGTTGCTACCACATGACAGCATCTTTACAGGTAGGAAGATTTTCCTGACAAATGCAACTTGGAGTTCTGACATTTATGTTAAAAGAGTTGTAACTTCCTTAAATAGATCTATAACACGCATGAAACAGTCTTTACAGGTAAATTCACCCTCACTGTAGTCAGGCTAGAAATAGAGGGGAAACAGTTGTTGCTACAGCAGTTTTAAATCTCATATAGACACAACTTCAAAGAAAGCCCAAATGAACAGAAAACAAGGAGTATTGAATGCAAGTGTTACTTTTACATACACCTATGTTATTTTACTGCACTGCAGCACCTGATCTGAACTCAAGATACCGCCTTCTTCTCTTTCTTTTTGACACATAATTCAAAGAATTTCATTACAACAGCTGGAGTTTCAGTTATTTAAAGTACATTCCAGAAAACTTGCCAACAAGGCAGCAGAACAAAAAAAAAAAAAAAGAAAAAGAAAGAAAGAAATTGTTGGGAGAGAGCAGCCTCCCCTGCTTCCCACTGGCAGCATGTGCCTGGCTGCTACACACCTCAGTCCCAGGGGCTTGGGCCTCAGGGCACTGTTTGATTTTGGCTGCAGTTCCTCAGCCAGGCAGGTGTGCGTTTGCCGGTGACCTTGTCACCTGCTTTCCCTCGATCCTCCCGAGTGAAGGACAGCACTGTAACTGCATGAGGTACTTCGCTGAAACACGCCAGCGGGGACCAGTGACACCCAGGGAAAAAAAAAGTCTCCCCTGTAAATTATAGAAAGCTACAATAACAAGGGATTTGTTCACAGTTTAATATGCAGAATCATGCTTGCCAACATGCTCATCAAGCAAACATACAGCTTTCTTTCAGCGTGCTCAGCACTGTATTGCTGTAGATGAGCACTCAGGACTATGTAAGCCTCAGACTGCATGGCGTGGTTGAGCTGTATGTGAAGGGACTGCCCCATCTACCTGCCACCTCCAGAAGGGCTCTAAACGACTTCCAAGTGCTGCTTCTAGATTTTCCTGTGACCACAGACCTCATTAAAAGCCACATCATCAAATAACAGCGTGCAGCAAAGAGACGAAGAAGCAGCAGACGGTGGGCTGTTCTCTTCTTTGCCTTAAGTGCTCATGATACACTGGCAAAAGAAGGGTCTGCTCCCCTCATTTCATCACTATCTGAAATACTAAAGGAAGAGTGAAGAACAGTCTCTGCTTCTTCTTTCCAGTTTCCACATTTGTACAGTGACAGCCACAATCCAACTTTGTATATGCCTCAAAAGTGAGCAACTCGAGTGTACAGTGCTGCTTTAACTTGGAACTGGTTTCCTCCAGTGTCTGTTACAGCTGTCGCTCTATGTAGAATCCCTGTGATCTTCTGTCAGACTCTTAAGAAAGTGCATATGAATATTCATATTGATTTAAATTCTTTAATGTAAGCTCAGCTTTGGTAAGAATTTAAAATACTTCTGTCCATTTTCCTACAAGAAGAAGCCCCTCTTCTTTCCCACCCCTCTTGAACCACAACAACTACTGGCAAACTCTATAAGTATTCATGTTATGTATTTCAATAGGGCTTTGTGAAAATTGGAGAGAGAGGCTGCTGTACCCATATTTACACAAATGCTGAAGGAGGCACAACCTGCCCTCCTGGGCCAAAGCTGAGCCCTCGGAAATCCTTCGGGGAACTCAAATTGGGCACAAACTCTATCTGCCCTCTAGCCTAAGACCTGTAAGGTAAATATTTAACAAGAGGAATTCCCCTGCTTTCTAACCTCTTCCTACATAGAGCAGAAATGAATTCATTTCATGAATTCACTTCAACAGGGTATTAGTATATAAAGGGAAGAATAAAAAAGGAGTGGCAATGCATCAGACAGAATGCTTTGTTCCACTTACTTGACATCTCAGTTATTTTCCTGACTTTTGTTATGTTGCAATATCTAATATTTCATGACATATTAGCACGAGATCTCACTGGGCTACAGTGTGTGGCTGGGAATGTGGCAGAGATGACCGGGCTTTCTCTTCACCTGGTGGCATGGCTCAAACATGGGTGTTGGGTTCAGGATGGAGCGATGGCTGCCTAAACTGCAGAGATGTTTTAGAGACATGGAACCAACCAACTTCCTAGTAACCATAGATTTTCTTTGTAACCTTAGATGAACATTTAACACCTGTGACACAGTTTTCCTATTAATAAAACTGTATATTACTCATTGTGAAAGCATCTCCAAAGCCCTTGGAGCTTTTTATAATGGAGAGCGCTACAGAGAGGGAAGGTAAAATGAGAAGGCTTCACAGGGAGGCATTACAGGACAAAACACCTGAGATACACTAAAACACATGAAGACCTCGTAAGACTTATAAACATCAAGCCTTCATCCAAGATGCAGAAGAAGCTATTTGCATTCTTTCTGCATTGCCTGGAGCCATAAGCTGGACCTCAGAGCTTTCAAAATCCCTTTCATATGGCAGCAGCATCCTCCAATCCCTCAGAGCGAGAGAACGCAAACTGCACAACTTCGGCAGCACTGAAGGCTCTAGGAGGGCCCCCCGAAGAGACACGCTGAGGGACATGACACTGACCATCCACCTTGCTGCATCACCAAGCCTGATGCTGCTCCTTCCCTACCCTCTCATACAGACATGTCCGCACAAGTTTTTGCAGAAGGGGAAACATATTCCCATTAACCCTTTCTTCGCCTTTTACGTTGCTCTTTTTATTCCTTTTACTTTGCGCGCCAGCTCCGCCGCCCTTGTAGCCCCCGCAGCTGAGGGGA
>VZSV01000022.1:284973-325397 GCA_013398735.1 Nothocercus julius
AAACTATGATCTGATCTCTTTTCATAAGGCAGTGCTTTTTCTAGGATCTGCTTCCAGCGAGCTTTTTATATTTTCAAGCAGGGTTGCTCTCAGAAACTTAGACACTGCCTTGGGTTCACTTCAGCCTTTGCCCAAGATTGACTCTTGTCAAGTTTTTCAGTTTTAAATAGAATCTTATGTTTAAATGTGGTAAGGAGCCAGATCCTCATCAGTGCAAACTGAGGGGAGTCCACTGATGTTTCCTGTGTTTTATCAGTTTATTCCAGCTAAGGATCAGATGCAGATGCCACCAAGAGATCAAACTAGTGCAGGTCAAGGCCATTAAGATTTAATTAGAGGGACATGGGAAAGACAGTGAGTTTAGAACAAATTTCTCATGCAGATGTAGAGAATTTAATGGAAAACACCTTTGCTATATTTTTAAACACTATTTTTCAACTGAGATTTACAATTTCCCTAACATGAGAAAAATACAGTATGAAAAGAAGCCATTTATACACTGTGGAGAAAAACCATCTAACCATACATAAGATGTTGGGCACCACATGGCATGTCATATATTGCTGTGGTACTCATGGTAGATACATTCTCAGATTCATGCCACCTCACACAATAAAATTCTATACAATAATACAGAAACAGTACTCAAGAAGAATGGCTGTGACGTGAGTTCATTTCATTTGTATTTCAAGAGCTATCAGGTTTATATTCTCCAGACTGAAGTTTTCATTATTAGCACAGTCACTATTTAAGAGCTAAACATGGAACTAGAAAGTCTGCAAAGACAAAACACCTGAGTGCAGGATCATTGGCCTTCCTCTCTTTGGCTGAGCAGGTGGAAATAGGTAAACAGCTAACTTCAGACTGAGTCATAAAATCAACAGAGTCAGAGGATCAGCAAGGAGAGGAAAAGGAAATGCCAGCTGAAGCAAACATGCAGTCACAATCTGGACACTGTGCTAAAGCACTAAACATCAGGAGGGCAAAATTCCAAAACTTGGAAGGGGAAGGATAAAAAAATTTTCATCATGATGTACCATCTGTATAGGTGATTACTCTCACCTGTACAGATCACTAACACACAGGTGATTGAGTTCAGTTATGCAAACGATGATATGCATTTGCACAAAACTAAAGAAGATGGCTTACTGGTGCTTTGTTTCTGTAATCCACTTTACTATTTCTGCTACTGTCACTATTTCTGTGAGTGAAATACTTCTGTCTCACTCTATTCTTCACTATTTCTTCACTATTCTCTATTTTAAGAGCACCTCCAAGACTGAATGGGTTTGTTATGCAGACACATTGTTTGCATAACAGGTTTGGTAGAGTGGGATCTGTATTTTTATAAACATTGTAGAAACAAGAAATAGCCCCTCTAACAGGGTAGGCTACAGTTTAGCAACCAACATATTAAGGTAAAGGCTAGGCCAGATGTAAAATCTTGTGTTTTACTGACTGATTTATCCAAGTTATTGCTGGTAATTTAAATACATCTTTCTGAAAAAAAAAAAAAAAAAAAAAAACCTACCTAAGAGTGCATTATCTTAAAACAACTTATTTACAAGACATTCCTAATGTTGATAACAGTATGATTTACTTTAAAAATAATCCACATGAAAAATGCAATTTCAATTTGAAATTTACAGTGTCCTGAGTAATTGTGAACTTAGCAGTCACTCAATATGTTAGATGTTAGATTAGTTTTCTCTGTACTTCGCTGCATTCCATTTTCTATTCAGATCACGTTAGGATTAGATTAGGGTTTGTACAAGGAAAACATTGACCAACCTGGGTAAAATTCCTTGAAGAATCACTGTGTAAGGGCTTCCCAACCCCTGAAATCAGTCTCAAAAAGGGAGTGCAAATGTACTGGAAAAGGAGTTACAGCAGGAGCTAATTCGAGGCAGTCCTGTGAATTACTGCTAGGAGCTGCATTATATGGTCTGTGATTGCAGTACTCCAAGCCTCACATCTTCTAAAGTTTATTTCCTATGCAATAACTACTCTGTTTGCCACTGAAATCTTTGTGCATGGAGTGCTAGCAAGAATATCATTTTTGGCTTGAAACGAACAGCATCTTTTTCGTTGATAAATAGTTCAGGTTTGGTGGCTACATAGCACCTCAGTAACACGGCGGCGAGGTGCCCAGGATGTGTGTGTGCCTGTGCATTTTTACAGTGACATGTTGATGTCATGGGCAGTCTTGGAACTTTTGTGATTTAAGACTATCTGCACTCACAGCTGAATACAAGCTGTAAAATATAATCTAAATAACTTAGAAACTCTTCTCAGATCTTTCGCTATTCCCATTTTAAATGTTTTTTTTTTTTTCCAAAAATATCTCAAAGTTAGAATAACAGCAGTATATGGCACTTGAATTAATGGTCACCTTCTGATGTTCTAGCACTTAGCAAGCAATGGTTAGGCAATTTGATAAGCAGAAATCCATTTGAGACATACAGCTGCTTTTATCTGTGGTTGCTTAAGTGTTTCACATGAGATACACAGCACTGTTCTTATTTAAAGATGGAAGCCCAGGTCTTCAATCCTAAGTGCCTGTGAAGGAACCAGAGGCCATTAGAAGTTGCAACCAAGGAGCATCTCTAGAGGTCCCTTCCAACCTTAACCATTCTGTGATTCTGTGATTCCCTCGGGCAGAAGAATATCTCAGGTGATGCAAGGTGCTAATTTTGGAATGATTCATACTTGCAAGCAGAGGATGCGCATAGCCAGGCACTCCAGGATGTATAGCTTGTGTTAGGTGTATATAGTCACTTTTATTGTGCATGTTGTATTCCATGAATTTGCCTGCGCACAGTGCATCCTGGAAAGCTTGGGTTCAACCTGCTGTAGGTCCAGCACGTGTGAGCTACCTGTAAAGCACCACAGGGCAGGCCCAGGGTGTCCAGACACTCTGTGGACCATTTGTAGTTATTGCAGGACCTCTAAGTCCCTGGCCAGCCCCGAGACTTCCAAAATAGTCTGTGGATTAGAAAACAGAAAGAGGAGAAGAGGAAGGAGCAGTGGCACAAGGCCTTGGTTACCCTTTGGCCAGCAGAGTGGGCCAGAGCAGATGTCGGGCCAACATGCTGCAAGGTCTTTCTTCTCCACCAGAGGTGACTCCATAGTGTGGAGATACCTGAGCCAGCAGGAGCTGTCTGCTTTGGACAGCACAGGCTGCCTTCACCAGAGGGTACTGGAGACTGACAGGGATAGATGTGCAAAAACGTTCAGCTGATGTTTTCAAAAGTAGCCTTTGACCCAGCTGTCTGCATTTGGGGTTGCAAGATGAGAGAGCATATAGAACCCAAAGTAGGGAGCTATTTTTGAAGATATTAGCGCAAAAGGCTTGCTCAAAGCTACATGAAAAATCATACGCAGAAACACACAACAATCCTCTAAAAGGCAATGATTCACCTTTTTAAAATTGCACAGAGAGAACTAGAGTAGTAAAGAGGACACATTTCTTTAGTAAAAATAGAAATACAATCTATTTTTCACTTTAGTCTTCCCTTTGTACCCAGCATACTCAATAAGTTTTCATTTGCAACCTCATAAAACATTCCTAGTGTTGACTGAGTAAAAAGGCTTCAAAATTTGTAACTGAGAAGTCTAAAGATTGTTCCAATTACATTTTAAAACTGCCTTTTAGTTTTAACCACTGAATAAATTTATTTCTGAAAAAATGTGAACAGCTCCATTTATATTTTTGAACATTAAAATAACTAAATATTCCTGACAATACATGTTACAAGAAGGAAAACAGTGCAAATAAGCCTGAAATCCATAACATTATACTAAGATCTCCACCTTCACTTTCTTAAAACTTCATAAAAAATGATTTATAGTCAGGGAATAAATCTTGCAGGCTCCCAGTAAATGAGAAGCAAATACATCAACACTGTGGGCCTACTGCTGTACAAAAAATACAAGAAGTTAGAGCAGAAACACACTTGCCAGTGCACCATGTCCTGGGTTATCTGGAGTACTGAGCAGTTGTTACAGTCCACATCAGCTATCGGTCCTTGAGATGGGGCAGCATCCCAAGCCCTCACCCAAGTCAATATACGTACTTGCCTTTATACATATAAGGTGTGTTTCCTCTTTGCCCATAAACTGCATTTTGAATGTAGTGACAGAGATGTGCACAAAGAAAGATAGCTCCAAAATGCTCTCTGGGGTAACTTTGGACAGGGTCTCCAAAAGCACATCTCTAATGAACGTACTCAGCACTCACACATTATGGCAGCTGAATGTGAAAACAGCCACTTGAAAGCAAAATCACAACCCAGCATACACAACTGAAAATAGGGGGCATATTCAGATTTTGTGGGCAGATTAAGAAAGGCACTTGGAAAATTTGTCCCTGAAAATCCTCTTCCTCTTTGTAGCTCATCCAGAGAATTTTTTGTTTTTACTTTGTCAGAGAACTACAATTTTTTGGCCATTACTTGTTTTATTCAAGATAGCTTGAATAAATACAGGGATTTTCCAGGGGTGAGGCAGGGAGGGTGTAGGAATTGCTAGTATTTTCCTCTATCAATGGGCAGGCATTTGTGCAGCTGGATCAGAGCAAGGATGACTCTTAACTATGCAATCTACTCACTTTATCCAGTATTTTTAAGCTTTAGAAACAATCAGAACCATCACTTGCATTTTCACAATCCTCGCGGTAATTAAGGTTAGGTTCACACCAGTCAATAGCCTCCAAGAGGAGCTTATGCTATGAGCAGCTCTCATCTGCTCACCTACATCTTGTTTTACTGGGTGCACGAATGAATTTTGCCTCAGGAGCAAAAGCTGCAGAAAATCCTCCGCTTGCAGATTTGCAGAATAAACAGCTTGGATCTAAGTGCAAGTATATTTATTCTCTCCATGCACACGCGTAATTTGCTTGCGAATGGGATTTATCTGCACATCAAAAGAACAACCTCCCCTAAGGCTCTGTTTAAACCAGCAACAGCAAAGAAATTCAGGAATCCTCCACCCGAGCGTGCCCCGTTTCACCTGCTTTGCAGCGCGCCTGCCGCAGCCAGGCAGAGCAGGGCATGTTTGGCACAGCGCTGCAGCACCAGCTTTGTGGCCACAAACCAGCTTTCTGGGTTTAAAATTAAGCCTTTGGGAACTTGCTCTTGTCCTGACCACGCGGCATCCTCCCATGCTGGACATACACAAGCTGGGGCCAAATCTGCTCCCTCTGCCATGAGCTTTGGGTGCGCTGTAGGCTCCGGGATGAACCTTTGGACAACGTTTCCCTGATACGCAGGGGGGAAAAAAGATGTAAAATGGAAAAATCAAATCAAAACAAATAAATAAATAAATAAAAGGGCACTGTGCCAGCCAGGACGGGGGAGCTTTTGCATCGTATCAGGACTGGATCCACGCAACGGGGGAAAACAATCTAGATTGGTCGGAGCCAACTGCTGCGCTGGGGTCTTGAGGCTCAGGATAGGATGCTGGAGCAGTGGGAGGCAGGTGATTTGGGGAGAGCTGGGTATTCATAAAATAATAATAAACAATAAATAAGTAAAATTTTACAACTGCAGAATAGTTTTTAAATGTAAATATATTACAATAACTAAGAAGATGAATAAAAGCGCTGCAGAACACCGGTGCTAAGCGCGCGCGCCCGGGCGCCGCGGGGAGGGGAGAGCCGAGGAGGGGAGGGAAGCGGCGGCCCCCGCGCTCCGCCCCGCGTCCCTGCGCGGCGCTGCGCGGTCCTGCGCGTCCCTGCGCGGCGCTGCGATGCGCACCATGTCCTTCAAGGTGAGCGGGGAGGAGGGAGGGGGTGTGGGTGGGGGGGCACGTTTGGCCTCTCGGTTTGCGCTTTCCGCGGAGGCAGCCCTTGCAATGCGCCGTCATACTCCTTATCTATCTATCTATTTATTTATTTTAAAAGAGGAAATACGGAGGGGGAGGCGAGGGCGGGTAGACGAGAGGAAAGCAGCGCCCTCCCGGCCTGCGATGATGGGGCGATGGGGCAGGCACCCTGTGCATCCTCACTGCGGTGCTCGTGGTGCTGCAGGACAGCCGGACCCCCTGCCCCGCCACCACGCACACCCATTGCAGAAATTTGTCCCACATGAGTTTTTAAATCAGAGCAGGGAGATTGGTGGGATCAACCGGTGAAGAGGGAGGCAGGCAGCAATACGGCGAGGATAACAGCTGACATTTGTGCTGCCGCACCTCTCCGTTAGGCACTTTTTGGATCCTCTGCGGTCTCTTGCTGCAGCTCCAGGCCGGCCCGTTGTGGTGCCCCTTGTGCTGCAGCACATGGTGCGCGGGGCTGTTCCCCGTCCTTGCCCCTGCTGCAGCGCAGGCCTGGGTGCTCAGCACGCTGCAACCCCCGCACTCATTCCCTTTTGGGCCCTCTCTTGGCCTCGCACCTCTTTAGTCCATCCCATCCCTCTGCTCCGTGTCTGGGGCCTGGGGCTCGTTCCCACCCTCCTGCTCTTTCCTTGAGGGCACCTGCCTCAATGCGCTCCTGCGCTCATCCCTGGTTTTTGGTAGCAGCTGAGGCCATAATGTGATGGCAGCTCTGTGTTTTCTTCCCTTTTCCTGATGCTTTGCCCTCCTTGTCTTTTTACCTTGTCCATCAGGCTTCTTCTCTGTGCCCTGTTCCTCACTGTCTGACCCCTCCCCCTGGCAAAATGCCCCCTGGGCCACCCCTCCCTGCTTTCGCTCTCCTTTCTGTGTCTGCCTCTCTGGTTGGTGTTTTTCCTTTCCCTCAGAGGTCTGTGTACTTACCACGCACTCCTTCAGTCCTCGTTTGCTGCTGTCCCGCCGTGTTTCCCCTCTTACCATCCTGCTCGCTCGTGAGCTAGCGTTTCTATGTGTTTCTCACTGTCCACTCTCATGAACTTCACACTCTTCTAGCAGTTTCCCTGTGTTTTTGCCTGCTCAAGCTTCCATCTGTATCTTCAACCACCTTTCTGTGATTCTGCTTGCTCAGGATTCTGCACGTAGGATGTGCTGCTGACCACCAAAGCCCTTCGTCTTTCCTCCCAGTCCCACTCACATTTTCCATTGTCTCATGTTTGATTAAGATTTCCAGCTCTTCTTGAAACCTTCTACTCAGCTCCTCCTTTCCCCTGGGACAGCTTTGGAAACTGAGAGCAAAAAGGGATTTTTCTTGTGCTTTGACAGTCCAGGAATCAGGCTCTGGGCCAGGCCTCTCCTTCTCCCTCTTTTCTCACCCTCTGGCTGTTGCCTTTTCTCTTTTGCCTTCAACATCACTTCTGAACAACTGTTCAAGGACTACAGCCTCCCTCCTCACATGTTACCCTCCTGCAAGCAGCATCTTCCCTGCATGTGGCTACTCAAAAAAAGGTCAGGAGATGGAACATGATGATCCCAGGACTCAGATGACTCCCCCCACCAGTATTCCTAATACGACACATACAGTTATATTACTCCATTTTATTTCTCCTGAATTCCAGTATAGAAAAGGTCTTGTCAGACTTGTAAAATATATTTTCCTCTAGACTCTTTTTGATTACTAATGCCAGTACAGCGTGGATACAGTGCAGGCTTTACACCCATGGGCTTTTCTAAAAGTGCAGAAGCAACTAAAATTAGCAGCAGAGCCAGAGTTTGAAATAATGCTGCAGAGCTCTTGATGAAGTGCAGGCAACTGTATCCTGACACGTACTGATGCTGGAGCAAACGACATAATGAAATATGCAGTTTTCATCAAAACTATCAGCTAATCACCTTGTCAGACCTTTATTATGTTCTGTTCCCTGGCTGCCAGTGATGGGGATCGGTTGCGTATGTTAAGGATTTCTTTAGGAGTGAAATAGCTTTATCATGACACCAAAATTTTAATTAGCTAATCTCTTGCAATTCCTCATTATCTCTCCCTAAGAAATACATGTGGGGAGAGAATTGGATAGAGAGCTAAACAGCAGCCAAGGTTTACATCATGGCCTGGGGTTTATAAACCAGTTTACTGCTCCAAAATTATTTTGTCATCTGATCATTAAGCCTCAAATAATGAAATAATGCCTTTTGCTGTGCCGCCTATTGATGCCAGTATTGCTGATACCCTCTGGATGTGTACAAATCTTTGCTTTGAAAATAGAAGAGAAATTGCTACATGGCACTTCTCCAGGCTGTGCCTGGGTGAGTGGCCTGGCTGTTTGAATGATTTTTGCACATTCCATTCAGCTTAGCATGCAAAATAGCTCAGGTTTGTGTTTTTTTTTGTTGTTTTTTTTTGTTGTTGTTTTTTTTTGTTGTTTTTTTTTTAATCTAATCACTACATAGTTGATGCTCTGAGTGTTCTTTTATATAAGGAATTTCCAGCAGTGGGGGGGACATTAAGGGAATTAAAAGTACTGACTGGGAAAGACCTGATTTCATGTCCTTGATGCATTTGAGAACTCTTCCATGGCTTGGACGTGACCCAAAGTATGAGGACAATTTTGCTGGTGCAGGAACTACAGGGAAAAAAAAAAAAAAAAAAGGAGGAATTTATGGATCATAAAAACTTCGCACCTCTAGTTTCACACTAATTTGGTGCTGGCAACTTAGTTCTCTTCTGTCATGTAAAGTGATACAGGTAAAGAGCTCCTGAATAGTGATTCCAGTTCCTACCTACGTGATATGTAAAGAGCTTATAGGTGATCTAAAATGTAATTAAACTGCCACTAAGCCCTCATAGTGAGAACTAGGCTGGAAGAAATCAACTTTTCCTCATATGATTACATTGTAGTCCTCAGAGTTTTTCAAACCTTTATGGGACAGTGTGAGATGACAAAAAATAAGGAGCATTGGTCTTTGCCAAGCCCCTTTATTTACCTTGAAATGTGATGTTCTACTCTGTAACATCTAAAGAGCATTCTTTTGCAATAATTTTCCACCAAACACCATAATAATAGCGACAATATTCCTAAATACTAGCTCTGTAAAAAAAAATCTGCATAGTCAGTTAAGGCAAAAGGAGCCCTCTGTGTTTAAATCACCTATCTGCATTTGCATAAAATTTTAATGAGTTTGTAAGGATAAAGATAGAAAGACTGTACTTCATGACTAGTGGCCAGCAGGGAGGGTAAAAAGCGTTAGCTGTATCCCAATTGACAGTGTCTACAGATCCATCAGTGGGAATGCAGAGTCCATCAGCTGGAGAAGGAACACAAAAATCAGCTTATTGTGCCTGGTGTAATTCTGTTTTCCAGACTCCTGTCTCTACACACGCTGTCACAAGAATATTGCTATCAATATATAGGAAATGTCTCATGATTTACAGAATGGTTGAAACTTCTCTTGTCTTCAACAGTGCCAATTTTCCTGCTTGCTAACTACTAAGAACAATAAGAATAAAACCAATTAAAGGTGCTTAGCGTGACAGGTCTGGAACAGATTCACACAGAACTGAGCTTGTGTCTTCAGGTTTCTGTGAGGTTTATGACTTCTGTGTCAATGAGGAAAGCAATCTACGCTCTGATATATGTGTATATTTTAAAACATAAAGCTATTTAATTCTGTTTCTCTACCACATTACCCTTTTGCATTGACATTTGGGCATGGGCAAAGTGAATATTAAATATTCTGCAGAAGAATGGCTGACATATTCACTCTGCAGTCCCTTTAGTTTATCTTGAAGGCAGGATTTATTGGACACTAAGAGTCCCCTCGGTGCTCTTGACGCTGTGGCAGTCTCAGATTACCATCAGTGAAATGCTGCTTTGTTGAACTCTTAGTGATGTTGAGCCTTATTTAAAAACAGATGCATGACCTGCTACTGGACATGTGCCATTGCCACCACAGCTGTGCTTCACCTCAGGACTCCACTCTCAGCAGTGGTTTCCGGTATATAGATTGCAGAGTTTCCCAATTTTGCCTTACATACTGCCTTGTGTATACAGTAAATGAACTTCCAAGTCTGTAGGCATCATGCCTGAAGCCTTCTTTTGCTGGCATCCCCCAGAAGATATCTCACATAACCACAGTCACAGGGAGCGCTATTTCCAGGAAGCAGGCAGACCTAATATGGGAGATGCATGAGGAAAACTTCTCATGTACCAGAACTTCTTATGCAGCAAGGAGAAACAAAGCAGAGAAATTGCCTGAAACTCAGGATATCCTTCAGCAGGGTTTGTCAGCAGGATGATTCACCCTCTATAACCGTGCTCAGCCCTGCCGCACAAACAGACAGTACAGGTACCAGGTAGCAGCATGTTGTTTTTTGTGATGTTTCCCTGGGGATCCGGACTCGCGTCATCAATTCTCATTACAGAGCAAGCTAAGAGTCATAGGCTGCTATGGACACAGGGAAGGACCTGAAGCAACATGAGATAACGCACGAAGATTGATCTCTTCAATTGTGCAGAGAAATTAAATTCCCTTCCTTTCCACAGTCTGGTTTTAAGAGAACAGGGCTCCTGAACTGAAGGATGCTCAGTTTGAATGCAGAATTTGCATGTGTGTGCTTGTCCACAGTATCTTCCAAAGTTTTCTGTTTCTGCTTTTATTTATTTATTTATTTATTGTTTCACCAGAAAGAAACACCGCTCGCCAATGCTGCATTTTGGGCTGCAAGAAAAGGAAACCTGGCTCTTCTCCAGCTGCTGCTGAACAGTGGGCGAGTAGATGTGGACTGCAAAGACAGTGTATGCATGCAATACACACAAGCCCACTACACTGACTTACATCCTTTTTCCATAGCCCGCTGCACGCAGGGTGTGGCAGGCAGCTCACGAGGCATCTGAGAACCTCATGACACTTAGACATGATTTAAAACCTTCCGTGGCCAGGAAGCAAGTTTGCAACTCAAGATAAAATAGCGTGATGATTTACATCAGTGGCAAGGGGTTAGGATTTGCCAACACTCAAAAATGTGTCTTACATAGTTACCTGTGGAGTTGACACTAAAAACACAGATTCTAGCACCTCGGGCTTCTCTTTGCAAGGAAATGTCATTGTAGTAATAGATCACTGTGACAAGCCGACTCAACTGATCATAGGTAGCTATGATTCTGTCAGCTACCAGAGCTCCTCATAATTAGTTTAAAATAACCCTGGCCCATAGTCTCTGTTTAGGCAATGTACAAGACTGCATTTGATGCGCAGCCCCGTGGGCCTGCTGCGCACAGTCGTGCTGTTCGAAGAACTGCTGGCCCCGTAGCGTCTTCCTTCCTCTCCCGTACTTGACGCCAGCGCAAAGGCACAAAAGATTTCCAGGCAAAGAGGGGCCCAGGTGCATTACAGATAGATTTGATGGGGATTTCATGACTGCCTTGGCATGAATTGAATTTAGTTTTGAGATCAGGTTTGGGCTGAAAAAACATATAACATGTAATATCATGCTAGTCTGTGTAGAACATGTGGACAGATACTTGAGGGCATTTGGCTTCTGTAAAGAGCAGGGGAAAGCCGAGGCTAAGCAGTCTCCAAGTTTCCTGTGTCTGGTGTTTGGGGTGACTTGTTGGGAAGCATACCTGTGCTGCACAGGTTTAGTGCTAGTTCGAGCCTGCCCCAGCTCCTCTCACTCTGAGCCGCTTTAAAGTGCAAGAGGTTTTCTAAGCAGCTGGTTTGATGCCCAACTCCCATTGGCTTTTTCTGAAAGTCAAGAAGCTGTCCATTCTTTTTTTGCCCTGTAGGAAGGTATGATTGTCCTGCAGTATTTTCTGGTATTGATTCTATGACTGTCATTCGCAAGGGGAATATTTTAATAGGAAAGGGCGTGAAGTAAACAGGACGGAGGTAGATGTCAAGAAATAAAGTCCATGACTATTCTTTTTTTTTTTTTTTTTGATGAACTAAGACTAGCACTGATCAAGAGTTTTTGCAATGTACTGTAAAATATCCTGACTTGTTAATTATATCCGGCATATATGTTTTTTAGACTAAAGTATTTTCATATAATTAAGGCTGTATGCTTCTTCTCCGCAATATCATACATTCCTTCCTTAGATTGCATTGGTATGTGTGAATGCTTTAGAAGGATGCTTTTCATCCATATGTACATGATGTTTCCATATAGTTCATGCATCACACATATATAACCTAAACACCGTTTGATTCACTGAGGCCTCCTAGGCCACCTTGGTAACCTAAACACAGAGCTCTGGTTTAGGGCATTCTCTGTTACAACGTAAAGAGTCCTTCTGGACTTCTCCAGCCTTCTGGAGACAGAGTTTGCAGTAGTCATTTGGCCAGGGAATTAGCAGTGAAGACATCTGGACTCATTCATGACACTGACTCCCTATATGAGGTCAGAAAAGTCAGTTAACATATGTATCTAATGTTGTTATTCTGCAGATGCTACAAAGATCTTTGATATTCTCTGATAAAAAGTGTGTACAAATAAAAATCACTGTTATTAATGTTGCACTTATCTCAAGGACAAGAATGCAAAGTCATTGCATAGGTATTTCCTTGGAGGGTCATGCCTTAGCATTGTGGGCAAGTTTGCTATAACACTGGTTAATTCCTCATTTTTGAAATATTTTTCATAGCAAGTTTCAAATTATTTTAGAATCTATTTAGGGGGAAAATGCTCCGCTATGAATAAGAAAAGAACAAACAGGTTCTCTGGTCAATGGTCATAAACATCCTTCAGCTTTTCAGAAGAGGCAGTGTATCTTCCGTACAGCCTAACTCATTGCTGGAGGTGTCTGTTGAAGGTACTGATTTGTTTTTCCTTACTCCCAGCTTGGCACAACAGCTCTGATGGTAGCCTCTTACTATGGCCACATAGATTGTGTGCGGGAATTGGTGTTGCAAGGAGCAGATATCAATCTGCAGAGAGAGGTAGGAGAAGTTCTGTGTTCAAACAGGGATTGATTAAGTGACTGTTGTGTACTGGAAATAATTAAGGAGTGCTATCTGTTGCTTATTTGCCAGCTGCTTATTTGGCATTTGCTGTACAGTGCATGTATAAAGAGGATCTGTTCTCCTGAGGACACCAAAGAATCAGATGTCCGGAAATTCTGATAGAAAATGAGATGCTGGAGATACCTTTATATGTAATTCATAAAACATTTCCAGGGCAGCCACTTGACATGGGGCAATTACATATGAGGTGTAACCCCATGGTGAATCCACTTATGCATCTGCCTTTTTCTTATTGACACAGTAACTTACAACTCTCAGGATGGGATAAATGTCTTATGGTAAGGAGGAGTCCTTTATCTTTTGACTTGCAGAGTCTGGTAATTAAAATGGAGCTGATGTTATTGCTAGCCAAGGATTTGTTTTGACTCAAATTTGACTCAGTTGCTTTGGAGTTTCTGCTTCTCAGTCAGAGCCAAGTCATCTCTAATGATCACACAGCTTAGTCATCTATATTTTTCCTGCATGTCTACTCTGCATTCAAGACATCTCTCAGGCCATGGCACGCTTTTTTCCTGGAACCTTCTTTATCCTTGGGAAGGGCACATGTCAGTAGCTATCTCTGTGGAAGTGCCTTCCCCTCACACCCTGCACAAGTGATCATAGGAATAGCTACAACCAATCTGGGTTTGTGTACTGGCTACAGAGAAAGCAAAATTGCTATGGGATCAAGAGAGTTGCATGGGTCCTAAGAGAACAGTGGTTTAATGAGAGCATGCAGTGGTAGGGGATGATAGCAGGAGATAGGGGTGGCAGTATTTTCTTCACTGAACAGTGGAAGTAGATGTTTCTTACTTTCCTTGTTTACCTGGGATTACGAGCATTAATCTCCTGCTGATAGCTGCAAGTTACTGAGTCAGTGAAAGCCACGTTTGATGGTATAAGCATCTTGGCACTAACTAGCCTAAACTTGCTTTAATCATGATGTCAAGGCTTTCAGGGAAAGCCTATTCCAGCTAAACATGTATTCAAACATGTACTTTTGCTTGGATAAACATTTCCTGAAAAGGAGTAACAAAAGGAGAGGTTGAGAACAGAGTTTTACAGACATGCTCTTGAATATCACTCTGGGCATATTGATTTAGCAAACCAATAAAAAGAGAAACACAGGAATGCAATATCACTCCACTGCAGAGAGAAGGCATAGCGAAACAGATGAAACATGAACCATAAAGACTAACAGCACTATTTTGGAAGTAAAGCCTCGTACTCAAATCAATGCTCTTGTACTCTGAAGTTGCTGTGAACATCAACGAAGTGAGAGGGGGGTCTCTAAAATGGTCTCAAGGAGCCTTGTGCAGTTGCAAAGGCCTTTGGCACTGGAGTGAATTTCATACGTAACTCCATTTTCCTGCATCTCCTACATGAGATGAGAAAGCCCAAAACCAGGAAAGTCTACTTCTTTTCTTCCTCCTTACCTTCTTCTTTGTTTTTTTTTTTTCCTTCCCTCCAGCTGTTAGAATATACATTTTTCTTCCTGATTTACTCAGATGTTAATGACAGAAGTTGTTGTTTAAAATACAGGGTTTCAGTTCTTCAGTGAGATTACACTGAGCTGGAAAAATAGGAATTGCAGGCAGGGGCTGGTTTTATCTGATTGAAGGCTACTTGGCTGGAGGGGAAGCTAGTCCTGATAGAGACAACAGTGATTTACACCAATAGCATTCACATTTTGTCAGGGCAGGGTCAAGGAAGGTGGAGCTCTGCTGCATCAAATTACTCCCTCTCCGACCCTTCCTTCCACAAATCCATCCCAAGTTCCCATTTTTCTTGGGCAAAGGGGCAGGTTGGCAGGTACTATGGGGATGAGTTTCAAATTGGTTGCTCGTCTCTTGTCTGAGACTCTTCTCACTCTGGGCTTTCTTTCCCCATCTGGAGACTGAGGAGAAGTAAATGAAAACCAGGAGGTCTGTACTAGAAGCTCTGTGCAGAAGCCTGTTGTGGAAATTGAATTGTATTTGATGCTGATCCCTCAGAAAACTGACCACTTACCTAACATACCTTGTGTCCTCTAGAGTCCTAAAAGTTACTACCATTTTTTTTTCAGCTGATATTCTATTGTGCTTAGTATGCTTTAATTTGAAATGTATACTTCAGTCAAATGTATTACATGTTTGGGTTGTTTTAATCCATTTTTTCCTTACAGTCAGGTGCAACTTCTTTGTTCTTTGCTGCACAGCAAGGCCACAATGATGTAGTGAAGTTTCTCTTTGAATTTGGAGCCTCCACTGAATTCAGGAATAAAGTAAGCTCATAGGTCTGTTTTTGCATGTTGATACATTCCAAGAGTCAAGTGAATCAATCTGTTGTTTCCCATTGACATGAAACATGACAGGGCAGCAGGAAGATCATAAAAGCATTTCCTCACTTGAATATTTTCTGAGTAACCTGAAAGTATTAACTTGGGACAAGTTTTTATTACCTACGCTTAATGGCATAGATTGGCCGGAGATCAGTTCCTTGATAGTGAGATCAATATTTCCTCTGAAACTGTTCTGCAATACAAGAATGAGAGGTCTTTGGGTGCATGTTAGGTAGGCTCCCATTTTAGACGTATGTACGCTGCTTGCACAGGCTGGAATTTTGTCCACATTGGGTTGTCTATGCATGCCACCATAGGAGCCATAAAAATATAGTGCCTTCAGTCCTCCCTAAATTCCCACTTACCCACCTGTGGCAGGAAAATGAAATGGATCTTCCAGCTTCTGGTTCTTTGTTCAGGCTAGTCCTTTTATAAAATCTCTTAGAATAGCCAAAAGCACTCCTGATTGCCTGTTTCCACTGCCACAGCCTGACTTGAGTTCTGGATTAAGCCTTCAGCACCCCTTGCCACTTCACAGAACATAGACACACACCTTCTGCTGTGTTGCACTGATCTCCTCAAAACACTGGGCTCAGCAGGCTTCAGAGCCTTGGCATCTGTGTCCTCTGCCTCAGGGAGATACTCTCAGACCTTTCCCTGCTTGGGTTTATCAACAGGGCCCTCACAGAGCAAACAGCATTAAGAGCAGATACACTGGCAGCGGCACATGAGCTCAGTTTCTTTGTGCAAGGAAGAACTAGCACTTCTGCTTTCAGCAAACAGAGCCAAAAGTTCCCGATTTTTGTTAAACATTCTTCCCCTTGACATGGTGGCCATGTTTGGGAGACCTGGGACTAATGCAGCTGAAATTCTTTGTTTTCAGAATCTGGAGAGGACATTTGCTCGTACCTTGGGATCCAGTGTGTTGTGTTTGAAGTCACACACGGTGACATGTGTTTGAAAAAGAAAGAATTGCTCTTTACTACGCAATAGCCTGTTTTTCAAGATGTTATAGTCTGTGTTTCGAATGGATCCCACAACCCACCCTTGCTTTGCAGAGTCCTTGCAAACAGAGGCCTTCAGTTCTAAAGGAACTGATAGGAGGTCATTGTCCTCAGCTTCTAATGCTCCAGGGACTGCAGCAGATATTACTGGTTAAAAATCTCTAGGTTTTGTGACTACAAAGTTCATGCATGCCCATACAATAGGATTTGCATTGATTCTGCTATCTCAGTGAAATATGCTTGTGACAAGCAACGCTGTAACCACAGCAGAAGCATTGATCAGTACATTTAAAAGCATGAATGGATCTATGGCTATTTACCAGGGCATGGAGGGTGCCTGTATAATTTAGCACTGCAGCAGGATGCAACGTTAAATACAGCAGCTGGATTTTAATCGATAGTCTCATGTGGAATGGAGCTATTAGGAGAAGCGGCATGCTAAAATAAGGGCCATTACTCAGTCTTTTACTTCAGGGTTGAAGTGGCGGTAGTAGGAATTGTGAAAATCATCTCTCATGTTAGGCTGTTGACAGTTGAACTGTGACCGTTCGCTGAGTCATCTAGTGGCCTGCAAAATGGCCATGAAACCACACGGCAGGAGCAGAGGTGACCCCCGCGATAGGAAGCTGTATAGGAAGCTCTTTGGGGTTAAGTGTGGGACTGGTTAAGTTTGAAGAGAGGAGAGTGGGGAATTCAGGAAACTCTTGATAAGGAGGGAACACAGATGTTTAGCATCTGTTTAGGACAGTTATATTTTCACTTTAGCAAACCTTTGCGGAGCTTGTGAAATAGGAGTTTGCAGAGGTCAATACTTGGCCTAGAAAGAAGACACCGAGCTTGAAGCTGCCCGATCCTTCATGGCAGTGTGTGCTCTTTTATGAAGCATGTAAAATAAACTTATTTAAGTCACTACAACAGAAGAAAAAGAGGTAAAGATCTAAGTGATAAGAGAATATTTCTGCATTCAGTCCTCCTTATAAGCTTCCACCTTTGGACAAATGCAGGCTCAGGCTTTACTCTTGCTCTCCTTGAAACTTCAATTCAGACATGACTTGCCCCATGTTCTTGTCCCAGATATCTTCACAGCTGCAAATTGCGCTTCGCTGGGCTACAGTTTTCTGTCGCTTCCAGTGCAGCCGGTTGGAAGAGAATGCCAGTTTCCGTGGGATGTGCCCAGAGCGGGGCTGCAGCTCTGCATAGGCTCCACTGGTTCCCCTCAACAGGACAAACTGGCGTGTGACATGAACATGAGGCAATTCCCCAGCAGCATCAAACATGCCTGTCTAAGCACTCCTCTTTCTCATCACCTCTTCGAGAGGGGTATCAGTAACAGCAGCCACTGTTATTGTGCCGCTGTCCATGGCACTTCAGCACTCACAGCATTACACAAGCTATAAGCATGGAAAGGCTCTCAAAAGTTGCATGAGGAACAGCTGAGATAAAAGGAATCTGTGCAAGATTAAAGTATTACTGCTTAAAAAGTTAGGATTAGCTATCGGGCCCATGCCCTCTTTATGAAAAGCATCTGCTCTTCCTGTACCGTCGTGCAGGTATGAGGGCTTTACTAGACATCATTAATTCTGGAACCATCCTGGAAGTTGTTGCCTCACTCATTGCTTGTTTGAGAACTGCAGCTCTTCCCTCTGAAGTGAGGATCTAGCACAAGGATCCAACTGTTCACCGCATCCACTCGGGGCTCTGGTAACTCACCCTGTTTTAGACTAAAGCTGGGTAGACTGGGCAGCAGTGGCGACCCCAGGGAGAGGCACCACGGACAACATACACAGCCATTGGCCTTGCAGCTTGCTGTGTTATCAGCTAAATTTCTGGTTTACGAATGCAAGGTGTTCTGTGGCTTGGAACTGCTGCATCAGATCACTGCTTGGTGGCAACTGAACCCCCACAATGGGCCCCCACAACCCCGGTCACACAGTGGTTGACAAAATATCCCTTTTCAATCAGAGGTAAGAGTTTTCCTGATTGAGACATTCAGCCAGGAGTCATCCCTGGGAGAAATTATCCCTGGTAGGAATTAAAATAACAAAACAAATCAAATCTACTGTAGGAAAGAGAAACCTTAAAGCAATGCAACAGCCAGCATCCTCCTTGTAATTTACTTCCCTGTAAGTTTTAGTTACTGTATTTATCACTCAACTCTGAGGGTGCTGGAGAAAGATCTTAGTATAGACATGCAATTCGCATTGCCCGCTGGGCAGTTAGATCTGACACTCAAAATGGCAGCCAAAAAAACACGTTCTAGAAGAGTGTAATGATGCAGATAGCAACCATTGCTGATGTGCTAAAGGAAGATAAATACCACTCCCTAAGATTATTGCCAATGCAAGCTTCATGTTTACGACTTTGTCACTGTTTAACGCCCCAGCAGTGTGTATCATAAAATGTGTTTTATTTATTTTTATAATATGAGGCATGTTATAATCATGTGGATTCTTAAGTGGATTTCCCCAGGTGGATGTTTACTGAGCAGTACTAAAGGTAAGACAGAAGCAGAGGCTTTTTTTAGTTTAACTAGATAGTGACTGCAGAAGATCAGATCTCCTCCCTTCTAGCATGCTTCAGGGATCAGAAAACACCATATAATTCTAAGGTACTTTCAGGGAATGATGACTGTAAGGAAGGAAGAGGTTAGCACATGCACTGAGGCGTCCAGGCCAGGTATGTGGTGCTACCAGCTGCTGTTTATAGAGGTTGGCAGCTGCTGAACGTGCTGCCCACAGGGAGGAGGGACTGGCGGGATACAGAGCAGAGCATGAGCAGGAAGCCGGTGTGGCGCTCCGGGCCTTCCCTGGGCGGCATCGCCCGTGTGCCGCCCGCTGCGCAGAGGGTTTTGCTCTAGCAGAGCCTCTGTGGCTGCTCACACATCCCAGCTCCCACTTGCTGCCCTGCTCAGAGTTTCCGAGATGTTTGCCAGTCCCAGAGATGCTGCCTCAGCTCTTTGCCTGTTTCAGCTGAAGCCGAAAAGAGAGAGAAAAAAAAAAAAAAAAGGAATCACATGGCTGAAAGGGGATTCTGAATCTCTAACACACAGGAGAGCAGCTCTTAGAGCCCAGATGTCTTTCTAGTAAGGGACCAAATTCTGGGGGCCAAGAAGTCAATAATCAGATTATTTTTGGACAAGTAAGTATTTGACTTAGGGTGGGCAACAGGCAGCTGGGGATGAGATCTGGCCCACCAACTGTTTTTTCTGGTCCCTGGAGTCTGACCAGGGTGATCATGTGGTCTCTCTAACCTAAAAGAGCTGATTGGTGTATTTTGGAAACGTGTTTGGAAATTTTATTTCCAAAAATGTAACTAGCTAAGACTGTCCACTGCATTCAACCAGATATTTGGTCAGAATTACCATTTGAGACACTTCAACACCTCCTGCTTGCACAGTTCCCCTTCTTAAACCTGAAGATATTAGAGCTGCCGCGGTGGGATCACACAGCTCTTCTGCTCAAAGTGTTTGGCCTCAGCTCAGCTCAGCCAACTGTGGGAAGCTTTGCAAGCCTGACTTTTATTTGGGATCCGTCATTTGGTTCCCTGCAGAAATGACATTAATAACCAAGCAGTATTTTTAAAACAACGTATTTTTTGTGGAGACCACAAGAATTTTAGAAAACAAAGAACAGACCCTAAGGCAATAAACAAGTTATGGTAAACCATATCCAGGTTACTGGGTGCATTTTTACCTTCTGCACGGGGAGCCTCAGTATGTTTAAGCTTCCTGTAGCTAGTTCATCCTTCCCTACCTGTTCCCAAAGGACCTCCAGTCTGGATAGCATAGGTCCTTTTCTGAACTAACTTTATCTTCCAGTTTCCTTCGGGGAAAGAATCTTTAAAAATATCTCTGGTTTTTGTTTGCGGCCCTTTGATCTGGTAACTCATTACTTGGGCAAAACAGCTTTCAGCTGGTTGGAGACAGGAAATAGATTCCATGAAGGCATTAGCTTTTACTATTGTTTTTTAAGCATGGGTAGGGGATTCTTTTTTTTATCCAGAAACCAATGTGGTTGCTTTTCTGCTTTGTTCCTGCAGTTCCTATTTAATTAGGGCAATTTAATTTGACAGGAAAGTTTAGTAATGCACTCTAGCTATAGAGTAACTTGTCTCTGCCGGTCAGATTACACACTCTGTGTACTCAAATTATCCAAAACAAATATGCAATTCTTTGATTGTTACATAACAATTTTACATCTGTGACTCTGCTGACCATCAAGACTTGTTTGCTTTTCAAAACTGTAGGGAGAAAGGATGAATATGGAGTTCTGAGAGTAGCCATAGACAGCCCCAGTGGGTTTGCTAAGTTATGTCAGAGTTTGAGTTTTCATTAGGCTGTTACAGGCATAAAATAGCAGCACAAATTAATAGCTTGATTGGCACTCCCCATCAGAAAAGACTCGTTTGCAAAACATTGGTCATTCGCAATTTCCCTTGCTGGATATCTGTCTGCATGGAAAATTTCAGACAAAACTTTGGAGCTGTTTCAGAGGAACAAGGCTGAGGGAAAGCACGTATTTTGCCTACATTAATAGCAGTTCTAGAAACCATTTATTTGAAATACTTCACATAACTTGTCTTATGGAGCAGGAGCTTGAGATTGGGAATAGGCCGGGAAGGAGAGAGGAGAGGAGACCTCGGGTGCTGAGGACGTGCCTGTGCACCATCCTCACGCGATGGCTTTCCCCGTCCTCCTGCGGGCTGCAGTGAGTCAGGAGACTTAGGATCAGAATCATAGAATCCTTATGGCTGGAAAAGACCTTCAGGATCATCAAGTCCAACCGTAACCCCATTGCCACCAGGCCTGCTAAATCATGTCCCTGCCCCACCTCATCTACACGTTTCTTGAGCACTGCCAGGGATGGTGACTCCACCATTTCCCTGCGCAGCCTGTTCCAACGCTTCCCCACTCTTTCCATGTAGAGATTTTTCCTAGTATCCAAGCTGAACCTAATATATAACCTGCCCTGCAGTGCCTTTCCTGATCTCCCAGGTGTCCCGAGGGCAAGCCTGGGGGCACAGAAAACACTTCCCTGGCTTGTGCTTTCAGGGATGCCTCACACAGCACCATCTCCTGCCTCGGGTCTTGAGGAAAAGGGCCAGGCCCACTTGTCCCAAGGAAGGAGGCCAGGGTCTCTCTGGGCAAGGAAGCTAGGATCAAGAGGGGAGAGTTGGAGAGGATAGATACAAAGGGATGAAAACAGAAAAGAGAGCTAAGGGAGACTCAACATGTGAATTTTGTCACTGTCCTCAAATGTCTGTCAGAGAGATGGTCTCCTCCTGCCCATAGACATCACAGGCAGACGAGAACATCCTCTCAATCTTGGTGCCAGAAATGACGGTAATTTTTGAGTGGAATGCAGTGCACCTACAAGACAGCTCCACATTTGCTATTTTGATGTCTTCAGCTGGCTGGGAGTCAAGTCATTAGCCAGGAACACCAAAGTCTCTCCCTCCTTGCCTAGCAGGAGGGAGCACTTGTGCAGGCCAGACTTTTTGCATGTGTCTAGGTCT
Source organism: Nothocercus julius (assembly GCA_013398735.1). NCBI lineage: Eukaryota > Metazoa > Chordata > Aves > Tinamiformes > Tinamidae > Nothocercus > Nothocercus julius. The sequence continues at coordinate 306,634 of VZSV01000022.1, forward strand.
CCCTTTAGTGTTGATCTGTAGTAACTAGGACCCTGGGGTTGCTCCTGACTGCAGGGATCTCTTCCCCAGCAGAAGTAATGGGCTTTCCCTGGTGGCCGTGGGTCCAATGGGATGCTCACTTCCATGGTTAGCTAGCAGGCTTTCCAGGAGTGTCCTGCCTGCTCTTCAGGCCAGCAAGCGGTAGGTGAGAGGCAGCTATGAACGATTCAGTAGCTAGTCACTATAGACTTGCCGAGAGTCAAATTCTGAAAAGCCTCAAAACTTGCGTATGTTTTGTGGTGACGCTGAGTACAGCATGTGCCCTCTCCCCTTACTGGGCCCTTCTCTGCTTTCTCACAGGACGGAGGCACTGCCCTCTTGGCAGCCTGTCAGTACGGGCACGCGAAAGTGGTGGAAACCCTGCTGAAGCACGGGGCCAACATTCACGATCAGCTTTATGTGAGTTTATTTGACACAGACATCACCTTTCTGTGAGTTTATTTGACAGAGATATCGACAGCACTGGTGATGGAACAAACACACTGTTCGCTGGAAAACAGCAGATACTCCAGTGCCAGTGCCGCAAAGCATTTGGCAAAACTGTGCTTTTATAGTACTCTGCCTCTCTAAGTTGTGGTTTTTGTTAACTCTCTGCTCCTCGTGGTCCGAGGGAAAGTGGCACAAAATCAGAAAAGAGGCTTTAGCTGCCTTTTGGTTCATTATCCATAGGAAAGAAATGTTCCAAATTTGGACTGGCTCTGTGCTCTCCCTTACCTTTGCACAAAAGGTCATGTCTTGTTTTACCATGTCAGAAAAGCATTGCAGGCAGAAGTGTGGATAGCTGAAAAGCCACTGGGGATTTAGAGAATCAGCTAGTTTTCTGGATTATCTGCCAAAAAGAGTAGAAAAGTGATGTTGTCTTTAGAGTATCCCTTTAAAATGATGATGTTGGGTATTTGTGCATCTCTAGCTTGTCGGTGCTTTGGGTAATGAGTAGTTAAAATGACTGGGTCGGCACAGCTTAGCTGCCTTTTCGCACAGCTGGACTGAGCTGATCAAGCACTGGATTTAATTAACTTCAATAGAGAGGCAAACAATCTGAGCTAAAACTAACCCAAAAAGCGTGGCAGATTTTGGCCGTGGTGGCCCTGCAGGAGTGACCAGTGCCCGAGGGGCTGTGCACGGGGTGCAGGGAGGGTCCTCCATGCTGCCCCTGCCAGCGGTTGCCAGGAAGGGTGTTGCAGGGTTGTGGCTTCTGCAAACACTGATTTTCTTCCCAGTGGGCCAGGGTTCATGACGCTTATCATTTGCTGTTCGGGAATCCTGGGGTTTTCCACTCGCTCTAAAAACAGCAGTGCTGCCACACCTGGAGACACCCTCCCAGAAGGAAAGGCAGTGAAATACCCTCCTTGCGGTGCCTCCTGGAAATGAGCAATGTTTGCAGTGGGATTTAGTGGTGTGTTTTCATTGCTCATAGCCATCAAGCAAAACCCTTCAGAAACAGCCGCTTGATAAAATAAGGCATCCTCTTGAAAAGGAGCACTAGCCTGATTCCTTTGGTGGGACGTTGCCAAGCTGAATTTGCCAAGTGGCATCTGGCTGGCTTGGCAGCTTCCTTGGCAGGCTGCCGCATGCGAGGGATTTCAAACACACACCTGGGCAGTTCTGCCCATACCATCAAGACAGATGTTTTAATCTTAAATTGATTAGGGTGAGGGGCAGAGGAGAAGAGGATACCCTAACTAATGTGTTAGGGCTAGTGCGATTAGTGCAAGAAGGTTTAATTACGGTTATGTCAGCATCAATTCAAATCAACTACAAAAATCTAATAATTAATTTAAAAACTGGCTAGATGATAGGTAAAGCAAGGTTCTCTGTATTAATTGATGTCTGAGAAAAAAAAATATATTTGAGAACCTTTTTCCCTTTCTAAATGGAAGAGTTGCTGCTATGCCTGTCCCTGGAGGAAGCCTGCAAAACAGCCAGATACTATCACCCTTTTTAATGCATCTGCACAGCAGTCAGAGCAAACAACCCCTCTGAGAGCCTGGAGGAATTAATCTGCAGTGCCAGCAGGCACCTTGTTGTTTACAAGGACACTTGTCCAGGAATCAAGGTCACACGTTTTAAGTTTGGATTTTCAGCTCATGTGAATGAACACCAGGCACGTGCTCAGTTTTGCAGGCTCAAGAGTATCTAAGTAACATCTCTAAGCAGACAGCAGCATTCAGTCCCAAAGTAGAGGCATGCCAACAGTGTCCCCAAGGGGTTTCCACTACAACTACCCTGTATATAAGCATGAGGTGCCCGGAAGATGGGCGTCCATACACCTGAGAGACAGCACTGGGTCTCTGTTCATTCGTGCCTCCAGCTAAGAGAGCCTCAGCTCCCGGGAGAACTTTCCCTGTGTGGAGCACTCTGGGTGTAGGGTGGGTAAATGCAAGTCCCAGCTGCAGGGCAGGTTTCCACCTCCAATTGGTTAGGTGGATCCTAATGCTGTTCGGACTTTTTGTTTTTTGTCAAAAGAAAAATAAATCTGTGCTTATGACTTCCTCGGGTTTTTTTTAGGGAAGAAGCTTCTGTGAAGCTAAATGTTAAGGATTTTCTAACATGGAAAACATCTGCTCTTGAGCACTTTTTTACCTCCGAAGCAGAACACTTCTGCTGGGGAATCTGAACAAACCTTTCAGCTAAAGCTACATGAATGTATTTTGCTATATAGGAATGGATTCGTAGTTATGGGGAATGGATTCCTACTTACTCGCTAGTGCTGTGATGAATATTAGTATTGTAGACCAAGTATTTAACGCTCAGTTTCATATATGATGGGACCTTGTGCTTGTGAGTGTTGAACAAAAATGTTACCATAGTCTTTCATGAACTAGATTTTGGATTTTGTTAATTATTTTTGAGTTTAGCTGTGTACGTGCACATTACACTGCACATTAGCATCAGAAAGACAACTTGATTCTGCTTTGTTTGATTCGGTGCAAAACACTGGCATCATTTTAAGATATGATAAGCTGGATGTGTTTGTACTCAGGATGGAGCTTCTGCAACTTTCTTGGCAGCACAGGGAGGCTACCTGGATGTCGTCCGATTGCTGCTGTCTTCAGGAGCCAAGGTCAACCAGCCACGACAGGTAATGCTCAAGACTGCCAGAGTGGAGATGGGATCAAATTAATAATTTCTCACTAAAAATTAGTGGTGGCATCTTCATGGGGCATCAGATTCCTGAGGTGGATGGTGGCTGTGCCTGCATGCGTGTTTGAGCTCAGGTGAGCAGTGTGGTTTTGGAGTGAGTCCTCCAGTCCTTTCTGCTTGTGTGCAAACTAGATCCTGCAAGGAGGAAATGAAGCTGGAAGCCCCAGTCCAACTGCACCAACTGCAGCAGAGATGGATCTGACTGACTTCAGTGGTTTCTTTAGGACTGCCGTTTCTCTGCTGTTTCCTTGGTATAAGGAAACTGTATTAGGGATTTGTGTGCCCCAACTAAAGCCACGGTCCTGCTGCATCTTCCCCAGCCTGTCCATCACCAGTGCTGTGCAGGCGGGGAGGGAGGTTGGCAACCTTTCCCTGGACTGGTGCTTCCCTTGCTCATAGGCTGCCTCCACACCGTCTCTCTCATTTTGCCTAGATCAAGATACAAAAGTGCTATTACGAACTGTTAGTTAATATAGTCTAAAAAACTATATAGACCAGGGTATGCTTTAATGCCTTTTGAGTAGGTCAAAATAAAGCTAGAGGAGCTTTAGGTTTAACTCAAATAGTTTAGCCTATGTCACTATAAAACCTGCATCCTGTACACTAACCGTTTAAAATGCTGTAATGATAAAGTACCAGCTAACAGTAACAATATTTTTAAAATTTCTAACACTACTTCTATAACACAGTCTTTCCTTTCTTAAAGCCTTTTTAAATCTTAGCTGAGACAAAGACCAGGTACTGTGTGAGTGCTTTTTCCTGCTCTCTTTCATCTCCAGTAGCTTGGACTCTAGTTTGTGTCAGGGAAATACCAACCTCTGCTAAGATTATGCCTGGATAAGTCAGTGGCATTTATATGTGACTGCTGAACTTGGGCTTGCTGTATTCTGAGACAATTCCTAAACAAATGGAACATTTTAACCCATTTAGCTAGTGAAGTAATGTTTGGATGGACTTCAGACAGTTGCTGACAGGCATATTCATACTTTGTTCAAAGGTGGAGTGTTGGTCATGAGGAACGTAAGCCTCGATGGCAGTTCCTGTGCCAGATGACTCTCTTGCTGTCATTCACAAACAATGCTGCTGTTACTGCTGTAGAAATTTTTTCTAAGCAATGTCATTTTGAATAGAGGGCTGGCCGTAGCTTCAGAGCACCAGATACGAATTCATGCTTCTCTGTCCTCGTGGCTGTCCAGGTCTTCTCTCCATCCTGGTCTCGTAAATTTGGAGGCTCAGTTCATTTGCCTGCCTGTGTAGATCTATGCCAAATGTCTCCTCCTGCTGCTCCAGCAGGGCTCCAGTAGCCCATGTGCAGGCCCTTCACAACAGCCGTCACAATGTTGAGCAGTGAAGCTTTCTGATGAGCTTCTTCCCTGTCATTTCTCTTGGTATTTGGCATTCTTGTGCTTCCTGACACAGCGACAGGCCTCCCGGGAGCGCTGCTGCATCCTTTTGTCATGATTTCGTCTAGACAGAGCCCTGGGCGGTCTCTGGAGCCTGGTGGAAGCCGTGCTGTCTAGCTCAAAATGCAAATCAGGAAGATTGTTTGCCAAGGAATTTGACGCTGTTTGGGCAGCCTGTGCCCCAGGAGGCTTCAGTCCGAATCGGTGAAGCAGATTCGAAATAATCTGAAAATTGATGTGTTTCTCTTTACATATGCTAAGCACACCCATACATATGTAGGCCCACAAACCTACAGAGATAGTAGAGGGCAGTCAAGGATGCAGTCTCCTACTAGGAAGATTTCAGCTGGTGCTAGTGGGCTGATGGGCAGCACAGTAGAGGAGCGGACACCCAGCAGCCCGAAAACAGGGGCTCTCTATCCCTCAAAGTCCTTAGTGGGCATTCAGGGGGCATCTCAGCTCCTGCCTTAGTTTGTCCCTTTCCAAGAAAGCAGCAAATTTTATGAGATTCAAAGCTGCAATGCAGTGTCCTTAGTTAATGGGTAAGAGAAGGAAGAGCATCACTTTCAGCAAAGGGTATGTTTGGGACTGTTGCACATAATGCGGCATAATTCATATCTGTTAGCTTGCAAAAAATAGGGAAATAAACATAGTTTAAAAACATATGAGATATTTGACATTGATTTTTCTAAGCATATTATGATCTGCAGGTCTGCTGGGTGGGCAGAAGGACAGGAAAAGGAAAGTACTTTTTGAGCTCTTCTGACCACTGGACAGCCAGAGGCTGTTTTGTCCCCTGGGCTTATTTTCTCCCTGGCTTGACTCTGTGCCCTAACAGCCTCCTAGTACAATGTAGTATCTCTTTTGCATTATATACCAACATTGAAATGGACAGAAATCTCATCTGCTCCATATAAATATTACATACTGTTGAATAAACCTTCCTGATAAATGCCATTTGCCTAAGGGACAGTCAGTGTGAGCCCACCAAAATCATCATCATCCTTCTTTTTAAATCAAATTCTCCAAGGTGTGTGCAAGGAATTTGCACAGAACTTGTTTTTAGTGCAGATTTAATTTTGCTGGTGAATCTCAGGTATTTTCCAAATTTTTATAGGCTTTTTCAGTGTCTCTCTTCCTATTTTCTAGAGCCCTCTGGTGGAGGAAGATTCAAAAAATAAGCAACTGTCTATTTACTGACAGGGAAAACACCGTATGTCGGAAAGGTAGTTTCTGTCTTCACACTACAGCCACACATTCTGTGTACAAGAGGCCCTTTCAATGTCATTTTTAAATCACAAAGAAAACTTGTTGTATTAACATGATATATGCTGGAGTGAGGTCAGTAATTTCAACAAGATCATTTATGGAGAACTGGTGCAAGAGTGGGCCAAGATCCTGTTCTTCACCCTGTGTGAAGACTGAACCCCAATGATATCAGGATATCATTTGCTCTTTCTCAGAGTCAGAACAACAGATCACAGAATTTATCAAAGGAAAAAATCATGATTTATTTCTTCCAGCAGGTTAAATCACTAGCCCATAGAAAACAGAGAACTGGTTCAACAGTGGTTTTGGATAGCTTGAATCATATGAATATGAATCTTCATTTGGCATTGATGAGAGAGATTCTTTCTTTGATCAAAGTGGAAATATTTTATTAAAAGCAAAAAGTTGTTTTATTTGGAACCTTCTCATTAAGGCTCATTTGAAAGTCTTTTGAAATATATTTCCATTTACTTTTTCCTGTCAAATCTGGAGGCTGCTGAGGGTGAGCAGAGAAACAGGCAAGCAGTCAAGGCAGTGACAGACACCAGCATTTGTCTGTCTCTGCCGACTGTAGGCACTGAAGCTCACCCCCTGCAGCAGGCAGAGCGGGGGGCCGAGGGTGTCAGGGTGAAACCTTGAGCTGTGGTCTTTGCTTGAAGGATGGGACGGCGCCCTTGTGGATTGCGTCGCAGATGGGCCACAGCGAGGTGGTGCGGGTGATGCTGCTGCGGGGAGCCGAGCGCGACGCCGTGCGGGAGGTGAGCAGCGCTTCTTCCCGCGCTGTGCCGGCGCCCTGCGCTCCCTGGCTCGTTTGGAGGCCACAGGGCAACGTGCCTGGAGGGCCGGTGTCCCTTGAGCTTGGCCTGTACTATTCCTCCCAAGCGCTGGGCTCCCTCTTTCCTTTTGCGTCTGGGACAGCTTCCTAGAAGGCCACCTGGAATAGGGGACGGCAACATCCATTTCAAGGAGAGATGGAAGTGATATATGGGGTCACTGGTTGACTTCTTCCTGAGGTCTTCACTATCCTCCCAACCCTTTAAAAACAGCAGTGTATGCTGGGCAGGTGCCTCCTTGAAGACCCTTGCAAGGGTGAGGGAGACCTGGTGCTTCCCTCCAGCCAAGGGGAGTGCGGGTAAAGCATCTGAAACAACTGAACTTACCTTGCTCTCTCTCTTACAGGATGGTACAACTGCTTTACTGAAAGCTGCCTTTAAAGGTTACAACAATGTGATAGAAGAGTTACTGAAATTTTCTCCCACGCTTGGCCTGCTGAAGGTTAGTAGTGAAATATCAAGACTGGGTTTCACACAGAAACCCAAGAACGGAAATGGTTTTACAAAAAGCCTGATGCTCCTGACTATGCAACTATAAGACAATAAAGAGCTTTGGGCCAAAGAAGTCACGGGAGGCAAAAATTATCCTATTTAGCATTTAGTGCTACATACAAATAAATCTTTTCAAAAAATATGGGGACACTGGTTTTTGGAAGGAGAAAGCACATCGTGATGTAGGAGGAATTCATTTTTGCTTTGTGAAATCTGATTTTATTTCTACAGTAAATGGACTGCTCTTGGTGGTGCAGTTTTTAACATTATATGCTGCCCTCAATTGTTTTTAGCCAGCAAAACAGAATCCTAAGAGATCTGTTGTGAACACTTCTCTATTTGATTTTATTTTCCTCTGAATTAATAACGTGACTTCAAAAATAATGGACATCTGGAAGCTGCTTTTTAATAGCTGACCTGATTTCATGTACCCATAAATCACACACTTTTACAGCCCCTGTCGATGCAACTAATTGCAATTTGGAGGTACTTGAAAATGCAGGTGGCATTAACAGAGCTGTTACTTACAGTTATGAGATAGCTTCCACACTTATCCGGACCGCCAGTACTGCAGCCACGAACAAAAGGCCAGCTATGAAGAAATAACAGTTCTGCTCTCTGATGTTCAGACCATTAATCAGCAGCGAAAGGAGATAGGATGTGCAGATGGTTTCCATTGCTGCTTGTGCTTCTGTTTCGCTTGCTAATGGGCGAGTTCTGCCAGGCGGAAGCCAGCGATGTGTTTATTTTGCCTCTAATCTATTGACAAATCGTAATTTGAAAAGAAAATATTATTGTGATAAAGCGGACCTGACCTTCACGTGTATTAAAGCATTTAAAATCCCCTCCTTCGCGGCCTTCTAGCCTGCCAGCCTCCTGCGTAAGCGATAACCAGACTCTATGTCCTTGACGACCTAATCTCCCCCGCGCTATTTCCCTCCTGTTTGGAGATTTGCTCCTCGCAGGTGCCCTGGCTTCGCAGCCTCCCGCTCGCCTCCCTTTACACGCAGGGTGCCAATGTCCCTGTTTTGCAGAACGGCACCTCCGCGCTGCACGCGGCCGTGCTCAGCGGCAACGCCAGGACCGTCGCGCTGCTGCTGGAGGCAGGAGCGGACCCGTGCCTGAGGAACAAGGTATGAGCGGCAGGGCCACGCGCGACCTGCCGAGCCAGGCCCTTCCTGCAGGCTCCACCTTCCGGGTGGCGCCTCCTGCTTGCACCCTGCTCCCTCCCGGACACCCACCGTCCTCTCCAGCAATTTCTACGCACAGGCTTTTCCGAGCGCGGGGGACCGTGCCACGCGCTGGCACTGGCGACGTGGACGCCAGTCGGCGAATGACTGCGCGTGATACTGTGCTCCAGCCACCCCTAGCAGAGGCATCTGCTACCTGTGGCTCATCACGGCCTAGCCACATTGCCATTGCCCTAAAATGCCATCTGTTATGTCCCCGATCCATCATAAATTATTGTACCAGTGTCGCATGTTAACAGATGTGTAAGGAGGATATGCCCACGTGAGAGGAATATGTATACATGGGTGCCTTTGCTAAGAAAATTTGACTACATTTCTAATGTATATAAAAAAAAGACTTCAAAATTACATATATCATTCTCATATTTTATTACCAATCTGTTGGTTCACTGAAATAGTTTTGGATTCTTTTAATGACTACATATCGTCTGTGGTAAATTTATCCTTTCCTTTATTCTGCAAGGTACTGTAGCATATGTGCAAAATTTCTGAGGAAATGCCTTCCCCTGTGCTGTGTTTATGAACTATTTGCTGCAGGTGTTTGATATGCAGGTGGCCTTGTTCAGTTGTGGATGGATGATCTGGTATCTGTTTCTGTCTTAAGATTGGATGAATGAAAGTTTGTAGAGCAAGTAATTCAGCATCTGCTTTCTGAACCTTTTGGTCATTTAATATAAGGTCTGTGCATGCTTTTTCTATATCATTCCACTCGATGGCAGCAGAGTTAGTGCCTCTAATACAGGAGCTTGTTATTTTATTGTCATTGTTATGTCATATATTTTGTTTTCATATACTTCTACAATGTGTACAGTTTTTGCAGAGGGAGGGTATGTAGCATTAAAAAGTCTCTGTGTTCTATTGCCTATCCTACAGAATAGCGCTGAGTACTTCAGAGTATTTCAGTATTTAATAGAAGTCTTTCCTTGGATTTTGTGCACTTCAGTACCTAAGAGTTGCCCCGTCTCCCACAGATGTCAACAGCAATGTTCTCTTAATTTTGTGGCAGTAGTGTGGGGAGCCCGAGGGGTATCACTTAGGCTGGGCAGTCAGCATGAGCAAGCTGCCCACCCAGGTCCCAGGCTGGAATTATCCTGACGACTGGCCAGGGACTTGCATGCTGTGTGTGCAAGTGACTCTTGACTCTTAAAGTGACTCTTTAAAGGATTTCCGCTGCCATTCTCTAAAACAGCAGCTGATTCAAAAGAGCTTTGCAGGTGGTGGAAACAAGCATTTTAGTTTTGTGCCAGCACCATCTTCTCTAGAGCTCTCACGCTTTTAATCCTCCTTCAGCTTTGCTAACCACAAGATTTTCTCTCCCAGGCAAATGAGCTGCCGGCAGAACTCACAAAAAACGAGCGCATCCTCCGCCTGCTGCGCACCAAGGAAAAGCAAAGGAAAAGCTCGTGCAGCCCCGTAGCGAATGCCGTTTGACAGGCGGACAGGCGTGCACCCTGTCCACGCTAGCCTGAGAGCCGACCCAGCCCGCCCGAGCAGAGTCTCTTGGACCCGTTTGCAGAACTGACTTGGCCTCCCCACTGCACGCCCCACGGGACGCCTTTGTCGCACGCGGAAGCCTCCGCCTGGCGCTGGGGAGCTCGGAAGGACCGCAAAGAGCGCAGGATCTGCCCGGAAAGCTGCATCCACACGGCAGCCGCGCCGGGACCCCCGGGCCCCGCCGCTCCCAGCACCACCGTCAGCTCCTGGTGCCCGTGGTGTGCCAGGGCGCGAGCCAAGGGGCGCCCCACACCGCGCAGCTCCATGGATTTGCTTCGTCCCAGAGCAGCCCCGCGATGCTGCCCTCGCTTCACAGGAGCTGCCAGGACTGTTGGTTCCTCCATACCCCCAAGTTCCACATGGGGCTGGAGGTGACATCCCACCAATGGCAATCCTGCAGGAACTGTCCTCCTTCCTATATGGAGATCCATAAAATGATCCAGAATGTTATGAATGATGCCTGAAGCTGCCTAACAAGCTATGTCAATGTTTTTTCCTTTTCAGCGTGGCCCCTGGATCTGTCACATGGTGCAGCAAGAGAAAGCGGGGCAGTTGGTAACAGTCTGCAACACGTACATAGCGATAGGGGACACGTCCCCAACGCTACGGCGTCCGTACATGCGCTCCTAGCACCCGTGGAGGACCGCGCACGGAGCAGACAGCCAGAGCATATCATTCACTGGCACCACTATTTTGGAAGCTTAGCTGCCAGACATAACAGTGCAGATGCTATGCAATTTTCTGATGTACGCCCTCCACACACGTGTACGAGGCACTATGGTTCAGCACCCACAGCTACTATGCAATGCACTTGTCCCTGAAGCCTGTTGATGGGGATGAGGGAGAAATGCGCAGTGTACAGCTGCTTTGACAGCTGGTGAGAGCACGACACATAGCCACACTATAGAAGAGGCCCAATGATTAATGTAGGCATGGAAAATTAACTCTTAGTAGCACTTCTGGCTTTTTTAGAGGTTGAGATGCCTAAAATAGACATGGTTGTTGCTAGTGCCTGTGTTGGAAAGGTAGTGCAAATCATTATGGCTTTGTAAGGAGCTGTATTTTAACTGTGTTGCTATAACACACTGCATCAATCCCAGTAGTTTCTGCCATATAAATATATAGCAAGTCTAGTTAACCACACATACATTAGAGATTATTCTTCAGTGAGTTTGGGTATGATGCTAGTTAAGTACCCAGATCCAGACACTTCACCTGCCTTCAAGCTGTAGCAAATTAATGAGAAGTTGCTTGAAAAACTGAGGACAGAGAAGATTGTCAGGGAAACTAAAATGTTCCCCATTTAAAAAAAAAATCTGTCTAGGATTCAGCTGAATTGTAGCGCTTTTGCTTTAGTGAATCAAAAAAAAAGTGAGATAGCTTAAGTTAATGTAGTTTACTCAAGTGCAAATTAGCCATATCTATTGCCAAAACTTATTCTTTTTTGTGGGTAAGTTAGATAAGAAATTGTGGTTCTGATGAAGAGAACAGAAGTGGACCTGCCTTCATTTTCAAGCCACAATTGCTATTCTATGTCTATGCAGCGTTAGAAAGTAAGTTTTCCAATGCCAATATAAAGATACACCAGAAGAAAATCCATTCATTAAAGGTAATTCACACTGTTGCTTTTATTTTAAATTAAAATAATGTTGTGCCTAACTGAAGCTTGCAGGGAAGGTGGCACAGAACCAGAGAACCAAAATGCTGAAAGGTAAACCTGCATCCGGGGTATGTAGGTTTCATTCCTCAAATTACAGAACATGCAGAAATTCCAAGAGCTTTATGGGGAGCAGAAGTTGCGCAGCATTTTACAGGACAGGGCTCTCTCAACTTCTTTTATCGAGCCGTGCTGGAGAGGCCGGGTTCATTAGGAGTCCCCAGTGGCTGAAGCCTGGAGAAAGCTGCTGGGACTCCAGGCAGCCCTGCCCCAGCTCTGGTCCTCCTCCCTAGAGTTTCTCCAGACAACAGCTGGAAACAACTACACTCTTCAGAAGAACAGCCCCCTCGCGGTTGTAAAGCAGGAGGATAAACATTGGAAGGTCTTTAGTAGCCAGGCTTGCAGGGTGAGCAATAATTAAATATTCAGCCTCGCTGGGATTTTTAGGAATGGTAGCCTTCTTGTTGGGAGCATTTCTTTCACCTCGGAGTCTCTGAAGCGAGGGCTGTTTCTGGCTTGCAGACCTGCATAACCAAAAGGTGCTTATTCTGCCTGCCGGTGAGCTTGGAAGCTGCAATCCCGTTTCTCACCGCATAGTTGACTTTTTCACAAAGAAACCTTAATAATTCTTAGTGTTTATGTAGCCACCGTCATCTTTAAAGTGCTCAGTAAATACTGCTGTGGTTTGTTTGCTGTTCCAAAGAGGAAACCTGCTTTTCCTTCTCGGATGAAGCAATTCATTAATACTAACAGTAGTTCTTTGCATAGCTGTAGTAGTGCCTTTTGTGCAAGGCTTTCAAAGCAGACACTATTAGCTTTGCAAGTTCCAAAATGCATTTCTGAAGGAGGGGAGGGAAATAGATTATTTCAGTTACACACCAGTGAAATGCAGCAGCTGTTCCTCAGCTCATGTCAACAGAAGAGTAAATTGAGGCTAGAAATGAAGGGGCGCCAAATCCACCTCATAGACAGCAGGTTGAAGGTAGGTGGCATGTAATGACATGAAACAGAACTGGGACAGGATAAATGGCCAAAGGCTTTTTATTTTTTTTCCAGAAAGTGCCGTATGTTTATATGCATTTCACACCGCACAGCAGCTGTGGTAGCACAGTGCTTGTAGGCCGCCTTCTCTGCACATCTCTGCCATCTCGTCTGCCTCAGACTTAGGCTGGGGCTGCAGCCGGGTAACTTCCCATGAGGTGCAAGTGAGTGCAAAGTATGTGCAAGCAAGAACAAGTTACATGAGTCATGGAAGAGCACAGAGCATCGTTCCTCCATTTCACCAATATCAAGCCATAGTAGGATGGGGACAAGCACAAGAATCACAGAATCACGGAATGGTTGAGGTTGGAAGGGGCCTCTAGACATCATATAGTCCAACCTCCCTGCTCCAGCAGGGACACCCAGAGCACGTGGCACAGGGTGGCAGCCAGGTGGGCTTGGAAGATCTCCAGAGAAGGAGCCTCCACAACCTCTCTGGGCAGCCTGTGCCAGGGCTCTGTGACCCTCACAGCCAAGAAGTTCTTCCTCACATGGAGATGGAACTAACTGTGTTTTGACTTGTAGCCATTACCCCTTGTTCTGTCACTGGCCACCACCGAGAATAGTTTGGCCTCATCCTCCCTACATTCTCCCTCAGGTACTTATACATATTGATCAAGGGGTGGCTTCCCATCAGCACCACGGCTGTGGTGCGGCCGCAGTGCTCCCAGGTGTATGGAGCCCATAAATTATCACTTCAGATGCCTGCTGCATGCAACGTGCAGGGACACATAGTAACGATACAAAAGGCAGTCCTCGCACATCCTGACTTAATGGCCCTCCTTGCACATGCTGTTCATTGCTCAGAGTGAAACCATCCCACTGCAGATGCACCCACCTTTGCTTAGCTTAGAGGACTACAGCACGAGATGGAACAGCTGCAGGTTCTATTTAATGCACTTTATTAGGAACAATATTTGTCTCAGAGTCAGGGCCTAATAGCAAGACTAGCTCATACTTCCTTATTCACCTGATCATAGTCACTGTTGGGAAATCCACAAATAGGTCAAATCTCACGTTGTCTCCCTAATTTCAGGCTTGTGGTGCAGAATATGAAGTAGCACAAAAACGGGCCCATTTGTAATTCACTTGACACAAACACTGAACAGACAAAATGCTGTCTTTGTTTGAAGGCCTTGCCGTTGCCCGACACACCATTAGTCAGCAGTTTTAAATGTTAATGTGCGCTGAGAATCCAACCAAAGATGATCCACGTGGCTCTTCTCTCCAGCAGCACAGTTCTGCATTGCACGCTCGGGGCTAAACGGAGCTGTGCCCTCCTCGGGACAGATCTGCATTTGGCCCTGTCAAAATTTCATAGTAGTTTCATGCTTTCCTGGATTCCATAGCTTCCTCTGACCTCTCTCTTATGCGTTTGGTAATGCCTATAGACATTTTGTGCAACTCCATGTAAGAATAAAAGTCCATAACAGAAATGTTGCTTTGCTAAAACACAATTTTTCCATGTCATTCCAATAAAAATGAATATACTATTCACATTATCTTAATAGTCTGTATACTTTGGTATCTTCTGCATCCTTTTCTTTCCATTTGTAGAATACTAGAATTCATTTTCTATTTGCTGTTTGCATTAAGACCACTTTGTTCTATTCCATTTGATCCCTTAGACCATTACTATTTTTCAGGTCTTTACAGAAAAGACAGCGTTCGCAAAACAAATAAAGCCAATGTCCTAGACTGAAAAACAGGACTTAATTTAGCATGACATAACGAGGCTTATTTCAAAGATTCAGATGTCCCTGGCAGATTTCCTTTGACATTAATGTCCATTAGGTTAGATCTGAGGGGAAGATTACACACGGGCAATTTAGGAACCAAGAGGAATAATATGGTGCTTTTATTCAGTTAGTCAGATATGTTTTGGTGGTCCTGCTACTATTCCTCATGCTAAACCTGACCTTTACACTGATCCGACCTACTTCAGGTAAATGTCTACACTCTGCTGATGCACTGACCATGTCATGCAGTGGGTTATGCTCTTTATAAAAGGGAAGGAGAGTCTACACTTAAAACTTTGCTTTGACCTTGTGTTTGACATCACAGGCCTTTTGCCTTATTCCTATGTTTTCTTGTTGTGAAGAGCTGCATTTGGAATCAACAATATTTCTACAGCCACAATTCAATAAAGCCTTTCCGTCTATTCCGTTTCTCAACAGAAAGTGGTGTGACTCGTTCATGGCTTAAGTAACTACAAAGAGTGATTTGATTTCTGGCGATAGAGATCTCCTTAATTTGCACTGAAAAACCTAAGAAAATGCAAAGTCAGAAGAGTGAAACTACACAAATTCAAACCTTCAAGCAGGGGATTTTAAAAGAGTGGATTTTCAGTATTATCCATTGAAAGAGCTTGCTGGAGATAATCCCTTTATCATTTGAGTTTTAAAAAGCAATTATTTTTTCGGTCTAATATATATGTTTCACTGAAACATTTTGTGCTCGATGCAAAAAGTACTGGGTGAAATTATACGACATGCAGGAGGCAATATAATATGATTAGAATAATTCCTTTGATCTTAAAATATGTGAATCAACAACATTTTGGCTTATTCCCCTCAATGGTTTAAAGAGATGCTAAGTCCCAGGAGTTCAGTATCAAGACCACGGGCCTCGCAATGCCATCCCTAGCTACATGACAAAACAAGATCGCACAGGGACGTACTCTAAATTATCCATTTCACTCTTGCTCTTTTGGCAAGGCACTTTAGCCAGGCTAAGGCACCCCTGCTTTTAATGCCTGAGCAGCTGGCTCAGCGCTAGCAGGAGCTCTGCCAGGGAGCAGGGAAGAGGTCTGCGAGGTGCCACCTAAGGGAGGAAGGAGCAAGGCCTATTCAGGAGCCTGTCCACTGGACAAACTGTTATAAAATATATATATATTTTAAAAAACATGAGTAAAGAGGCTTATTCACAGGGAGCTGTGTCTCACAAACCTGGGGGGACTCCCCTGTGACTGTATTGCCCATGTTCTCCACCTAGGCAGCAAATCCTGATTTACTTGTCAAGCAGCACTATCGAGCTCAACGGGACTCGGCAGAAGTCAGTAAAAGTTGCAACAAAGCTGGAACAAACTTTGAATCTTTTGAATTCAAGTTCCAAGTTTTCACTAGTAGTGAATAAATAACTTCACCCAGAACATGTGATAAAAAAGAACATATTCCATTGACCTCAGTGATAAATGCAGAAAGGGTATGAGCTGCTACAGGACTCAGCAAGGTTAGACAGGGACACAGAGGAACAGGTTGGTAGGGCAGCCATATGAAAACACTGGGGCAGATGCGATGATGAAAAGATAAAAAGCATTTGATTCAGCATCACCTGACATATTATATGTACACTTAACTGACTGCTGGCAGCATCAGGCAGATTGCTGGCAGCTCCCTCAGTTTGACAAGTATTTTGCTGGTTAAGCTGGAAAAATATCCTTGGAACATGTGACAGTGGTTTGGATCTACAAAAAAAAAGTGGAGGTGGGTGGAATAGGGCGAAACTTGCTAAGCCACAGGTTGCAGCTTGTGTTCACCCGGCCTGCAAGGTTTGCACGGGGAGCATCGTGCTTTCCTACGTGCTTGTGCCAGGTGTTGCTCGCCACAGTTCCCACTTCCTACAGACGCCTTCAGGTGATTGCGCAATGCAAGTCATAAAGACTCTTAATAAACTGTGGAAAAAGAACAGCAATGGACATTTTAACTGACTTTCCTACAAAGTGGTTACATACCATGCTTCAAATTGTATGTGCAAGGCTTTTGATAAATTATAATCTAGTAGTTGCAAGGTCTCTGCCATTACCATCCTTCTAAGTTTCTTGCAGAAGTGGCACAGTTTCATTTCTGCACTAGGTGAAGCACTGGAAACACAGTAGGACACGTGCTCCTTACTTGTTTGGTGTGACGGGGGCACCAAAAGCCCAGTCAATGCTGCAAACTAATTTTGGCCCCTTCTTCTAGGTGCCAACATTTAGTTTTGCGCACACTACTGAGAACTGAATAAACTATTATTGCTCATCAGCTTTCCAAACAGATAATTCTTCAAAAGATTAAAGCTAGAGGTAAGTTGAAGATGACACAACTAAAGGAGCTAACTTAACTGTTCTGTAATACTCAAGGAAACAGGGTGACTACACTTCTTAATGCCAGCGAGCTGCTAGAGTTAGTCCTCAGTCCCCACAAACCGCAATCAGGAGCGAAAGAATGTGCAGCTGTGCGACCAGGAGACTCTGCCCAGACGCACTGTGTAGGGCTGCTCCACTGGCCAGGGAACAGAGAGACATCAGCATTGTGGTGGACACATCCGTGCTACACACGGCTGCAGGACCCCCCGGGACTTGGGATGGCTTAGGCAGGTGAGCACTCATCAGTCAGTCCCTGTGTACGTACCACTTGACCTCAGCTCCTGAGCCTAAAACAACTGGCAGTTGCTCAAGCGTTTGCACTAGAAAAACAACTGGAATCTGGTTAGCCCTCTAAATACAAATATCGATCAGAGATTTAGACAAATACTAAAATATTCCATCCTTTCTTAGTTAATGCTGCAGGTGTTGGACAAGTGCAATGTTATGGCCTTAATTTACATTATAAATTGTTGCTCCGGTAGCATTGATTTTGTTTGCAGTATCCTAAGTTGGTTTTCTCACATACAATCATTAAATGAATTTTTATCTATAGAATTCATTTCGGAAGAAAATGCCATCTCTGTTCAGTCAGTTTTGCTTCCTTTACCTTTTCCACAAGCACTGAAAGGTTCTTGCATTTTTTTTATTAGTACCTACAAAAACTATGCCTATTGTACCCTTTGTTTATGTGGAATCTCCAGACATAACTCAATTCTTGGTCCTGACAACCTGAATTAGTCTATGAATATATGATAACAACAGAAATTTACATTTTTGTCAACACATGGCAATATCAGCCAAATAACACATTTTATTTGAACTGTATCACGTGTACTGAACAGTCACAAAGGCAATAAAGTGGTGGGGAAACCATACAGAAACCGTGAATGTGTCACACCCTGCTTTTAGTGTGTTTCCTTTGAGACAGATTACAAACAAATCAGCAGACCGGAATCTCTTTACTTTTAAATTAGTGATACGACATCCGTCAGGTCACTGGATGTCAGCATTTCATGATCAACAAACAAAATGCTGCAAGCCAAATTCCCCTGCAGGAAAAGCCCCTGTTAAGTTAACACCTACAGCTGTTTTCGTCCCATGCAAACTTGCTTTGGAAGCTATTTTTACTTTAATTTTGTTGCAGCTGTTTGTAATAGTACTTAGCCACGTGGTCAAGTACACATGGGATTGGGATACTAGTGCTTTTAAATCACGAATAAATAAAAATTTAAAAGCTTTTGTCTCAGACAATATTTTTAAAACTTAAGACATTTATAACCCATACAATATTCCATACTGAAAATATAAATTGCTAATATACTGCTGGTAGAACTTGTATATAATTTTCATTCTGAAGAGGCACAACTTGCTTTACAAAAATTAGCCCTGTATATGAAGCATCTGCTGGGACTCAGCTTGCCATGGGAGCGTGGAAACAGGCCGTCACAGCCACAGCTCCCAGGAAACGGCAGATCATGAGACACTGGCAGATCACAAGACTCCACCAAAATAAGAAACCGTGAGGAGATGGGTTATTAAACAGGACCAGCCCAAGCTCAGGGCCTGAAGGTCTCTGTGGGCTGGCTGCTCCTCCCAGGACATGTCCGTGCTGCCGCTAACGCCAGGCCAGGGAGGACAGTGCGCACGGGCCGGCATGGCTTATCCAAGGCCGACAGGCGCTTAGTTTCACCCGCCCTCCAGCCCGCTTCGCACCTGTGGTCGTGTGGTGCTGATCCCCTAGCAAAATAAAATAAAATATATTTTTTTTTCAATAGGGAACTTTTATCCTGCCTCTTATGGCCGCCCTCCACAGGGCCCACCTTCACGCTGGGGTCCGAGGGGCCGCGCCGAATCCCCTCCCGCCCCGCGCGTGGTCGCTCCTGGAGGAGGGGGGGGTCACGCCGGCCTGTACCACGATATGGAGGCGCGGGGGGGAGCCCCACCTGTGCTCACAGAGAAGCCGGTTGGGCGCGCGACCCCCCCCCTCCCGTGACAGCGGCGCGACCGTTGGGGGGC
>VZSV01000022.1:325602-337192 GCA_013398735.1 Nothocercus julius
GGACCTGCGCGACTGCTGCTGCTTCCCCTGCGCCGGCCGCCTCCTCCTTTCGCCGCCGCTGCCGGCCGCTCAGCCGGTGCCTCAGCTCAGCGCAGTCCCGTCGCGCCGCCATGGGGAGCGGCCCCGCGCGCGGCTGCCGTCGCCTCGGCCTGCTCGCCCTGCTGCTGCTGCTGTGTCCCGCGCCGGTGAGTGGCCGGGGAGGCTGGGCCGGCTGGTGAGCTCGGGGAAGGGCGGCTGCGAGCGGCCGCGGGGCAGCGGTGTCGCTGCACGGGTGTGTGTGGGGTGAGGTGACCTGTACCTGTGGTGGAGGGAGCCGCTGGGGGAGGCGGCCGACCCGTGTCCGACCCGCGCTTGGGGTAGATCCTGCCCAGGTTGCTGGCGGGTGAGGATCGCCGGGGAGACCCGAGGGCGGCCCTGAGGGGGCTCCCGCGGCTCGGCTGGGCTCGCCCTCCCCGCACGGAGCCTTCGTGCAGCAGGACAGGCGTCTGGGGAGGGGGCGGCGCGGAGGAGACACTGCGAAGCCCAAGCCCTGGCGCAGGACGACCCCGGCGGCCCAGCGAGCCGCCTCGGCGGCAGTTGCTGCGTGGAGACGTGGAGACAGCCGTGCTGGGGCCCCGTGCGAGGCAGCGGGAGCCGCCCTTGTCCCGTCCCGCTGTCCTGCTACTGCCCAGGGCGGCAGCTGCCGGCGATGCTGCCTTGCTGCCATGTGCCCTCGTTATGCAATGCTTGGTGCATGTGCATAGCTGTGCGGTCACATGTCCCTGCAGAGGTTGGGATATGTCAGCGGAGTTCGGGTTGCTTTGCCTGGAGTGTTTTTTCTGCAGGATAATAGCTTCCTGCGAGTAATGGAGCTTGTAGTAATACCTGTGCTATTAATTACTATCCTGATACAAAAAGTACAAATTTTGAAAAAATGCAAACAAGTCCACCTTAATCTTTGTAAGTTTATTATAAAGTAAGATGAAACTGTAACTTCCAATTAGTTCTCAGTCATATTTTGTTTATGCTGTGGTTTCAGGTGAGATAAGGCAGAGAATCAAAGTATCCCAAGCTGTCTTTTTCCTCTCCTAACAAAGTGATTAGGAACGTACTGTAGGTCAGGGTTTATGCTTGACAAACCTGCCAGTTTAAACAAGGGTTATTTTATGTGTACGCAGTTTTTTCTCTTCTAGCAACCTTTTCAAGCAGCCTTTAAAGAGAAATGTATGCATATGCTACTCTATTACACAGCAGAAACTGGTATATCTGCTAGTTACCTGATCCCTAGGTGGGTGGGTAGTGAACTTAGCACCTTCCCAACACTCCTTTACCAATGTCTTGGGAAGGAGACCCTGCAGCATGACAACAAGGCAGGGCATAGGCTGGTGCAGGAAAAAAGTGCTTTACCTCTTCTGGTGACAGAGTGTTGAACTTGAATGAAGTTCTCTTAAGACTTAGAGGCTGTGACTTAGAGCCTTTTAGAGCTGTGTCTGTGGCTTTGTGATCTGTATGAAGTTCATTCTGCAAAATGACTTCACCAAACACAAACTCAGGTGCCCAGTGTCAGAAAGAAAAATGAAGGTGAGGGGGGCAGTGGAAACAAATTTGTTTAGAATTTGCTGCTCCTAGTTCTTATTTACAGCTAAATATTGTACAAAGTGGACCTTGGTATCCCTTTTGGAGAAATGATGCTTGCCTTGTAAAGGTGAATTTGTCTTCTCCCTTCAGTGTGCAGGTAACATAATGTCTTCATGCCTTTGGTTTTACTATATATTAACCACAGTGCTCTATGTCATTCTTCATGTGAAAACAAGAGTATTGGAGTGGCACTTCAGTTTGTGGGAATGCAGTGAATTTCAAGTGTTCAGCCTGCGCAACAGGTATCTCTGTCTCTGAACAGGGCGTATAGAACTTGTGCTAACTGCATGCTTTTGCCATGCAAGCTTCTTTGACTCCTATATTTCCATTTCTAAATGGGTTTATATAAAGTGTGGATTTAAGGAAGGATGAAATCTTGAAAGTTTTTGTTGCTTCATGATGTACTTGATGACAACTTGTGTGACTAGTGTCAGATGCTTTCCCTGCTATATAATAATACTAAAACACAGCCTGTCAAGCTAGTGGCTAAGCAAGGCTGAGCACCTGTTCCCATTGGCAATGCGGTTCTTAGTTGTAGCATCAAATTAGTTTGAGTGCTTCCAAAAGCCTACTGGGTTCATGGCAGGTTCTGTGCTGACCTGAGCTTGCTAAATGGCCTGTAGTTGTGTGCAGCATTACCTACCCTTCAATTTAAAGTTCTGGAGTCTGAGTGGTGGAACTCGCTTTGCAGGGATGGCAACATCCAGAAGGCAACACTAAGAGTAGTTGCTTCGTGCAAAACTGGGAGTGACTTGTTCATAGCCTTCCTGGCTGGAAAGTGAGGAAGACCTCTTTGAAGGGAAGAGATGAATGTGAAGCGAGTAACTAGTAGAGCTGAATAACAATTTCTTGGACAGCAGCTGAAACTATCATGTCCCTGTTGTGCAGTATCACTACTTGTCTTCTACAGAACATCAGAGGAATCTCAGTGCAAAAAGTTTTAGCTGCAGACAGCTGCTATTTAGGTGCCCTGTGCTTTCTTGGATACTCATGTGGTACTTCTGACTTCCCTTTCTCCCTTTCCTCCCATAAAATCAAACTGCTGTCAGTACCAGCTGTCTCCCACAAATACCAAGTTCTTGCTATTGCAACTTTTTACTGAATCTCTCTGACATCCAAGGATGCCTCCTGTACTTGGCATAACTCTAGAACTGGGGCTTGCTTTGGTGGGCAGGACTAGCTAATGTGTTTTTCCTTACAAGAAGGACTATTTCCCTTTGGATGGGCAAAGGAAAAAGAAAACTAGCTGGTAAAGCTTGTTGTTAGATTGGCTGCTTCTGAAAGAGCAAGAGCTGAAAGCCTGTAAGGTTTCCTTTAGCTTGTGTACCCCTCCTCCTGCAAGTTGCCAGATAATGTGTAACTATTGGGCAGATCTACAAACTTGATGTAGTCACCTCTTTCCATAAGCTTGCCCTTACCTTCTGTTAAAGACTATGTAGTAGCGGCTGTTCCCCTGGAACTTAATTTGTCAGTGTAGCAGGACTGGAGAGTTCAGTGTTTGTGGAGGCAAGAGGAGTCTGTAGAAAGCAACATACTTTTCTTCCTTGCCTGCCAAGGTCACAGATGCAGAACCATGCTAGATAAAGAAGGAAGGAGAAACATCTGTATCTGCGCTTAGTTCTTCTCATACATTCCTAATCTTTAGCTCAAGAGCAGAACACAATGTTTGCTTCTCATCTGGTATTTGCAAAATTACAGAAAGTCACTGTTTCTATAAACAGTATCATTGTTCTTTGTCTAACAGTTATGCATTCACTTGTTCAGCAATGGCTAATGTTGCTAAACCCATTGCACTAATCTGTGTTTCAATATGCAGTTAAATAAAATTAGCCTTAAGTTAATGTATTACAGTCTGTAGGGACATGAGCCTTATTCCGTACAAAAGATAATGCCTTTGCATAAGAACGCAAAGATATGTGAACAGATCTGTCTTCATGTAGAACTTTACTGGTCATGAAGTGTCTGCATAAGCTCTGGAAAGTCCTTTGAGACTCGTGGTGCCCAGTCTGCTTTGAACAGAGGTGAGGTCTCAACTCAGTTTTAACAGACATAGAAACACCTCTCTCAGCTTGGTGAATGTACTAGACTCCAGTGTACTCTCAGTTGCCTCCTAAGCTCTGCTGGTCTTAATTTCATGTTGTGCTGCTGCTGGATTATGAAGTAGCTAAGGAAGTCCTGTCTTAAAATATGGAGTGCTTAGTAATATTAAGGCACTCACATCAGAGCCTTGCAAGGTATCTTGCCTTGTTTAGAAGGCAGTTTTGTTAAGTGTAGTAGTTGTCTGTTTAATGTTGGGGTAGTGAGGGTTCTCATCCACTGAAGATGATTGTTCACTTAGTGACTTGAGAGTATGATGACTTTGCAAGGAGTAGCTTTGTCTGACTTTCAGACATGCCACTCATATTTTATGTATAGAAATGTGGTGTCATTAGCCTCATACCAGTATATAGAAATACTGGTAACAAAGTCAAGATGGGACATCTTTCTCTTTCTGCTGTAGCAACAGACTACTTCTGTTATTCTGTATCTCACTTTGGCCTTTATTGGAGGGGATTAGGGAAGAACTCTCAGGTATCTTATCAATGGTGGAATAGTTATTTAGTTGCTTTGAAAGAGTCCTTAAGACTGGGAGGAGGATAGCACTCACCTTTACAACTTCTGGTTGAATCATGTGCTTGCGTTTAACTTGTTAACAGCCAAAACTGATTACTTCAGACTATTAAATTATTTGGCTTTTTGCTTTTGGTGCACTGAGTTTGCATAACAACTGTAAAATATAAGCACTAGTTTATCAGTTTTAAGAACAAATTATGCTAGTGAGATCCTATATGTTGTGGCATGGAACTATTTAAACTTGTTACTGAAATTGAATATTTGGTGTTTATATTGAAATAAGATGGCCTATTCTAAGGTCTAAGTGCTATTTTACTAATTATAACTATTTACTAATTATAACTGACCTGTTCATCTTGAAATAAGGTCAAGTTTGAATGATAAACATGTTTATTTCCCATGCTAGACTTTATCCATGTGGGACTCTTAACTATTTTCAGAGTCCTATTCCTACCTACTCAAATTACATAACTGTGAACTAACACTGATAAGCCAAAATATCCAATCTTGCTGTATCCTGTTGCTTTTGATGAATTACTACTTGTCATGACCAAATGTACCTTCTGCTGAGTAAGTTGCTTTGTTTCATCCTGAAAATGATGGTAAGAATATTAATTCTAGGCAAATCTACAGAACACTACATTGAGCTTATTTTTTTTTCAGTAT
The DNA here is from genome assembly GCA_013398735.1 of Nothocercus julius. Taxonomy (NCBI): domain Eukaryota; kingdom Metazoa; phylum Chordata; class Aves; order Tinamiformes; family Tinamidae; genus Nothocercus; species Nothocercus julius. The sequence goes on from VZSV01000022.1 coordinate 330,499, forward strand.
TTCTGTGTAGTTATACCCAAGAAAGTGTTAACTTAAAGGGTAAGTAACCTATCGTAAAAGAAACTTTATCAGTCTGCTTGATGAAATAGCAGAGTCTGCATTTTAGTAAGTCTTTCTATAAAAACTGGACAAGAAACTTCAAAATGAGGGTAAAACTGGCAATGAAATGCATTTTATTTTGGTAGAAGAGTTAACTCCTCTCAAAGAATAGGTTGATAATTTTTTTTATAAAGCCTTCATTGGATTTGAGCAAGACTTAGCATTCATTACTGGATTGAGACCCATGAAGCATAGAGTTAGTCTTTTAGGTGTGACTGCAAACTATTCTAGGCCAAATGTTAGAGACCAGCCTGTGATGGAGGGAATAACTACATAACTATCCTCTTAGTATAGTAATAGCATCTTTAAAAATCCTTGCTGTCTTGCAGGAAGAGCAATAAATACTGAATCTGTGCTTTAAGAGATATGAGTGAGTACTTCTTGTACCAGTACATGTAAGGACTTAACCTTCAAATTTCCCCTACTAACAGATTACTTGCCGTTAAAACTGAGCTTGCATAGCTGGGAGGAAGCACGGCTGGGGATACTCTTCTAAATGTCTAAATATACACAGAATAGTTCATCTATCTGTGGGAAATAAGTAATATGATAATTGTGTAAAATGGTTCCCTGGCTAGTTTGAGAATATAGTTCTTTGAGCATTGTATGTTCAGTGCTTAAAGTAAATCTTAAAAGGATGCTTGACAGTTTAGTCATAAGGATAGCATAACAGCTGGTTACAGGTTTAGCTTGAAGAAATGCTAAATAGACAACTAGAAGTTGTCTTTCAGACAGCTGAAAGTGGTCAGTATGGGTGGTACTTAATTGGCTTTTGGCCCTGGCTTATAGTGACTAGCTCTGTGTTAGGCTACATCGTCTAATTAGGATATGAGGAAGTAATTCTATTAAGTTCAGATAAATTGGTGACTCAACTTCTGTCCCAGAAAAAATGTTCTGATTACCAGTGTGCTTCTTGAAGGACTGTTGATACTATTAGACAGAAAAATATATATTGTTGGAGCAATTGTAATTTTGAGTAGCTGTTGGGGTGTGAATAGAGCCTTTCACGGTCCTCTGGTCAGTAAACTGTTATTTGTTGTCAAGCACAAAGTGAAGTACTTTGTCCTTGCAGTGCAATGTATGCTACATTGTTGCTACAAATACTAGTCAAGGCTGTTCAGGAGACAAAAATAAGTCAGTTTTCTTAAACTGAATCATGCAATCTTCTCAGAGCTTGCAGAAATGCAGTGGATGTTTGTGCAGTCTGCATTCTGCCTGCAAGCCAGATGCTTAGTAAAACCTTGGAGCTGTATTAAAGGTCTTACTGTAAAGCAGTTTTTGGTATTGCATTGTTCCCGAAGTGCTTAAACTTTTAGAAGAAATCATCATAATTCAGAATTGTGGGTGTCTTTTTAAAATTTCTCCTTTCTTTGTCTGTATCAGTAAAGGATCAATTCTGGAACATGTCAGTAGTCTTAGAGCTTAATCATCTTTAAAGTGAGACTTCAGAACCTTGGTTACTCTGCACCTTAACCAGTCTTATGTTTGACTATCTTATAACGCGCTCTTGGAAAGGCCATCTTGAGTTAGTAACGTTACAGGAAACTCTATGGTGAAGGCATGAGCTTTTAATTAGAACAGGGATTCTGAAGCAGTCTTATGCTACTTTCTTTTGAAATCTACACTAACTTAGTGCACTCTAAAATGGCAATTTAGTCCACACTATATGTGAAGTCTTACATGGACAAACTACTTTCTGCATTGCCTTGCACTGGAGATGCTCTTTAGGTCTTGATTTAGTGCTTTCAGTAACCCACAAGCCCTTTATCTTAACCATACAATGCACCTTCTGTCACTAGATTAGGCAAGGAGAAGTGGAAAGCAGAGCACATCATATAACAGTAAGAGTATATGCCATGTTAGAAACTCATACCTCTCTTAATGAGGTTTGTATGGTAATATAGGTTACTGATATTTCAAACTAGCAAGTTGCTTTCAAAGAATAAATACCTATGTACTTAATCTAGTCTGGGTCATAAATGACTCTGAAACTCCGTGTTAACATTTCACAAAATTTGCAGCTGTTCCTTGCAGCTAATTGGTTGTCTCATATTGATTTGGTTGTCTCATGTTGATTAGGTATTTCCGCAGTTTTGTGTCTGGTATGGCGAGTGTGGAATTGCATTTGGAGACAAGAGATACAACTGTGCTTATAATGGACCACCGATACCGCTACCGAAGGATGGCTATGACTTAGTTCAGGTAAGCTTCTGCTGGAGGTCTGCTACTAAAAGATGAGGGGGAAAATTTAAAAAAAAATCCCTTTTACTTTAGAGACTAGTATTGAATGCTGCTGGACTTGCACTATACTACTTAGGTTTTTTTCAGCCTAAACATGATGTCTCTTACGGACTTTTCATGACTTTTCATGACTTTTAAATGTACGTTTGGGATGCTTCCCTGCATGTTTTTCACTGTTTTGGATGTTCTTTAGTCAGACTGTGTTTAAGACTTTCAGACTGACTCATTTCTTACTAAATAGCTTTGCCCTTTTGATCTCTGAAGTGCAAGGCTAAAACTACATATTTTCTGCTGTTGGAGGAATGTTCCAGGTCTCTTGCTTATTTGGGATGGTATTACTACCTACTGACATCTACAGATCACTCAAATGGAGCAACGTTGGACAAAGTTCAGTCCTCTATTTAGCTCTGCCTAGTGCAAGAACTTGGTTTCTTGTCATATTTAGGCTTAAGTGTCAAAGTGAACAAAACTGAAGTTAAAATAGTTTGTGAATTTGATGTACGCCATGGGATCCTATTGCCAGACTTTCCTCCTGGCAGATAGCAGTCTCAAGCCTTGAAGCAACTATAGAATTAAGTGGTAGCTTTGGCTGCCAGCAGCAGTGGCTTAAGCATAGTGAGCTAACTGTGGTGCGCTCTTTTTGAAGACCTGATATACAGTTCTGATATTTGTGTAAAATTGTTACTTCTATAAACAGAGCATGAAAAGCCTCTTTAGATACTTCATGATTTTGATTAGTGGGTTGTCTTCTGTGACTTCTAGAATCTGATACCCTTAATACAGATTCTAGAATATTTTCAATTTGGACAAGCATTACTAACAGACTCTTCAATACCATTACTGTGGGTGGGGGCCCTGGCCAAAGCTCATTTGAAGGAACTTTATAAAGAGGAAATTGTGCTTTGAAGTAAAACAGTTTTTTTCCCCCTATTCTGCAATGCATTTTACTTTTGGAAAACCTCTCTATGCACCTCCTGCAACAACTACTGCTACCTTCTGAAATATGCTGAAGCAGAACCCATAACTATAACAAGTTTTGAAAATTTCAGCATACTTTTCTTCACATCCCCTCCTCATCTTAATGTTGTTTCTATTTAAGGAACTATGTCCAGGTTTATTCTACGGCAATGTTACCACTTGCTGTGATGTTCCTCAACTTCAGACTTTGAAAAATAACTTGCAGCTGCCTCTGCAGTTTCTCTCCAGGTATGGTGAATGACTGAGTGACTAGAGCTTTGAAACATAATGTGCTTTCTTATGAGGCCTCTTATGCTTGAGTAGACTGGAGAAATAATAATTTCACTTAGAGGGAATTTTACTGAGGAGAGCTCTTGAGACTTCCTGCTCTGTAGTGGGGGGAACAACCACTTAACGTTGGTTAGTTGGAAGTATAAATCCAGCATAGCTTGTCTCAGAGTGCTGTATGTATTTGTAATGAAGTTTCCAGCAAAGGGTGGGATAAAGCACTGTTCAGGCTCTCTGATTCTAGTAGTCTCGTCTGAAACTGCACTCATATCTGAGAGGCTTAATTTGACTCCTGTGATAGCAGTCAGAAGCCTTTATGCTAACAGTAGTTAGGCAAAACCATCAAGTTAAGAAAACTTATTTTGGACAGACAGTATTTTTCTAGGGAGTGATGTTGGTGCTAGTACTGAGTATAAACCATTTTTTTAAGCACCAAATGTTGTATAGCTAATTAAAAGTAACTTGCAAGACTGCAGTGTTTCTCTCCACCCCCCCCCCATCCCCCCCCATCACTTTTATCAATAGTATCACCATTTTTGTGGAGGTCAAATCTGATGTGCCTTGTATTAAGTTAATCTGACTGTTCCTTTGGCTTCTTTCCCCAGATGTCCATCATGTTTTTATAATTTAATTAACCTCTTCTGTGAGCTGACTTGCAGTCCAAACCAATCTGAATTTCTGAATGTTACGAGCACCCTACCTTACTATGATCCAATTGAAAAAGAGAACAAAACAAGCATTACAGAGCTGCAGTATTTTGTTGGAGAACGCTTTGCCAATGGTAAGAAAACACTGGGTTAATGTAGCAAGTATAGTTAAAGCTCTGATCACCTGGGTTGTTGTTATGGAGATAGCCTGAGAGTGTGTCTAGTCCCCTCAATAGAATTGGAAGGGGGAACATAATACTCCAGTGACTGTGGTTTGAAGTTTAAGGCATCAAATAGATGCTGGTAGTTTTCCCCCCACACACACACCTTTAAACTGCTATAACAGTAACTGATCCCTGTGTAGGAGACATCACATGAGTGTCTTTATAATAGTATTTTTGAAGGCCTAGCAGAGATTGAGAGTCTGCTGAACTAATTTGAAAGTCTGAGACTTTTTGCAGAGTCTGAGACTTGAAACAAGAATGGAAAAAAGCTGCCAACATGTCGAAAAGCTGCTTTGCACATCTAAAACTTACTACCTTATACTGAAGTTGTCTAGCAGACAGTGACACTTTGCACACAATGCTCTATAGATCTTAAAAGATATGCTTATTCATTTTGAAAGGTATTGCTTTAGTCCCTTGTCAGTTCAAACACTTTTGAAAGGACAAACTGAGATCACTTGCTATAAAATGAGAATATATAGCATTAATTCATTCTTATGCTTTTTGTACAGAGATCATTAATTGGAAATCAGAACTTAAAACTGTTAGATTAGGTGCTGTTCCCCTTTGTAACAGAGTCAATCCTAGTGTAACACAAGTTCAGCTAGCCTGCTTGCGCTGCAGCACTGTAACAGAGTTGCACCACTGAATACTATAGCTGAACTGAAAGCTTTGTTTCACCAGCCTAGTCTTTCCTCTTGAAAGATAGAGGCATTCTGTTCTTTAAACTCACTGAATGAGTCTATTTGTTTCCTAAGCTCAGAATGCTCACTTAACTTAAGCTTTTAGTCTAAATCTTACCTTACTGCACTCTTTCTAGCAATGTATAATGCCTGCAAAGATGTGGAAGCTCCATCAAGTAACGATAAAGCCCTGGGGCTGCTGTGTGGGAAGGATGTCAAGGACTGCAATGCTACCAACTGGATTGAGTACATGTTTAGTAAGGACAATGGACAGACTCCTTTCAACATCATTCCTGTCTTCTCGGGTAAGAAACTGGATTTGCCTATGAAGCTCCTGTCAGAGGCTGTGTGCTATAGCTAATATTCTAACTTGTTAAACAGAACTCAGTCATCAACAAGCTGTTTACTGTAGCTTTCTAAAACTCAGTGTGACAAATTAGGTCTAAAGCTGTATAGCTTGTTTGCTTTACGAAACTAAAGCAGTAGTACCCTGACCTCTTGGAATCCTTTTGGAAGGGGACTGTTAGCTGCTTCGCTATCTCTACAGACAGTGTGAAAAAGATGGAAACTTGGTGAGGAAAGTAGGAGGTTTGTATTGAAAATTCAGTTATCTGTGGTTAGCACACAACTCGGCACCTGTTGTGGGAAAAGGCAATGACTTCCTTAGCGCTAAGACTAACAAAAACTATTTTATCGAGTGCTTAACTCATGTGGAAATGTGTAATGACCAAGAGTGCTTCCTAAAGGCCTTCAGTGTTACAGAAACCTCTCCCTCAAGCTCTTGCTAAATTTAGTGGCTTTGGAGGAAGATGGGAAGGTGAGTGTTGTCTGTTATGCTGGGAAACCTGTTGTGGAAATCCAGATTTCTACTCCATAGCAAACTGGCTTTGCAACTTGTGATTCGTTGTTTTAGATGTTCCTGTCCATGGAATGAATCCTATGAATAATGCTACCAAAGGCTGTAATGAGTCTGTGGATGATTCAACTGGACCATGTGGCTGTCAGGACTGTTCAATTGTTTGTGGCCCAAAACCTGAGCCACCGCCACCACCTGCTCCATGGCTTTTGTTTGGTTTGGATGCTATGTATGTCATCATGTGGATCTCCTACATGGGATTTCTGCTTATATTTTTTGCACTTGTCTTTGGTGTCTGGTGTTACAGGTAAGCATTGAAAATGATGAGCTCTAAAAGTAACTTGTATACTGAAAGCTTGCTTTGTCTAGGGCATAAATTTATGCCTGCCTAGAACCACCCAGCTGAAAATCCTGTTCTGGGACAGATAGCCCTATTTATAGGGAGTGCTATAACACTAACAGCAAGTTGCCAAAAGTGACTGCAAAAGCTTAGCTGTTGTATAGTCTCTATAGCTTGCACAGCTGCAAGATCAAATACATAAATGGATGTCTTTTAAAAGTATGAACTTGAGAGTATGTGAAAGTCTGAGGGCTCAGTGCAGTTCCTTTTATCTCAGTGACAGGAAGCGTTTGTAATAAGGAGTGCTGTCCTGGATGTGGTAGTCATTGTGAAACTTTACATGCTTAAAGGAGTTTCAT
>VZSV01000022.1:338082-351374 GCA_013398735.1 Nothocercus julius
CTGGGACTTCCTGCCGACAAACTTAACCATAGTTTGGAGTGATGATAGTAGTTAGTGAAAGATCTTTTGTTATCGCTTCCTCCAGACTGAGTCAAAATGAAATATTTTGTGGGAAAGGGAAAGCTGCAAACAGAATTGGTTCAAGGGATTGATAATCCTGGAGTGAAGAGCCTCTTCAGTTGTGAAGGGTACTGTGAAATACTCCTTAAAACAGGATTTTTAAGGGCATTAAATGTTCCTAGCCCTTAATTTGGACGTCCATGGTTAGGTTACCATGGGCACCTATAGAAACTCTGTCATCTATTTTAGGTAGCAGAAGAGTACATAAAGAATGTATTTTGTATTAGTATTACAAGTGTTCTGTACTTGTAACTTAATGTTTCCTCAAGATGGAGAGAAGGCTCTAATTCCTCTTTCCTCATATCCCCACTTTTCCAGGCTAAGTACATGTAACTTGCAAGCAGTTTAATGTTTGGAAAAACACCTGCAATTGACATATTTGACTTCATTAGTCAATCTAAATTAAGGCCCGTTTAAACAGCTGTATGTACTGTTAACACTACTAATATTCTAAAACACTTAAACTTTCTGTGCATGTTGTTGATCTAAAGTTGGAAAGATTGTCAAGTCTAATGACAAGGCCATAACTTGTTCCAAAGGATTATAGAAGTTGGAGTTCTTGAGTGAAAAGGGTTTGGGAAACGAGGTACATTCTGCAGGAGTCAAATCTAAACTAGCACTGCATGTGATTATTTTACTGATGTAAATGCAAAACACTTTCAAGAGCAGATAATTACTCTTTTTCTTTTACAGGAGGCGGCACTTTGTCTCGGAATATACACCCATTGACAGCAATATAGCCTTTTCTGTGAATTCTCGTAATGATAATGGTATGTCTTGCAGCAGAGTAACAGGTATCTGTCCTGTGGACAGACTCAGACTTCAGCTTCGTGAGTCCGCATAGTCTGTTCTTACTGTGCTTTATTTTATTGTCCCAACCCATCTCTGCCTTGTTTTATGGATATAGTACGTAGTCATGTTTAGCCAGATGCTGGGGCGTGCAGTCTGTGGGCCTAGGTGCTTATGTGGGACAACAAGATACTGTAATCAAGTTAATCATGTTATGACTCATTCATGTCTAATCAAAGCTAAGATACCTTAAGCTGTGCTCTCCATGCTGTACAAGAACTGTAGATAAGCTTGTCGCAGCGGAGGTAACAAGTCACTTTGGTGCTTGCGTACCTCTTGGCTTGCTTCCTGCCTCTTATTTGTTGTGACTACTGTTCTCTGACAAGCTTGCCCAAGAAAGGAAATACCTGCCCTGCTTGGTGCTGTGAGCCTGTCTCTGCCTTTTGACCTCATTCAAGGATTGGTGTCTGAGTCTCATAGCAGTACAGACACCTTCTGGTGCTAACTATAAGTAGAGCTAGAGTAAAATCTCAGCCTTTTAATGGGCTTCAGGAAAGTGCTGTTAAACTGACTGCTGAAGTGTGTTTATTTTCTCCACAGGAAAGATTACCTGTGGTGAAAGGCTTGGTGAAAGATTTGAGAACGTCTTAAGGACAACATTCACATCGTGGGGGGCTTTCTGCGTCAGGAACCCACGCCCTGTTATTCTCTTCTCTGTGATCTTCATTGTCATGTGCTCTTCAGGCCTCTTGTATGTTAAATTAACCACAAATCCTGTAGACCTCTGGTCAGCCCCAAGCAGCCAAGCACGCAAGGAGAAGGAGTATTTTGACACACACTTCGGGCCTTTCTTTCGTACTGAACAACTTATTATTCAAGCCCCAAAGAGCCAGCCAGAAATTTACTCACCATACCCATCAGGAGCAGATGTGCCTTTTGGGCCTCCACTTACCAAAGAGATTCTCCAGCAGGTAACAGAGACTTCTTAGGACAAAGATCCAAATGTATTTAGTATAATCACAGAATTGACTTCCATCTATTATGTGTTGTGTCCATCAAAACAATTGCTAAAATCCTAGCTCTTGGAGCATGTCTCTTCTGAAAAAGTGTGTGGTTTTTTTTTTTTTTTTTTTTTTTTTTTTTTTTTAACTTGCTTTGCTAAAAGTCAGAACTTACAAGTCAAGTTCTATCAAGTATCCCTGTTTTAAACACCAAAATAATAATGACTTATGTGACTTTATTGAAGTGTGCCTTTGCCTTGGGATACTGCCAGGATCTCTCACACCATTTAAAAGCCTGTCTTTCAGGAGAAATGTTTTCTTCTCTCTAACCATAGTATGGTTTGATTTCAGGTGCTGGTCTTGCAGGATGCTATTGTGAATATAACGGCTTCTTTTGACAATGAAACTGTAATGCTGAAAGACATTTGCCTGGCTCCTCTTGCTCCCTACAACAGCAACTGCACTATACTGAGTGTACTCAACTACTTCCAGAACAGTTACTCTGTTCTAAACCACTCTGTTGGTGATGAGTTATATGTCTATGCCGATTATCACACTCACTTCTTGTACTGTGTTCGGTAAGCAGGGTGGCTATTTTATTTGAAACGGGGGCTGTTTAATCTGCTCAAAACAAAACTAGCTGATTAGTCTCTTTGAACCTCTAACTAACCACCAGCTAAATTTGCAGTTATGTGAAATAGATGAGTAATAGATAGTTTGTATTTCTGTCATAGTAGTTAAGTAGGTGTTGCCCTTCCATCAGATTGCAGGTTAAGCTTGGCTTGGTGCAGGCCCTGGCTATGGCTTGCTGTAATCGTGGTTTTCCCTAACCCCTTCTGAACAGTAGAGTTCTGGTCTGTAAGATGTATGGGTAATAGGTAAGATGTATGGGTTCCGTGCTCTTAGGCTTGAGTACAGTTTTGGAGACGTTCTCTCAGTAGTTTCCAAGACGATGTGCAGCTTCTGCCCAGTTGTGCTCTAAATTCTTAGCAAACGTAGCACATGAGAAATGTCTCACTAGAAACTTACTGCCCTGCTACCGGTTAAGGTGCTGTGTTATGATTCACTGTTTGTCTGTTTTCCCTATGACTTCTATGCCTCAGTTGTCAAGCATCATTGACAAGTGTGCTCTTGGTGGTATCTTTTTAGGGCTCCAGCATCACTGAATGACACAAGCTTGCTTCACGATCCCTGCTTAGGAACATTTGGTGGGCCTGTCTTTCCATGGCTGGTGTTGGGAGGATATGATGGTAGGTGGCTAAACGAAATTTTGTGAGCACAAAGAGGTTGTCTTTTGCTTTACAGTGTCTCTTTTTTTTTTTTTTCTCTCCCTTTTACATAGTTGTTTAACAAAATATTTTCTGGAGTTCTTGTAAAATTTCAGAAAGCAAGGATTTTTTTTTTCCCTATTATCGACATACTGAAAACAGGCAGATAACTACAGAAATGTTGAATGCAAACAGTCTGTTAGTGAAACATACTTGTCCTTGTTGAGCTTGTTGTCCATACTTACTGAACAGCTGTTTAACTTGTGTTCAGTCTGCTTTGGGCTTGCTGAAGGATTTAGTCTCTGCCAGGCTAGAGAAAAAATCTCAAGCTTGTGTGGTGGGGTGTGAATAAATTCTTGATTTTTTTTCAGATGACATAGTCTTTTGTCACTGCAGTTTAACAAAGTGGATAAGACTAAGGTGTTTACAGAGGCAACACTTTGACAGTTATCTCCTGAAAGCAGATTTTTTTTGTTGTTGTAGAAGCAACTTATCCAACAACAGAATTTGACAGATATGCAGAACTGAAGTGTGATAGAACAGCTATTGAAAGCAAACACTTCTGCCAACTGCAGGCTTCTTGCTCTGAGGCAAAGACACTGTGCTTCTTGTGCACTTGGATTAGGAAACCACATCCTCTTTCTCACGGAGTTGAAAATGCTAACCGCTAGCTATAGAGTAGCCCCTTGTTTAACTGTGTGACAACTTGAGATTTGTTAATATTGAGATGCTGGCTTGGCCAAGAATGTATTGAGGCAGTCATTCATTCAATCTGGAGTGCTTATCGACCTGTGTTACTATGAAATTTGTGCGTTTAATCATGCTGAAGTCCTCAAATAGACTGTATTAGATGGAAGTGTGATGTTAGGATTGCTTAGGACAATAGTCCTTTAAACTTAATTGCACCTGCATATACTAGAATGTATGTAAACTTTATTTCATACTGCCTGGCATCTTTTTACTGCTTTTCAGATGAAAACTATAACAATGCTACTGCTCTTGTTATTACGTTTCCTGTCAACAATTACTACAATGACTCAAGAAAGCTAATGAAAGTCTTGGCATGGGAAAAAGAGTAAGTGTGACTTTTGGATTCCAAAGTGCAAGCGGCAGTATTTAGAATAATCTTACTTTAAATGTAAACAAATGAAATCCCTTTGCTTACAACTTTCTAGTACATCTGCAGGGCTGTTTTGAGAAGTGGTGCTGATTATGCTGGTCAGAAGACTTCCACTTTCACATGCCTTGTTCTCTTGAGGAGATAGTCACTAACCCAAATAAAATTCCTAGTTTAGGAGTACTTGCTGAGAAGGCATGTCAGATACTTGTAACTCATTTTGGCTTTTGTGTGGTCTCTCAGCAGTTAGAATTTATTTCAGTCTGCTGGACAGTCACCACCTACAGAAAGGTACAGTGTTATTCTGCATCTTTTGCACTGTCAGTGTTTAAAAAGTCTTCCAAGGGAGAATCCAAAAAAGGCCACTCAGCTTGAGTAAGGCCGCCCTGTCTTACAGGACTGATGTCTTATGGGCCAACAGCTCTGGCTAATGGCTCAGATGAAAACAGACAAACTGTGGTAACTCTAGACTTATGCTCAGTCTCAGACTTTCTAGTATCTACCTGTGTTGCAAGTTACCGTGAAGTTCAGGGAACTGTAATAAGGCCTAATTGATAAATGACTTCTAGTACTTTTTGTACTGTGAACTTTTAAATGTGTTTTTTGTGAAGGACTGCATTTGTACTTTGGAGCATCTCCTCCAGAAGTAGGAAAGTGAAGTGTACCTCTGTATAGAGCAATTCCAGTGCTTGCAGTCATGCCCTAAGGGTGCATAGTCAGCACCCCTCATAGGTTTCAGAGTTAAAGCAACTGGAGGATGCGATTTGCTTTTTGGCCACAGCACACTGCTGTGCAGTATGGGTGACTGGAATGTGCTTTCTGCTGCAGAGTTAAGAGCTTCTGAGTGTAGTTTCACCCTTTGAAGTGTGAATTTTTTTTTTTTTCAGGTTTATTAACTTTGTGAAGAACTATGATAATCCAAATTTAAGTATTGCCTTTTCTTCTGAACGGAGTATTGAAGATGAGATCAACCGTGAAAGCAACAGTGATGTTGGCACTGTTACCATAAGCTATATTGTAATGTTTGTGTACATCTCCATAGCTTTGGGACACATCCAGAGCTGTAGAAGACTTCTGGTATGTCTGCAGTGCTCATATTCCTAAACTGATGTAGCAGCTTGTTGAGTAGCTCTCCTCTCTTTAAAAGGCTTTTGACTGGTTGCAGTAAGCTCTTATTTCCAGTCTCATTTTGGAACACTGAGTTCAAGCCACCACCTTGCTTCTCCTAGCTCCCGTCCATGCTGCTTTATTTTGCTCGTTTGTGCTTATAAATAACTTGGCTGGGTTGATCTTTATAAGATGTGCAATTAGTTTGAGGTTTTAAGGTTCGTAACTTCATTTTTTTGCATATCCTGGCTCTTTAAAAAAGAGGCAAAGTAAGCTTTTTACCAACTGCACTAAAACTAACAATACACTCAATACCTTTCCTATAAAGTCTCTTATGTGCTAATGCTGGTGTGATTGACAGTCATTACTATGTCTCTTTAGGTGGATTCAAAGATCTCCCTGGGCATTGCAGGCATCCTGATTGTACTGAGCTCAGTGGCTTGTTCTCTGGGCATTTTCAGCTACTTTGGAATCCCACTGACGCTAATTGTGATAGAAGTCATTCCCTTCTTGGTGCTGGCTGTTGGGGTGGACAATATTTTCATTATAGTCCAGACACTTCAGGTATTTGCTCTCCTGTGTGGTCTCTTTAAATGTGTGTTTCACTTCTGAGCACTCTTGTTTTGGTGCAGTGTCCCCTGTATTTTGCTGCTTGGCCCAGGCTGAGCAGCTTTGGATTCTCACTTGGTATCCAGTGCTGCTCAAGAGGAGAGCCAAGACTAGATGTATGTCTCCAAAACCAAAAATTCTGCATGTTCTTAACTGCTGGTTGATACCAAGCTTGCTTTACATGTTTTATGGTCTATTTATATGGTGTACAAATGACTAGTACAGCTACTAAAGGCTGTTTAAAGTATAAAATCCTTGTTTTTAACTTGTGACTTTAGTGCACTATAAGCACTTATGTAGTAGAGTTTAGTCCATGAAACTATTGATGTTAATATTTGTCAAGTTAGAAAAGTTATTACTCAGACTAACAACCAGAAAATAGGTCCTACCTCTAGTGTTTTTGTGGTTCAAGCTGAAATGCTGAACTTGCTTTACAGTTAACTCAAGATACAGCAGCAAGGGAAGGGGGGAGGCTCATGCTGCTCTTGCACCAGAGAATTTTTATATCTCAAATTCATCATAACAGTGCTAAAACTATGGGACACAACTTCAAATGTTAAAAACTTGTTGTGGATGGCTCTAAAAATTCAAACTTCCGTGATGCTGAACTCTAACAAATTGCTGCCTTAAAACAGAGAGATGAGCGTCTTCAGGGTGAAACTCTGGATAAACAGATTGGCAGAATTTTGGGAGACGTGGCACCTAGTATGTTCCTGTCGTCTCTTTCCGAGACTGTGGCATTCTTTCTAGGTAAGACCTCTGCAACGCTCGAGAGGTTTATTGTATCTGCATGTCATAAGAACAAATATGAAGAACTATAAATAGTAAATCTTTATAGAGGAAGTTCAGCTTAGTAGGTTTTTACTGGTATAATGATTCAACTTGCTCTTAGGGATAGGCTGTCATAGGTCTTCATTCAGAGACCAGTGCAATGAGGCCACACTCTGTATATGAGGTCTAAATTCCACTTCTGTCAAGCTCTTGCTCAGAAAGTCAGAGCTTTGTACAATTGTGGTGACAGACACCTCTGGCTTTCGCATTAGGAACATAATAAATGTGAGGATACGTTGACTCCTACATGACAGTCGTCTTGCTACTGCATTAAAATAAATGTCTGGTAACGTTGGAGGCTGCTCTTGCCTCCTTGCAGCAGGTATGACAAGCAGATCACATGCTAGAGCTCATCAGGTGGAAATCAGAGCTCTGTATGAACTTGTTTATGTGGAGCATCACTGTCCTGGTTGGGCTCGTGCTCGCTGGCAGCTTACTAGGGTGAAGTCTGACTCCACAGCACTCCATAACTAGTGCCTTATGCAGCCTGCATGCAACAAACTCTGGAAACGGGGAGCATCTTAAGCTAGTTCAGTCCTTTACACAGCCTTAATCCTGACCAACAGATCAATGCTGGCTGTCTTACCCAGGTGGCTTGGCTTTCTTTTTTGGCTTAGTGGAGGGAAAAAGGGAGGTGTTTTGCTGGAAGGTGTACTCTCTGTCTAGAAAATGTTCAAGTAGAATAAACAGAGCAGCCCAGATTCTCCAGTAGAGGAGAGGACTTCCTTAACACACTGTCCCCTTTCCTTTAGGGACGCTGTCGACCATGCCAGCAGTTCGCACGTTCTCTCTTTTTGCTGGAATGGCTGTATTCATAGACTTTATTCTTCAGGTCACCTGCTTCATAAGTCTCCTGGGCTTGGATATTCAGCGTCAAGAGGCAAGTGCAAATGCATCTGACTGCAGTGGGAGAGGGATGGGATCTTCTAAGGAGCTGCACTCAATTTGGTATTCTTTGGGGTCTCTTTCCAGAGGAATAGACTGGATATTCTGTGTTGCATCAAAGGCGAAGAAGAAATGAGTCAAGTCCAGCAATCTGAGAGCATCTTGTTTTTGTTCTTCAAAAACTTATATTCTCCTTTTCTGCTTAAGGACTGGATGAGACCCATAGTTGTAAGTTTGCTTTGCTTACCATTGCACAGTCGTTATTGCTTGAACAAAAGTGTCCTGAATGCAATGTCTGATACAGTAGGAAAGTCTACAGAAATGTCCCTTTAGGGTATTTGTTTCAGGCTTTACTATTGGAATGAACTCTACCTAACAGAGCATTTCTAGTAAATGTGGCTAGAGGCTTGGAGTCTCCAGTTGTCAGTAATGCAGCTCTGTGCAGCTTGGGCCTTGAGCCATCCAATATGTGAAGCAGTGAAAATACTGACTCTTACATTGCATTAGTTCATAGCCTTGCTGTTGCTGGAGAGCAGCACCTGATTCAGTTTGAGGTTATCCCTTATTTACAGTAGGCGTTGAGGCATCTGTACTGTCTATGTATGTCTATGTATACACTGGCCTTTGAGGCCCCCAAAGCTACATATTACTTTCACTGTAACTAGAATGCTTAAAAGAAGCTGTGCCAAAAAGCCTGCAGCTTGGTTTGGCAGATTTATTCTGGAGTTGTCACTTCCCATGAATCCACCTCTTTTGCAGGTAGCCTTGTTTGTGGGCATTCTGTCGTTCAGTACAGCAGTTATGCACAATGTAGAGATTGGCCTGGATCAGTCTCTTTCAATGCCAGATGTAAGTGTTCAGATCATGTCCTTCCTTAATTTGGAGCTGCTGAATTGTTGGAAACTCTGACATCTTTGTTAACTGAACATTATGCCATAGTTTAACTTGAGCTTTCCCTCTAAGGACTCCTATGTCATGGATTACTTCAGCCAGCTTGGCAAGTACCTGCATGCAGGTCCTCCCATGTACTTCGTTCTAGAAGAAGGGCACAACTATACCTCTTTGGAAGGGCAGAACATGGTGTGTGGTGGAATGGGATGTAATAATAATTCACTTGTTCAGCAAGTCTTCAGTGCTGCAGAAATTAGCAGCTAGTAAGTTTTTCTTTTTTTTTTTTTTTATAATATTGTTACATGAATCATGTTAACTGCACAGTGTGTCCTCTTAGCGTAGCTTAGGTTCAGCTGTTGATTATACAAGTGACACTGCAGTACTTTCTACTGTGGGTTTGGGGCAGGGAGGAGGGAAGAAGCTGTGACTAATCTAGGACAAGACTAAAACCTGTCTGGACCAGTGGAATGTGTTCACATGTCAAATTGTACATGAGTTTGGAGATGAGGTTTAAACTCCAGGGATGAGGAGAGGAAAAGTTCATGATAATCTAGCTAAACTCTCCTAGATCACCTGTATGTTCAGTTTCTAAACTTGGTAGATAAACTAGCCTACTAAAGCTTCTCCACTGAGTTGTGGAGGCTCAGTAAAAACCCAGAAATGCTTCCAGCGTACAGCAGTGGAGAGCTGCAGAAAGTGTTTTCTGCATTCCCTTCCCTGTAGTTCAGTGGTTTTACTTCCTTCAACTTAACTGCAGGAGCATTTCCTCTGAAGAGAGGCAGTTGTCTCTGGGATAGTGTGAGGGGGACTGGGAAATGGGATTTGGAATTTGGCTATGGAACTTGGGTGCTGTGAAGAAGCTCACTAGAATCCTGACAACTGGTTTATTTCTCGTCAGCACGAGGATAGGCTATGCTCCATCATCCTGGATTGATGACTACTTTGACTGGGTGAAGCCACAGTCATCTTGTTGCAGAGTCTACAATACCACTGGACAATTTTGTAATGCTTCAGGTACCAGCATCTTGTTGCTCTGGGACTGGCTTGTTCTAGCGGAGCTTTTCTGCCAACGTTCCTGGGCATGATGTGAGCCAGCTGAGTGGCTTTTCTTACTGGGAGTTTGTGCCTCTGGAATATGTGATACCTTGTTTCCGAGTGAACATAAATACCCTGTCTACAGGCTGAAGACAGCTAATGTAATGACTGTGCCAAAAAAAAAAAAAAAAAAAAGGCAGTACAAAAATAACTGCCATCTGGTAAGCCTTACTTTGGTAGTAACTTTAAATCCAAAAGCATGGCGGCAAGTTCTGTGCAGAACTACATTCTCAGCACTTTTACCAGTGAAGTACTTTTCATGGGTTTGAACACATGGGTTTGTAAGACAAAGAGTACTTGCTTATTCTGACCTGACCTCCTTTCTTGATTACTTTCCCAGTCACTGATCCATCCTGCACTCGTTGCCGACCACTGACTCCAGAAGGCAAGCAGAGACCGCAGGGGGAAGACTTCATGAAGTTTTTGCCTATGTTTCTATCTGATGTCCCTAATCCTAAATGTGGCAAAGGGTAAGAGCCATATTTGGTATATCTGGCTTAAGATCAGTGTGTCAGGTACTCGTGGGTCATGTTGACAACGCAAGTCTGTCTGGAAGCTTGGATATCTAATGTCTGTCTATAAAACTCCTACAAAGTCTGTTTGCATATGTTCACTCACACTACTATTTGAATTTTTGCTCCCTTTATGTAGAGGACATGCTGCGTATAACTCCGCTGTCAACTTCATCAACAACAAAACTGATGTTGGAGCTACTTATTTTATGACTTACCATACTGTACTAAAAAAATCCTCTGACTTCATTGATGCTATGAAGAAAGCTCGGATGATAGCAGAGAACATTACTGACACCATGGGCATCAAAGAGAAGAACTACCGGGTGTTCCCTTACAGGTGTGCACCCATCCTTGGGGCTGTAATGACAAAAATGCCTGGCTTATACAGCTGAACAAAAGGACTGGCTAGCACTTCTGGGGTCTGTCACTGCAGAGCAACAGCCCAGAGCTATTGCAGGTGTGGCAGATCTCTAGCTACTCATATTCAGACACAGCCATTCCACATACAGTCTTTAAGTAGTGCTGAGAACTTGCTACTAGCAGGGCTGCTGCATGTGATGCTAGGGAGGAAGTTCCTGTTGGAGACCCCTAGAAAGGAGGGGCTAGTTCATCCTTTCTACAGAAGCTACTCTAAAATCAGCAGCTTAGTCTCTGTGCTAATGACCTCTGCAGTCTCACAAACACTGAGCAGCTCAGAACTGAGGCACTGCTTAAAGTCACTTCAGAGTTACCTGTGGTAGCCTGGATGTGGGGAGTGGAGACTGGGAACCATCCTGAAGTTCAGGGCTGCCTTTGATGGGAGCACTGCATATGGCTGTTTGCGGCAGGCCTGCTGGTGGCCTTCCTGGAAAGCAGAATAACTAACATAACTCCTGTTCTTCCCACAGCGTGTTCTATGTTTTTTATGAGCAGTACTTGACAATTGTGGATGACGCCATATTTAACCTCTGCATCTCCTTGGGATCAATCTTTTTGGTGACAGCTGTGCTGCTTGGCTTTGAAATATGGGCCGCTTTTGTGGTTACAGCGACTATTGCGATGATAATCATCAATATGTTTGGGGTGATGTGGCTGTGGGGCATCAGCTTGAATGCGGTTTCCTTAGTAAATCTTGTCATGGTAAGTCAATGGGAGCATCTCTTTTTCCAAGTCTTGAATGGTTCTGTGTGATCTAATATGCACCATTTGTGAAATGAGAGCATTTCTGTTAAACCTCAGGGGCTTGAGCAACAGGAGGGCATCTTACTGCTTCTAGCTGCTGTCCAGAAAACTTGACTTTGTGTGGCTGTAATTTAAGTTCTAGTTAACACTTAATGACCTATTAGTAAGCTGCACTGTTGGTGGTTGCTGCTGCTGCTCTGCAGCAACAGTGGGGTTGCTACATTTTAGACTTAAGTGCTATTGCACATCCCAGGAGGCTATAAGCTATCTGAAAGCTTTTAAAAGCCTCTAGTAACCAGTTCGTGCTAAACTCTGTTGCAACTACCCAGGGTGTGTTAACCCTGGCAACTGATGGGGGCTATTGTAGCTTTTCAAACCTGTCTTGGAACTTATGACCACGCTGTCTATCTACCGCTGCTTTGTTTTGTCCTCCGTGTGGCCTTGCAGAGTTGCGGTATTGCTGTGGAGTTCTGCAGCCACGTGACAAGAGCGTTCACCGTTAGCACCAAGGGCAGTCGAGCAGAGCGTGCAGAAGAAGCCCTCTCTCACATGGGCAGTTCGGTAAGTACCGCTTGTATGGGGCAGGTAGAATGGCTAGCGGGGGTTGTAGCTTCAAAGAGATTCTGGCAACAGCCTTAAGGATGCTCTCCTCGTAAGGATCGTGAGGAATGCTTTGCTTTTTCTTCCTGAGGTCAGGTCAAGTGCCTGGGGATCGACCTAGACTTCTGCCAGTAACAGTTATCAAAAGACTGCCTATTGCTAAGCCAGTATAACTTTGATCTAGCGGTAGTGAAGAACAGCACATCTAAAGCTTCAGCTTTAACTGAACTAGCAGCTTGCAAGAACTATCCTTGAACTGTAATACTACTGTGTGAGCGCATCCCAGCCATCCAGGTACCTGGAGGCAAGTGGGAAAGGCCATTCCAAATACAGGGTGGCACTGGGACTTTGAAAACACAGGGCTTAGACCTCAAGTGAGAATAAGTAGTGCCTAATACCAAGATGAGCAGCCTGGCCAAGGTTGGAGCAGAAGAGCCTGACCCAGAAAAACTTTGCTGAAGCCCGAGTTGCTTCAAGTGAAGGCTTTAATCACTGTTTGCCTGAATTCAAAACTCTACTTAAGCAGCTGCACAGATTAGAGTGGAATTTCTAAGCCATTCCAAGAGGAAGAAGGAATAGAAGAATGTTGAACTTCTCGGTGTAGCCAGCACTAGCTTTCTCTAACAGCATCTCCTGGGCTTAAAATATGAAGCTCTAGGAGGACCAAAAACTGATCTAACTCTTCCTGAGTTAGACTGGGCTGCAAGGTTTTAACAGGGAAAGGAAGTAGGAGGATCCCAGTTTACATGGTGTTTGCTAAAAGTGCTCATCCTAATCTTAAGTAAGTGGGTTACTAAAAGCTCTGTGGCACTTATAAAAACCCTCTCTTTACTTGTCAGGTTTTTAGTGGTATCACATTGACTAAATTTGGAGGAATTGTAGTACTGGCTTTTTCCAAATCCCAAATCTTCAAGATATTCTACTTCAGGATGTATGTAGCAATGGTTGTGCTGGGAGCAACACATGGACTCATCTTCCTTCCAGTCCTGTTAAGTTACATAGGTAAGATGTGACAGTCTTCAAAACCCATTGCAAACAGAGCTAGCTACCAGCTTGTGAAGGCTCTATGAACTAGACAAGGGATTGCAGAGATCAGCATGCAGCTGCTGAATCTGCCTCTGCAGCACACCAGGAGTGTCCAGTGTTTGGAATCTGGGGAAGCTTCCAGCCTGGGCAGGCTGAGGCTGGGAATGCTGGCCCAGTGTGGCTGTGCCATGGGGCTTCTGGTCCCCAGTGCCCAGGTGGCCCTGCAGGCTGCACCTGGGACATGGTGGAAGCAACAACTTGCTGGGGGGGGGGGGGG
>VZSV01000022.1:368695-379338 GCA_013398735.1 Nothocercus julius
AAAAAGAAGGAAAAGAAACTGAGAGGTAAAAAAAGGAACCAACTGCTTCCCAACCCTTATGTTAATTTGCTCATGCATCACTTCGTATTTTCTAAAATGCTGATGACAGCGATGCTGCAGTTCAAGCTGTGTTTTAAACTCTTTTAAACTGTTTTAGCAGCTATAGTTGTAAAACATATCATAAAGAGAACTTACATTTTTATACTTGAATTGCTCCTTATTTCAGGAGTTGCGATTACTAAGAAAGCATTATTTACATTAAAATTAATTTTAATGCATGCTAAAATCCAGACTGCTTCTTGTTCTTCGTGCTTATTTCTTATTCGCCCCTCAGTTTGGACAACAAGCTAGTTGGGCTCCTCGCTCTGTGCACTAGTGTGATGCACTTTCCCCCTAGCAGAAACGCCATGCGCTCACCACCAGTTACCTACTGCTGCCTGACCGGCACGCGCCCAGAGGAATGAAGGAAACAACAATACTCCATGGAAAAATAAAACCATGCAGACCATACCACTGAAACTTTTCGGATCAGACAGCAGTGGTACAATTTAGGAGAGGAAAAATACAAGTGCAAGGACCCCTTTTGTGTGCGTCTTGCAAACAACTGCTCGCTGACCTGTGAGCCAGTTGGCCCGAGCTTAATAATTTCACATTAAACTAGAGCAAGCGAAGGAGCAAGCTCTTCTGCCAAACCTGTTCTTCCTGATCAAATAATTGCATTGACTAGAGAGGACCATTACATCCAGAGAGTTCTGATGACTGTCAAGTTTAACATTTTTCAGGAAATACTCACTGCGTATTAGCCAAAAGCTTAGTTAATTGAAGGTCAAAAATTAAGTGGTAACAGTACTTAACTGTCTACTACTTCCCTACAGCACAGTATTTCCTATTCCTAGTACCACAAGTGGAATATGCAGGTGGCAAAAAAATTGAGGTAGGGGGAAAAAACAGCCACTGAGTAAGTAACATTCAACTTTGTGACAGTCCTGGAATTAACCATTACAACGGTCATAACTTTGAAAGTTAATGAAACCAATGTCCAGGATTTTGACCTTGAAAATCCAGATTTAAGAATTAAAGATTTTTAAAGAAATTTTTAAGATTAAGAAATCTTAAATCTTTAAGAAATTCAAGTTGCCTAAAAAAAAATTAAACATTTTACTTCATGGGAGTCACAAAAAATGCTTGTTTTAGAAGCTCCCCCCCCCTTTTTTTCTTTTTACAATCTCTAAGGATTCCTGAGGAAATTTTAGTGATGCAAGTGAGCAGTTGTTTAGGCAACAATATTTTGCCAAAGAGAAACAGGCAGGCCCACTGGCTTTAAACCACAGGCCTAGAGAACACTGTAGAGATCAGGATTTCTTGGTTGTTGGAGTCTGTGCTAAAGAGATTTCAGGAGGGGGGGAAAAAAAACACAAATCAAAGAAGTATTACAAAGCAGCAACTAAAGTAGCTGACTGCTACCAACAATTTCCTTTATCTCAAATGAAGATTTACTCCACCATCACCCTTTTTCTGCTTTTTTTTCTTCCCCTCTTATTTCTGATGAAAACACCCTTCTTCACAATTTATTACAGTGCAAATTCCTTGTCCAGCAATGACATTAGCAACTGATTTGGAAACAACCTTTTTCCCTAAGAAACCAACAGCAATATTCAAATTTAAATAGAGCTAGAATGACCATGCTTTTCTTTTAAAAAAGCCTATCTTGACAGTTTAAGAAGAGTTTGATTATATTTAACAACAATCCACAGTGCCTCTGTACCAGTATAAATTCTTCTGTTCTTTCCCTTGTGGTAAGTTATTTTTGGCAACTGTTTCAGGCAGTCATTAGGAAAATCTTTATCTGTAAAAAGACTTAAGTTCCTCTATTTAGGAGAGTAAGGGGCAAAAGGCAACATCACTGTCTAATTCAAAAACAGGGAACTGTATCCGTGTTGCAGATATGAAAGGCACAGAAGGTTATTTAAAGTAGCTATCAAAATAGTGAATCATTCTTTATGTTATAATGAAGTCACACCCTAACAGCACCTTGTTGAGTTGAGAACGATGACCAATGCTCTGCTTTTATAAAGAACCAGGCAAAAAAAAAAAAAAAAAAAAAAAAAACCACCACAAGATCTTTTTACTTTGCCATCACTTTTCCAATAGAAAAAAAAATTACTTTCACAGCACACTGTGAGAACGTCACACCTAGCATCACTATATTCTGCTTGATAAAGAGCAGCAGAAAGAGCAACCAAGAAGTTAAAAAGGTGATCAGAATTTAATTCCAAAACATTGTGCTACATTAGTTCATCTTTAAAATGGAGAGAAACTCTGCTAGATGTTTAGAGCTTGATAAAATTACTAAAGTGTTACACACAAACATTCAGAAACACTGACATTGAGATTAAAAGCATTAAAGAGACAAATAATTTTGAGATTTGTGCACCTGTACACAAAAAGTGTTTTTTTTAATAATTCTGATCAGGCTTGGTTCTCATAGCCTAGGACTACTTTCCATGTGAAAAAGAATGATGCTCTACTCTGAATTCCACTGTAGGCTACAAAATTAATAGAGAGAATCACTTTTGGCTTGCACCAAGTCCTTAGAAACACCTCTGTGTTAAAAATGACACTTGCTCTTTGCTACACAGCCAGGTGACAGCCCTCAGGATTTCCTGGTGTATCACCACATGCATCCTCTGTTGCTGGTTGGTTTCAAATTCTTGCTTCTCATGGAATACCCTATTACATTCCCAGAGGTAGTTTGTGCCACACTCCCATTTACTTTAAATTAAAAGTCTAGATTTTTGCATTTATAAAGACATTGTTTTGTTAAATTATAACTTTCACTGTATGACGGCAGCCCCTAGTTTCACTTTTCATTTTGCTCTCAGGGAGAAGGACAAAAGGCTTAATTGACATTGTGCCTACATGCACTTTTTGAAGTAGCTTTTCAAGGAGCAACAGGAAAGAGAGAAAGGACTCTGCCAGGGTGCTTTTTCCCTGGATACTTTAGACAATATAGATTTAAAAAAAAAACAACAAAAAAAAACAAACAAAAAAAACCACATAAGCTCTGAATCATGCAAAATATGACCACCTCGGCTACATTAGTCACACATGTAACTGGACAGCTGGTGAAAATCCATGGAGGCAACGACATTCTATTCTCACAGTGCCAGCCTCACTTGTGGACTAAATTAATTTAAAAAACAAAAAAAAAAACAAAAAAACAAAAAAAAAACCAAAAAAAAACAACACGGATGCATCACCAAATGCTTGCTGTGTTTTCCATTTTGGTATTTGAAGTCAACCACTCTCTCTTGACAGTGGTAGCCCACTTCAACCACTACACCAACACAGTTAGAAGCAGCAAACGTGTTTCTTCTTTAGCAGCTACACGCAGTGCTATTCACCCCAGATAGGTGGGTCCCCGTCACTTGGAAATGTAGACACCTTCTTTCCATGTTTCTGCACGTGATCTTCATTCATCTTCTCCAAAGCTTCAATCTAGAGATCCAAAAAAACCAGAGCCATTCTGAAATGAAAGCATGTCCGCATTGGGGCCTTTCCCAATACTGTTGAAACGTAGATTTAGGTGACTGACCATGTATAAAATTTTTCTATTTCAGTGACTCAGTCAAATGTATGATGTAATATGCTTTTGAGGTAGATGCAATATGCTTTTAGAGCACAGCTTGAAACACACTTTTTTTTTTTTTTTTCATCATTTTGTAGAACAAACAGCAATCCTTTTATAGCTTCATGCTATATAACTTAAATGCATGAGTTCCAGGGAAGACAGGATGTTTTGTCATCTTCAACTATATCCCCCAACATGCACAAGATGCCCTTTCTCCAACTCTGAACACCTTCGATCAGGCCACCCATCAGTACTGGAGAAATTCCACGCAAAATTAAGATTACAAACCCATTGGCATCATTATCAGAGAAAGCAAAACAGTTGCACTTAAATATGTTGCACAATGAAAGTACCATGTTCTAGAGCTTATTTTGATCTTCAGACTTGTGTTCGGATTACTTCCACTTGCACTCCAAGGGAGACAAGTTTAAGTTTCTAGAGACCAAAATTTAAGTTTGAGGTTTTGAAAAAGAGATGTACAATGGTTGCTGAAGTTATAAACACCAAACATGCTAACTAAATTCAAAAGTTAAAGAATTACAATAGCCGATAGCTCACCAAATTAAAGTGTTAAACACAAGGAAAGTTATACCTCTGCCTGGAAGTCCATTTCATTTTCAGCTGTAATATTTAAATTTGAGACAGCATTGAAGAGTTCACGCTCATTTAGTGCTTCTGTCACACCTCCTTTCTGGAAGAACTATTCAATATAAAAAAAATACATTAAGCAGTGTCATTAGTGCACACGACCTTTCCTTTTCCTTTCACAAATTACAATTGCTACATTTTAGTGTGTTTTCATCTTTGTTGACCTACAGACAAGATAAAAATTGAAGTAAGTATTCAATGTTAGTAGTATTACTTTACTCATCTACAGTTTATTCCCCTTAGAGGAACACCATTCAATATGGACAAATTTCCAAGACTGACCTCACACACAGGTGGTGATGATCATTTTAAAAATAAACCAATTCAACTTTTTATTTTTGTACTAGCTTTGAATTGAACTGATGCCATTTTCCCTGGAAAACATTCAGCCTAAGAGCTGGCTGTCAGGTGAAGATGTCCTACCTGAGAAACGTTCCTGCAGTCTCTGAACAAAAACTCAAGCCCATGAGGATGGGTTGGCTCCACGGACTGACTGACATCAATAAGCCACACCTATAGTCAGGGACAGATAACAACTCATTTGTATTAATGTTTCACAATAGGTAGAACCTTTGCTTCTCACATTAAGCATACGTTACCTTTCCCTCATGCCAAAGCATATTGTATTCACTCAGGTCAGCGTGGACCAGATTGCACTCTTTGTACAGCTGCTGCATCATCTACAAGGAACCAAGTCAATGGAGAAAATAATTAGGTATGTTCCAATCAACATTGTCTGCATGATCGAAACAAAACAGGCCACTTCTCCACCCCACCTTGTATCATTCTTTTCAAGACTCCATTAAAGCTTCATACAGACAATTGCAGTTTTAGTAAACCACCTGCAGACTTGAGCTTTTATCACTAAACTTACTCTTGGCAAGTTGGAAGAATTTCTCTAATTTGTGTTATACCTGCCAATAAGTGCAAGTGCATGAGACAGAAGTTTTCTAAAAATAGCTATCATTCTCAACCCTATCACAGGGGAAGTAAGTGTCACATTCCTCCCGCTCCTTTCATACTTTCTTGTTTATTCTAAGTCACTCTTTAAACAGCAGTAAAATAATCCCGTGGACTCTGTATTTTGAAAGTGTCGCAAGCATCCTGAAAAGTACACAGATGTCAATTTGTCCTTTCAGTTATATTCCTAAAAGAAGATAAAAGCCATACTGGGGTAAAAGAAATAACAAAAACACCCCAAAAAACAGCAGTCTTACATTAAGAACCTGATAGTAAGCCTTCTTCATATCTTCACTACTAAGTTTTACATCCTTTAGTTTAGGAGCTGGGGCTTGATCCTGGCCAATGAAAGACATAACCAAGACATGTTTCTTAAGGATAACCACTTGAGGACAAGGAATTCCTGCATTTTGCATTCTGTAAACAGAAAACAGACATTATTTAAAACATGTATTTTTTTTTTTATCACACACAAATATATATTTGTGTTTATACGTATGTGTATAGACATACATAAATTCTAGTTCTTCCTGTTTTGCAGTCTTAAGACATAAAGAGTTGCGTTGAGCAATTTGATCAAGAGTCAAATTTTTGTCAAATTGTCAAGAGAGTCAATCAATCAAAACAGTCAACGTTCTTTGACACTTTTGACAATTTGACTCTTTAGACAATTTGAACAAAAAGAGTCAAAAACAGTCAAAAGATCTATTCAGTATTTCACATAGCATGATTTGGATCTTAAAGTGGTCATAAAAAAACTGTCTGAAAACTGCCTTTAGAGCTAGAACCAGACTGTATCAAGGACTTACGAGCTACCAAATCTCAAGTTATAAATAACTCGTTAAACCATCACAAACTAGAAGCCTATTCAATCTATGTATGTCAGCTCTTAAGATTTATTTAGCCTAAACAAAACAAAACAAACAAACAAAAAAAACACTAGACCTCTATCCAGTCCTAGAGTAGAGTTCCCCATAAACAAGGAACAGGAAACTGACAGTGTTTGATAACTGCATGTTTTTGTACCTTGTCAAGTTATGCATTTCCTTCTCAGCCCACATACGAATAATCTTACGTGGATTCAATTTACTGAAGCGGTCTTTAAATCTGTAGTCATCTTTAATATATTTGTCACGGTTCTTGAATTCATTAAGAGTTGTTTTAAACACTTTGATAGCACATTCTGGAGGTATAACTTTATCTTCTTCAGTTGTACTTCTGATGGGAAAAGTCAAACATATAACAAAGATTCACTCACATCCTTAATGCAAAGCCCTGTGTTTGCTTGTAATATTGTAAGATGCAGTAATTTTTAATTGTAAGAGAAGAAAAGCTCTGATTTTGTATCAAGTTTGAAAGACGATTCAAGTTAAATCTGTACTAGTTCTATGATTATGTTTAGATCTTGAACGTTTGATTTTTGGAATTTTGATTATACGCACTTTACCACGTAGTTATTAGATAATTTAGTTAGGAATCACAACTAACACCAACTCTCTGGATGCATTTAATTATTTCAGATTCATTACAAATTAAGGAAGTTATTGCACTAGAATGACAACCCTAGTCACATTGCTTTTTGGTGAGCATCACAAAAGATGTTGCCAGTTGAGTTATAATGATTAGTGGAATCCTCTTCAAAATCATTCAAATATGATCAAGAAAAATATAGATCTTATTCCTACTACTCTCTCTCACATTCCTACGATTCTCTCTCACATTTTTAAACAAATTATCTATATTGAATTTCATTAGTACTAATGTACTTTAAATAAGTGTCTTAATCACAATTTCTACATAGTCTGGAGTGTGACACAACTTCCAAAGGGAAAAACATTCCAATGCTATTCTTGAGCTAGTCTAAAGGCAAAAAAAGAACACTAAACTGCAGAGGTGGAGGCGGGAGCTGATAAAACAGTGATTTGTATGGAAAGACATCTTCAGGTGAGCAGAGATCATCGTGACAGCTCCCTAGGCTTGAGGCAGGTCACTCGAAAGAGTTCCCAAAGCTTAAGAGATTTGTGTGTATAGAAAAGGTTCTCTACAGCAGTGGATTTTTTCCCTTTCATTAAATATCTTCCAGGGAAGAAAATAGTAACATATTCTGGAAAAAAAAAGAAATCACCGTGTACATTAATAAAATGTCAAATTTCAGGAAAGAAAAAGGAAGAATGTTTAGAGTATTTCTGTGGTTTCCTCTTTGAATACCTTATATATATATGTATATATATATATATAGCCAGTTAAGACTCATGTTGGTAACAAATAAAGTACATACTTCCCTCCATATGCATGAAAAACAACAGATTCTTTTCCTGTGCTGATGCAGCCTGTAATGGTCTCTAGCATCCCAGAATTGACCATCTTGTACAGAAGTAAACGTGTCTTAGGATCCACTGCTTTCTCCTACAAATGTGAAACGAATATTCAATTCATTAATGTCATTAAGGTAAAGTAAAAGGATTGTTTCAGAGCATTTATATACTGCTCTGATGTGGCGTTTAACTGGTCACCTGTCACCTTCCTGTCAGGCCTACCAGATCAGTCTTCAGTTGTTACACAAAATAAAGGATATAAAAAGCAATTGGAAACGTACAGCCGTAGAGTGCTCCTTCTTTTCATGGAGCCGGGCACTTCGACGCTCCTCAGAGTACGCGTGCTGCTTTAAGGCATTGAACACTTGATTGGACAGCTTTAAGTCCATCCCAATTCCATCCCCGACCTGGAATTCCGGTGCAAACTGCAAACAGATACAACAGTATTTTAAGCACTATTACTAGCAGGCACCCTTTCCCTCCTTCCCTCTCCCCTACAAAAAATGCGTAGGTAGGAGTTTCTTACTCCGTTCTGCAAAAATTTAAGGTAGATTATGACCTGCATGACAGTGTTGCACAAAGTGGGTTTCACAGAGATCAAAGACACATTTCTCTAAATTCAGAATTCAAAATTCTGCCTCAAATAAATGATATGAGAAAACTTAACATCCCGTAAAAATACCACTTGCAGCTGACCAATTAAATTAAGTCAAATTTAAAGAATGGATAAACAGACTGAAAAACTGTCTACCAAACAACTGTCAAAATAAGTTGCTTAGGTGAGCACATAAAACAAATTCAAAACATTTAGATTTCATGATTGCTGGGGTTTGCAAGAATAATCTTGATGCTTTACTAGATTAAGTACCAAACTTGCTGGTAACTTTTCTTTAATCAGAACAGTTTGGTGCAAGTTCTTGAGTATTTTCATTAGCTCAACAAATTTAACATTATACTTAACAACAGTTGACAACATATTAAACAACAGAAAATGCACTACCCAAATTCCTACTTTGAATAACTAATCTAAGCATGGTATTTCCTTCATTTCATAGGGGAAAAAGAAAAAAAGCAATAAACAGTAGCACAAACATTAATTCGTTAGTTGAATTACAGCATTACAAGCATTTTTGTAAGATATATTTCTATACAAATAACACACAAAAACAAACAATAAATTCTCTGAAGTTTTCACTTACATTTTCCATACGAGCAGTGTTCTTTCTTCCGCATACGACTTCATCATGCTTAGTAGTAATGTCCTTTCCCTTTCCTATGAAGCCCTTCTTTGGAGTAGTAGTAGGTTTATCTGCCAGTAGCAAAAAAACTAACTCAAAATTTGTATTTAAGTAAATGTAACTAAGGAAAAAAAAAAAAAAAAAGTACAGTTATTATTTATTAAAAAAATGACTACATCAGTTGTGTGATCTTAACACTGTTATCTCCTCTTATCCTAAAGGCGTCAGCTTCTTTGGTTACGTCATGACTTCTCTTGCCTTCTCTGGGGCAGCAACTTTTGGCTCGTTACAGCTGTAATATTCCATACGATGCGCAGATGTCTGATACAGACTCTAGCTAGATACAGTGACAAACACACATACCCCACGATACAGCTCATACTTGATAATTATTAGTTCAGATTCATTCACTGAAGCCAGAACACTAGAAGAAATCTGAAGTTACCAGACTAACTTCCTGCACTGCACCCTACAGCGAGGTGACCTGTTTTCTTTACTACCAGTCTCCTCACTTTCAGGATGCCCAAGTATGGCATTTTCTTAGGTCTAAATATGTAACAGGGCATTTCTGCAATCTTTAGGATTACCACATACCTGCTCTATAGGGATCATGACGGGTATCTTGCCAGTCAACCTCATCCTCGGAGCTGTCACTGTCAAAGGGATGCACTTTCCGATAGTTTTCAAAGGATATGGAAACTTGAAAGAAAACAAACAAACAAAAAAACCCCACACATTTACATTTATCAGGGATTCAGTGCTTCCTCACAGCTCTGTCAACTTAAACAGAACGTCATAAAATACCTCCAAAGCAAAGCCACGCCTTTAATAAGAGTACCTTTGCTATCTCCATTGAACTTCTTCTCCTCCCGCCGAAGCTGTGCGTCATATTCCCTGTCAAATTCCATCTGCAGCATCTGAGCTAGCATGAGGTCACTAGACGTGTCAATATTTTCTCCTGTAATAAATGGTCCTTCAGCAACACTGTGTAGCACAAAAGGAATTGAAATAAAAACTTAGCTTAGAACGGTAATTTAAAAACGAACACTTTATCTCATTTTATTACTTTATACAAAAGACCTAATGCAGAGCTGCACAGAAACGAATGGATCTAAACTTAGTAAGCTTCAAAAAAAATCTAAATCCATTTCTCTTTCTACCACTCCTTTACAGTGGAAATGTTACCTCAATGCCTCTATTTATGGTTCTGTAAGAAGCACCAGGTTCTACTTTCAAGATGCCATTCACGAAAAGGAAGCCTTAAAGCTGAACTCAGTGCTGCCTTGCTCTGCCTCACAGAAAAGGCCACGGGCAGGAGCCTGTATATGAGCTTAGAGCTGGTTACCTCTCAGCTTGGGTTTTGACCTTCCAAATACAGACAGGATGTAAATGATAGCATATATGTGCAATAGGACAGGCAGTTTGCAATATAAACCAGAACACTACTAGCAAGAGCCTCTAAAAATGAAAAAAAAAAAAACATTTTTTGTCAATGTTTCCTAAAAAAAGGAGCCTATAGATTCGCTTAAAGAACCTCAAGCCCTGAAAAAGGCAACAGAAGTGCTGACACTAAAGAGTACATAAGGAAGCACTTTAACAGATTTCAACCTTTAATCACGAGGCTACACACAGAACACGCTGCAGGAGACCCCACGGGACGCAGGTGTCGACTCGACAGTCACCGCAGCTAATGCAGGAGCTAAACTTACGCAGCCACTTCGGGAAAAGCGCCACTTTCTTCTTCAAGCTGCAGCTCTTTGGCCAGCTGCTCGCTCATCACGTCTGCGAGGGAGCACGACATTGGCGCGGCCTTAGGTGCTCCCCAAGGACACTGTAAGACAAATTAAATAA
>VZSV01000022.1:393655-413260 GCA_013398735.1 Nothocercus julius
TTTTTTTTTTTTTTTTTTTTTTTTTTTTTTTTTTAACTGCACAGATTCAGACTCAGACTTGTTTTGGCTCCAGTTTCCTGTATTTGCTTCAGATAATGACACACCAAAACAATAAAGAGTGCAAGACACATTCCTGTGGGCAGTAATCCTAAGTTGCAAAATAGGAGTAATTAAATTTTTTTCATGTAGTTTCTTTTTTTGAAACAACTAGTTAAATAGATTCTTTTTTGTTGTAAAAATTAATGTCAGAAAAGCAGTATTCCTGAATAACAAGTAAGTACTTGTGAAACTGTTTTTGGAAAGGAGAAATAACTTGTTTTTAAAGTTCCAAAAGATAAACAGAAAGATGATTAATGTGATAGAAAACAACTAAAAATGTCTTAAGAAAGAAAAGGTGTGTGACATGCAGTTCTATTAACATCGTTCATATGAAGCTGCACCCTGTCAAAAATCCCTGAGTGACTTCATGGCTCAAAGACTTCAGAAAGAGATAGAAAGTGAAAAACAGAAACCAGCCATTCATATATTATGACTTTTTCTTCCCCTGTTGTCTTGATGACAATGTAATTGGCATTCTCGGTATTTTTGTAAAGTTCTAGCTGTTCTTAGGGTGTGAGGCCCTGTTTTGCTACTTCCTGCCCTTTCCTTCTGTTATCTGGCTTACTGTGACCTCACTTTGCCCACTGGATTATCAGTCAAGGAGAGCAGTGGGTTTTTTTGTTTGTTTGTTTTATTTTTTAATCTTTACTCTGTCTTTTCCTTCTGCTCTGCTAGAAAGTCAGAAAACAAAATGCTGTCCTTAAGGTACCTTCAAGGTACCAAATCAATGTGGTCTGCAGCATAACATGGAATGGAGTCACCTCTGCCCCCTTCTGCTGTAACAGGTCTTCTGCCTTAGTGGACTTTCTGGTAGCCACCCAGAGCTTAAAAATCGATTCTCTTTTAGCTTTCTGAAGCGTGCAGGGGAAGCCAGGTGGCAAGTGAAGAGCACTATTCCCTACAGTGGTTTGTTTGCATCACTAATGAAATTGTTTTGTGTCACTTTTCCACTCTTACAGTTTTGCTATGTATTATGAAGAAGGCATGATATAAAAATTAATTTTGGTAACAAAAATGCCATCTTAAATTTATGGCATAAAAATGAAACAAATGAAATAGCAGCGTAATATTGAGCAGAAGCCTCCAGGCTCCGTGGGAGTGCAGATGCAGGCTGAGAGCTTTCAGTCTTATTTTTTTTATTTCTTCCTAACAGTGCGTTGTGCCTCCTGGTAGCAGCTGTGTGCCTTCCTTTATGTGACACGCAGGTGAGCTCTGCTCTATTAACCAGCTCTAGTTTAACCTTGCTGTTTTACATATTGATAGCATGTGAGGGAGAATACATATGATGCAGCTTTTGCTTGCAAGCTGAGGTGGTCTGCAAGTTCTGTGAAGGAACCATAAATGGGGCCTGTTGTCCTGCTATAGGGGCCTGTTGCAGTTTTTAGTGTTTTTGCATCATGGTAAAGCCTCTGAGCAATTCAGAGCTGGAGCTCTTGGGTAAAACGCCCAGGGCTGGGGAAACCTTTGTTTAACCTCTACAAGGACTTCAAGCAATTCATCTGGGCCTGGATTTATTGCACATACTTCAGCAGGTTCCTAGAGGAGTTTGGTAAGCACTCTGTGCTCCTTCTGCAGGCATGGCAGAGAGCAGGGAGGTACCTCTAGGGAGCAGTCCAGTCCACTGAGGATGTATTCTTTGGAGGTGCCCCTTTGTCTTTTGGAAGGCTGCATCCTTGATATAGATGCTGCGGTTAATAGATAAAGTTGGGTTTCATAAATCTGTGAGTTTGAATGTGTCTGATCAAATGCAGACAACCAAGCTGGCCTTGTGACTCCTAGTCTGTTGTGTGGAGTAGGTGGTTCTGCGGTATAAGTCATCTCAAATAAAAACAGATACTTAAAAGAAGCTACACGAATTCTCCTCAAAAAATCTTTATTTCTTCCCATTGATGGTGAAGAGAGCATACCTTGCTCAGAGATGTTTATCTATTTAAAGTGTTTTTTGGTGCCCTTAAGAAAAAGGTTGTATATAAGAGCAGATTGAGTGCACTTCCCTGTCACTTTTGCTTGATCTAGGAATAAATTTCCTCTTATCATAGTCCTGCAGTGAGTGAGAGCCTTGGAGAGTCTGTGGAGCTGCTGCAGGAGCTGAGAGGCAAGGAGACAAATATCTCCTGCCCCCTGCTCATCCCTGCCTGCCTACCCGGATGTACAGGAGGAGTCATAAATTAACAGCTCTGCTGAATGAAAAATGGCTGCAAAACAAAGATAAACAGGGTGTGGGGGGTCCATATTCTCATCTTGTTTAAAATGCTTTGCATCTGCTGAGAGAACCAGAGCTGTGCTCACCTAGGCTACCTGAGAAGTATAGGCTACCTTGAAGGACAGCTTCCACTGAGCTTGCGTTGTTAAAGTGACTGCACATATGTACTTACGTGAACATGCATTTATTTATTTAGATGTTCTTCTTTTGCAGTTTGATCCAAATGGTTATTTGTGGGCTTTTATTCACTTGATCTGTCTCGGTAAGTCGTTGTCTTTTGGAAAAAAGAACTGGGAAAAATAAATGTGTTGGAAAAGCAAGCCATACCTTTATCATGTAGTTATTGATATTTAAGGTTCTTGGTGTAAGAACCACTTGGAAAGAATAAAGGTGCTCAGGAAATACGGTAAAATTCATTCCCTTTACAGTTTTTATGCTGAAAACAGTGATAGAATAAACTAGAGGTAGCAGTCACTTAACATGAGAGAACATGCGTGTAGTTTTAATCACCAGTAAGCTTTTCTGGGAAGTTTTGATGATCACCCACTACGAGACCTTCCTTGCAGGAGTGGGAGGGAATTTGAAACATTGTGGGGGAGGATAAAAAAACAACAAGGAATACTTTGCAATTAGAACTTTATTGCACACACTGTTTTTATTTAAAAGCTGACAAAAGAAAAAAATCTAAACTATAATTGAATATGCTCCCAGGGGAAGGATGTTGTAATGTTGGGGTTTTTGGTGCAATCATATACTTTTTTTCTGATTTTAAGTCTGGATTTCATGACCTGTCAGTATTTTTATATTTCTCTTCTGTCTTTAAGATAAATCTTTTGTCTGTTTTTAAATAAATCATATTCTCCCCTGAAAGCTTTAACAGTCAGACGCAGAGAACCTGAAGAAAAGTAGCAATTTTTAACTAGAAGGTAATTTTGTAATTTTGTGTCTTTTAGAGCTTTAGACTGGGTAATAAGGAACTTATATTTAGTTCTTAGCTGTCTTAGACTGAGTGACTGATTCATATGTTAAGTCTCGTCTGCAAAGCAGAGATGAATCTGTCTTTATTTTGTCTATTCTTACTGTAAACTTTTTAGGCAGAGGTTGTGTCTTTTTATGTGTTTGTGTCTAGGAAGGTCTAGAGATTACATTTTAAAATGTTGTTAGCATACAAATAACAAACAGTGGTGGCCTTTTTTTTTTTCCTTTAGGAAATGTCATATGGTAAATATTTGCACATTTAGGTAAAAACAAAAAGCTAAGGATTTTTCCATTTCAAATATTTGTGTTTGCTGTGAGTGATGTTACTGCTTTCTCCGAGTCACGAGGTCTCATTTGTACAACAGTGCTGGGCGACAGAGGGGGAAGGCAGCTTGGAGGGTTTCAGGAACCCTCTGCCATATGGTTAAAACGTGTAGGAAGTGCCAGGGTAATGTTTATGCTCCAAATACAGCTTCTTTCAGTTATTCTTGTTTAGGAGAGAAAGCTGTTGAGATGCCTGTTGGAGAATTTTGTGTAGTACGAGAGAAGAGGAATGGGGAGCCAACATACAGTTTAATGAAGATAGCATTTAAGGAAGGGTGTGTGTGTCTGTGCTACCTGTCAGTTTGGTTAAAGGAGACAGAATTGAGATTTATTGCATAGTGTCCTAGCAGATTCGCTTATCATGTTGGGATTTTTTTTTTTTTTTTTTTTAAATCACAAAGCAAAGACTGAAGCTTTATTATTCCTTCCCTGCCTGGTTAAAGACTTTCCCACAACAGAGGTGGAGGAATACCTCCATGTGAGGAAGAACTTCTTTCCTATGAGGGTGCCAGTGCCCTGGCACAGGCTGCCCAGAGAGGCTGTGCAGGCTCCTTCTCTGGAGACCTTCCAGACCCACCTGGCTGCCACCCTGTGCCACGTGCTCTAGGTGTCCCTGCTGGAGCAGGGAGGTTGGACTAGATGATGTCTAGAGGTCCCTTCCAACCTCCATCATTCTGTGATTGTGTGAACAGTGACAGCAGCCTTCATGGATGAAGATACCACAGAATATCTTCAAAGTGGGCTGGCCGAAGAACCCCTTTTTCTGCAGCAATTCTCTTCATATATTTATACATGCACCCATTTACCTTCATAGTTGTCATGAGCTTGGAGTCATCTCTTCCTCAGAAAATCTAGGAGAAACATGTAGTGTGACAGTACTCAGAAATGAAAATTCTTTGAAAGCCATTATTTTTAAGTGATAGGTGGCTTTATTCATGGTTTAGGCATCCTTTGTACCATGTTCCTTGTCTGTCTGTCCCATGGCCAAACAAATCATTGTTTGGCAGAATGATTGCATGTTGCGGCAATTACACTTGTCATTTCAATTACAGGGGCTTACAAAGTATTTCACAAGTTATGGAAACCCAGCTCTCTAAGGTAATGTGTTCTAATGTTTTTTTTCTTTTAAAAGAGAAAGGTTGCTACTGTAAAGGTTTAGGCTTTTATTTATCTAGCAGTCAGGTAACTAGGAATCTCTGCTTTATTGGGATAAACTGGGATATACTTGAATGACCATTAATGACTCCTTGCCAGAGGAGCAGTATTTATTGCTGATAGTTTTAACTATACCATATTGCTATTGATATTTATCCCAACTCAAACACTACATTAGTTTTAAATACTATGTTCTATGTTAAGTACCTTAAAAATCTTGTAATCTTACACCAATCCCATGAGTGCTTTAGCATTAAGCCAAGAGTAAGAAAGTTTGTTTTGAAATGAGGTGTTTACGTGTTCACAGCATCTGTAATCTGCAGTTTTCTATATGGAGATGGTTGTGTTCCCGCTGAATGTAATGGACATTTGTGTGAACATAATACATAATATGTATAGAGGCTCATTTATTTTAAGAGTGCTTTCCTTCTGTGCTTAAAGAGTTCCAGTCTTCAGTCAATCTTATATTACCCTGACTTTCAGTAAGCACTACCACTGGCATAGTAACAACAGAAGTAATGTAAAAGCAGTGTAAATGATGTGTAAATTAATATACCAATCTCTTCTATCAAATGAACTGTGTTACTAAAAGCACCTTTCCCCCGCCCTTTGCAG
Organism: Nothocercus julius; assembly: GCA_013398735.1. Taxonomy (NCBI): domain Eukaryota; kingdom Metazoa; phylum Chordata; class Aves; order Tinamiformes; family Tinamidae; genus Nothocercus; species Nothocercus julius. Next base: position 399,030 of record VZSV01000022.1, read on the forward strand.
TGATCTGGACCAGCAGTACATCAACTATGTATTCAGGTAAAATCAATAAGCTTTTGATATACCATAGTTGGTTTTATGTGGCGTACGTTTTCATTTTCAATCACGTCTTGCTTAGGAAACTCATAGCTACTACTACTTAATTTTATCTAGTTAGCAGGACATTCATGGAAGTAAATGAACCTGGCTTAGCAGCTGAATGTTTAAGCTTTGGTTACAGATGAACATGCCAATATACACCTGGGGAGATAATGAAGTGTTAATTACAATTTGTAATCGCCATGTGCATCTCTGGAAGAGACATCCAGAATAATATTTGAAGAGTAGCTCCTTGGCAATCCCCACTCAGCAAATCAAACTTGCACAAAATTGCCAGGGGGCAGATAGTGATTGTGTATGTACCATGTGCAAAGAACGTGAGCAGTAACTCATTGTTCAGAGTGCTGTTAGGAGGATTGAGTAATTCAGACCTTTTGTTGTTTTCTTGATTTGGAGATATGAAACTGGTTTGTTAATTTGTGGTTAGCAAAAGAGCTTGAGTCACCCACCAGAGTCCCTTGTGTGTGTGTGTGGTTGTGGTTGTGCGATTCCCCCCACAATCCTTCCCCTAAAGAGCCATCTAAGCCAGTGCAATCAATTTGCCTGGCTTCCACTGGTTTTATTCTGAGGCTCTATTTGAAGTGAGGCATGCAGAGATTTTGTTAGATCCTCCCCTATCCGTAAGCAAACCTATTGCTTCATGTCTGCTTGTGCTCATTGACTCCTTTTCTTGAAATGGTGGATGAGGTTATGAGGAAGTGCTGTGCACTGTGAATACTAAGCTCCTGAGAGGAAGGGAGGTCTGGAGGAATGAAACCCATCAATGGGCTGGGTAGGAGCAGAACGGAGAGCTTAAGTTATGGGTAAGAGTAACAGAAGTGAAATTATGCTAGTTTATTTGATTAGATGGATTTGTGCTCTTGCCTGGCCGTGTCTGGTAAAGATCCTTGCCAGGGATGCAGCAGGGGTACTGCTGTGGGACAGTTGTTTGTCTGCAGTTTCCTATTACCTTGTGAACATCAACTTGATAACATGATCCATTATAGTCTGATCAAATCTCCTGTCTCCGTAAATTAGTAATGGGGCCCTCTGACTGGGGGTTTTTATGGTTCCAGGGAGCACTCATGGAGGCTCCAGGCAATATCCGAGTTCCAGTTTGCCTTTTTTTCAAGTCAGTCGTCTTTTTCTATCACCTGTGAAGTGCAAAGCAGATGTGGTTTAGGCAAAGGAGGCAGTTGTGTCTGAAGCTTTTTTGGAAAGACGTTGTAGCCACAGAGCTTGGAGATACGCTGTTGTGTACAGAAGTAACCCAGAGAGTCTTGAGAGCTGTTCTGTTCTCCTGGCAGCTATTTGTATAATGTCGAAAGGAGAAAAAATTAAGAGAGCAGTAAATCTTTTTTTTTTTTTTTTTTAGTCAAAGCTTACTTGGGCCTGAACCTGCAGATTTAGATTTTAGCTGAAGGTCTTAATTTAGTGCCTTAGGTTGAAAAAATTAGGGTGTGATTCTCTGCTGTGTTAGCTTCGAAGGCTGTGAGGTTGTGTCCAGCAGAGAGCAGGAGTTGCCCATTGAATGGGAAGGGTGATTACTGATTTAGAGGTCTTCGAAAATGAGATACTGTTCACTAAGCAACTGATGGTGCAGTGGTTTGTATTTAAAAGCTGTTAACCTTTTTGGTAATGGAGTTGTGGGGCTGGGGAGGTGTTTCTTTTGTTTTTGTTTGTTTTTTTTTTTTTTTTTTTTAAAGCAGCTCTTTGCAAGCAAAATGTGTTAGCAAAGCTTGCAAAGGTTTTCATTCTCATTAAGGGTCAATGCTGTGGTAGTTTCCATAGAAGATAGTCAAAAATATTTAAATCATATTTAAATGTATTTTATTTTGAACATTGAATGAATGCTAACTTCTTATGGTCAGTTCTTGGTCAGAATTAGTGCAAATATGTGACTTCTGCTGGCAGAGGGTGCTCAGCACCGCTCAGTGGTTTAGCATGTGTTGAGCAATATGCTGCTGTCTGTGCTCCAGGTCTCTTAAACACGCTTGCAGCTGCGAGAGGATCCTGGGTCCATCTCCAGAATAAGAAAGTGTGACACACTGGTGGTCTTGTGTGTGTGTCTGAAGAAACTTCCTAGCATAGTATCCATGCTACTCTTTTTTTATTAGAAATAATATCAATAGGCCTCTATAGCTCCTTGTTTTTAACGTAGATCAAACAGCTAACATGTGACTGTGGGGAAAAGAGAGCAGCTGTGTGAACACAGCCAGAGTGTTTATTATAGTAGGGGCTGTTTAAAGTGTTTGGTACAAAAACAGAGTTGTACTCTGAGTGTAGATACCGCCTGGGTAGAGCAGATTAAAAATTTTGCCCCAGGCTACTATTTCTACTATTACTATTTCATGTAATAATATGTTAGATTGAAAATACATATTGAGATTAAAAAAATATTTGCCTATCTTGGCTCAGTTGGACTTTGCCAGAGGTGCAACTGAAACTAGCAGAATTGTCTACCATGCTCTGTCCCTACACGCACTATTTCTTGTTTTAAAATCTGGAACAAATTCTTTAGGAGAATATTTCAAGCTATGGTGTTAGCAAATGTATGTGGATGGGAAATTTCCAGAACTAAATAGTCTGAAGAAATATTTGCTGCTGTTGAAAGCGTGACATTCCTCTCACTTCATCACTTTCAGCATGGTTCTTGCTCTTTGATGTATATATATTTAAAGGAGCCAAATAGAGGATAGATGTAGGAGGGAAAACAAAGCTGTACTTTATACACAGAAGGGGTGGGTGATGTTGTTTCTTTTGTCCCCCTCCCTTGCATTTGAGTTTTAGCTGGTGGGTTGAGGGATATGTGATGCTGCTTTAAAGAGGTCCCAGCTTCGCTTGATCTTTTTTTGTATGCTGAGGTGGAGGAAGTTATGTTGCTCCTAGAAAAAGGTTTTGGTTCATCCCAGTGTCTCTGTTTGCAAAGACTTGGCAGCTAACCTGGGAGCCACTGGTGAAGAGCAAACTGAGCAGCAGAATGTCAAGTGTTGAGTAAATGGCACTGGCAAAGATGTGGGGTAAAGGCTGTAGCCTGCGCAACTATTTGGATTGGGTTGGAAGAGCTGCTAGTTTCTCTTTTGTGAATTTAGAAAGCTGTTGTAGATTTCATGCAATAGGTAAAGGCAGCTTTGTGGGCATAAATCGTTTCTCCTGATGAAAATTAGGTCTTCTTAGCCAGGCATAAGCCTGCAGATGAGCCAGTCCAAAGCAGTGCGCTATGAGCCTGGGGGTAGAGAATAAGAACAGGGGAGCCCCACACAGGAATTTTGTTTCTTCTGTGGCCTGATGTCCAGACGGTTCTCCTGGAAAGCGCAGAATCCCTAGTCTGCTCCTGCCACAACTTGTTGTCCTTCCTGCTCTGAGGGCAGCACCAGTCCACTCTTGCTGCCCCCTGAACCATTTGCCTTAATCTGCCCCATGCTCTCGAAAAGGCCCTGTTTTCCCTCCGTGATTTCTTTGGATTCAAGCCTGGGTTATCTGACAAGAGTTACCAGTTTCTCTTTGTTGCAGAAGGAAGTTTCTCTTCTTTTCTCTTCTCTTTGAACATTTCGCAGTCTCATCTATTTTTTGTTTGTTTGTTTGAGAAGTAATAGAGCAGAAGCAAAGCTGCAGGAACACAGCTTAGTTGTGATTCTTATCACTGCTGAGACAGTTACACCTGTCCTTCCAGTCCCCCCTTGTCTTTCTTATTTAGTCAAATGGAGGCCTTTGCTTCCTGGTTGGGTTTGTCTTTTACTGCTACTACTAGGCTTGGTGAGAATTACTGATAACTAGGGGAAATTGCCTAGCTTCAGTATTCACAGCATTAATAAGTGTCGTTACCTTCATGCTTGCTGCTCACAGAAAAGGCCTCTCCCGATACTCTTGTCCTGTGTGTCCATCACTTGCATGTGTTGTTGGTATCTGGAGGGAGCTGCAGTTTTTCTTTGGAAGATTTGCTTGATACTCCCAGCTCGCTGTTCCCCAGTATCTTTGTAGCCTTTGAACCTTGGAACCTGTGTGGAATGACAGGAGCAACAGCCAGTAGTGATGAAGAAATCTCTGTACAGCCTCTACTGCAACTCAGAGCCTGAAGTTCTTATGGCATCTCAGAAGTATTAAGTGATCTGCCAATAAAGAACTAGTCATAGCTGATTTTCTTACTCACTTGCATCTTTGTTTAAAAAAAAAAAAAAGTGCGTGACTTGAGATGATGCTTGGTATTTAAAAATACACAAAAACTGCAGCATGTCTTTTTTTTTTTAAGTGAAGTTTTGGGCATGAGTGTATGATGCATGCACAGTCATGCACATAGAATTCAATATTTGACTCTTACACAAAGTGTGTGTGTGTCTACAGATGGGTCAGTTGCATACACACCATTAAAACCCCTTGCATTGAGGCCCAAATCCAGTTCCATAGAGATTCTCTCAATGGTGTCACCAAGTGGCAAAGCTGAATAGGACTTGGGGGTTACAGGATCAATAAGAGGCGCTCATGGCAAGCTAAGGCAAGCTAGTTATACAAGAATGCTTAAATAGTGATGGCAAGTGGTATAATATGAAGCAGCAGCCATAAATTGAAGCTTAGGCGGTTTAAAATCTGCACCTTAGGAGTGGTTGGGTGACATTAGAACAAGTTGCAAAGTGCTGTGGAATCTGCGCTCTGGGAAGCTCTTAAGACCTGCCTAGGCAAAGCCAAGGAGCATGTCCAGATGTTGGTGATAGACCCACTTCAGCAGCTGGGCTACGCGTCCCAGAGAGCCTTCCCAACATTATTGTCACTTATTCCTCAGTTATTCAGTTACTCTACCGCAGTGAAATGGATTTCACTCATGAAATAACACATGCAGAGCTCTCTGTATGTTCAGGTCATGTCATAAATGCTGTAGTGTACATTTTGTTTTTTCCATTTCTTTTTTTCAGTGTGGTGCTTTTGGCCTCTGCATCCCATCCAGCAGGTAAAGTGGATTGAGATGTTCCTTAGGTTTGCATATTGCCTTTTTGTACATATAAACTCCTAATTCTGTAGAATTAGGAGACATAATAATGTGACAACTTACAGACAGGGGAGGAAGGTACCATGTAGTCTATGTGATATTTAGTAATACCTTCCCTACCTGTCCTTTGCAAAGAAGCAACATGGGACAAACGGCAGCTTTGGAGCTGTTTTTTTGATGAAGAATCCTTATTTTACCATAAAATAAAAGGATAAAAATGGAAAAACTTGGGTACTTAAGGATAATAAATATTCCCCCCATACTGGTGTTTCAGTAGTTTGAAGAATAAAGTTAATATATGTCTTTCTGTCTAAGCAATGTTCTACTGAAAGCAAAAAGATATTAAAAAAAAAATCCTCTTTTGTCTGGTTGTTCACATTGTATATGCAGCATTCCCACACAGAAATGTCAAGGAAAATAGACCTGCATTTCCAAAAGGGAAAGACAGAACTTTGAGTTGTAGAGCATTGAAGAAAGGCAAGAAAACTCCAGGGTTTTTTTTACCTAGAGCTCCTGGGCCCAGGTGCCTGGAAATGCAAGTATTCCAGAGCTTTGCCTGAGTGTGGGAGAATATTCTTAAGCTTCCCGACTTGTGCTACATGTCAGAGTTCAAATTCCAGAAGGGGAAACAGTCAACACATGTTTGTGTTTCCTGGTGCTTCAGTAAATCACTTTCCTGACTTGAGCAGGAGCCATTGCGAGCCCTGAAGTAAGGGGTGGGTAGGATGCGTGTCTAGCTGGCAACTGTTGCTTCAGCAGGATTGTTTGTATAAAAACACAGGGTATTCTTAGGGTTTATGTAATCGTTTTCCCCGTTTACAGCTGAAGGCAGGAGCTGACTAGAATCAAGAAGCTCAGAGAGCTACCATTAGACACACTGGAAATGTGGAAAGCATCATAAATGAAAAGTCAGCAGCTGTGAGGGCTCAAAGGAATGTTCAGCAAGTAATGGTCCCTATATAATTGCTGTTCCCCTGCCTGTAAGGATGGGTGTTTCTTTCTCCTCTACTGCTTTACACTGACTGTGCTGCTTTGTCCCTCAGGTGATCTCCTCAGTGCCTTGGACTTCCCATTCCTGTACTTCTACAGATTTCATAGCAGCTGCTGTGCCAGGTAACCTTTCCACAACAGGGCATGTGCATGTATGGGCTCAGAATAAGAGAACCTGCTGCCTTCCAAGCTTGACGCTCAGTTAAAAATTTGAAGTATGCAAGACTTCAGCTACATCAGTTTCTCCTGGCACGAGTCAGTAAAACTGCAGAGGTGACTGTCCATCAATGTGCCCTTATAGGCTTGTCACAGATGCAAGTATACATCTTTATTTGTGAGTATGTTCTGATCATGAGGGTTCCCAGTCTCCAGTAAAATATTTTTACCTAATGTATCAAGCTTTGATAAAACTCAAATGCTTCTCAAGTTGGATTAGCCCTTATAAAACTTGCTGTTTGCAGTGATTACAAAGTATTAGGCTTCAGCAGTATATGAGTGTACGTGGATTTATTTGTCTGTACATCTTGTTATTTGGCAGAATGCTTTTTTTGGGTAAAAGGGAAAAGCTTTAACAGACGTCCCTCTATTTTGAACACCAAAAGTTCACAGCCCTCACAGATAACATGTCTTTGCAGTTCTTAATTATCTCAAATCTCATTCTTTGTTCTTATCCAAACTTTTGCCTGGGGAAAGCATTTTCTTTTTAAATGGGGTGGAAAAAAAATGTGTTTTCCTGCTAATTGATGGCAAAGGCTTTTCTAATTTGTATCTGGCTGTCTGTTAAAAGGAGATGTGAAAAAAAGGATCATTAAATAATTCCCCTGCATAGATACTTTTTGGTGCAAGTGTAACTTTATTTAAGAGTAGACTGTCCCCACCACTAACAGCTTGTGTTGGTCTTGATGAATAGCTTGTGCCATGGTAGTTATGGGAAATACATTCCTTGAAGACATGGTCCAAGTTCAGGCACCAGTGAATATTAGCTAGCCCAGAACCTTCTTTTCTCTTTTACTTCATGTTTCTTTTCTTCCTTTAGTTACTGCGTGCTTTGATGCTGTTTCCTTTCCCATACTACCTGCCACAATACTTTATATATAAGCTTCTCTGTCTCTGTACTAGCCAGGCAGTGATTTGTTCCTTATGTATTTGAAGTCCTTCTCTATTCCCTTTTTCCTTATACTATCCTCCTGCTTCATAACCAGTGGGATGCAAATATATTACAAGCGACACTAAATCCAGAGCCCAAGATTACAGCTTGTCTGAAGTCCAGTGAGATGTGGAACAGAGTTTCCTTAAGAGTAGGCTTGGCTGCAGGAGCCCTGGGCCCTACTCTCCTAAGTGATTTGAGAATCAAAATTCACTTAACTAGTGAGCCGAAAGGTTTAGTGTTCTCTTCCTTAGCACCAGCGAGTCATCTCTCTATTTGGTGTCTAGCAGAGGTGCGTTTGACTTGCTTGTAATTTGGGCTTTATGAAGTATAACTTCATGAAGTATAACTTGAAAGCTTCAGGCAGATTTTTTTTGATGATATGGAGTTTGGGATTTTTAGTCCTCCAATCTAAGGCTCCATGGAGGTTGAATTGAGATAGTGGCTAAATATGTGGCTCCTCTTGAAATTTCCACTGCCTTCATTCAGAGCTCTTTCAATGCCTGAGCTTAATATTTGACACCGTGTTTCCAATAATCTCTACTTTTCTGGTTATGCAAGTGCATTAGAGACCAAGCATAACACTGTCTGACTTACTTTCCTCAGACTGCAGCTGCTGGCTGAACAAAACCCCAACTTTGTCCAATAAATTAAGTTCTTTGTACACTGGCTTTCTTTCTTGAAGTGGGATTAACAGTGGTTGAAGGGTGTCTTTTGAGTTTTGCATTAGGAAAACCAAGATGCCTTTAAGAGGCTGCTTAGTCGAAATTAAGAGAATTTGTTAACAAAAGCTTTCCCCATCTTTTGCAGTGGACTGTTGGGATTCTTCTTGATGTTTCACACAGCAAAACTTAAAAACAGCACAACCTCAGGACAATATGCAGCATGGAGCTTCCTTGCAAAGGTAAGAGAGAGACCACAACAGGATCCTTGTGTCTCCTAGGAGAACTGTGAGGAAGTTCATACCTCTAGTTTACCCAGCTATTCCTATCAGAATTCCTAGGGTCTGTCCATATAACATTCTGTCTAGAGATGAGGCAACAAATATCAGTCCCTTGTGTAACAAAGCAGGATTTTTGGCTAAGGCAAAGTATAGAAGTTAGTCTGAGTTAATGTGCTGATTAATTGCAGCTGAGCATTTGGCATACTGAATACAAGTAACACAAATCAATACTCTCCAGAGGATTTTTTGGGGGAAAAAACTACTCCTTCTGAGTGTGTGTGCACCAGCCATTGTTTCTGAACTGTCTTCCCAGCAGTACTGAGTTACAGAGTCAAAAAATAAACTTAAATACATGAAGGTTAATACCCATCATCACAGGGGAGAGCAGCAGATGTCACTTGCCTTAACTTTAGCAAATCTCCCACAAAGTTCTTGTATCCAAGTCAGAATTACAGTCTAGATGGGCAGATAATTAGATAGATTAAAAACTGGTTGGATAATCAGGCTTAGAAGGTAGTAGTTAACAGGTCAAAATCTACCCAGAGTCCCTGATGGTAATGCAGGCTGGCTGGCTGGTGAGCAGCTCTGGGGAAAAGAAGCTGGGGGGTTTGGGGAACAGCAAGCTGACCACGAGCCAGCAGCATGTCCTGCCAGCAAAGCAAGCCAGCAGTATCCTGGGTTTTATTAACAGGAGCACCAGCAGCAGAGTCAGGGAAGTGATTATCCTGTTCAACTAAGCACTTGGCCACATCTGGGACAATGAGTCTTGTTTTGGACCCCTCAGTGCAGGACAGGCAAGTTGGATTGGCAAATTTAGCCAGGTTCAGACTGGCTATAAGGAAAAACTATTTCAACCCAAGGATGGGCAGGCAGGGGTACAGGTAGCCCAGAGGTTGGGCAGTCTCTATTAGTAGAGGTTTTTGAGGAATGACTGGGCAAAGCCCCGAGCAACTTGGTTTGATTTTGTAGCTGACCCTGCTTGGAGCAGGCGGTTGGTCTAGAGACCTCCTGAGATCCCTTCTTGCTTGAATTATCCTATGAGCCATGGCTTTAGGGGTCTGGCTGTTTGTTATCAGAATAGCAATGTGTGTGGGTTTTTTTTTTTTTTTTTTTTTTTTTTCTCCCCCTTCCCCTCTTTTCAATTAAAAGTTTTTGACACCTCGTTAGTTAACCTATTTGTTGTGAATGCTGTGAAAAGGGTTAATTTGACATCTTTTCCCCAGACACATATAGCAAATTTCATCACTGTCAGCTTGGCCATCTAAAAACCCAAGCATTTTCTTGCATGTTTTGCAATCACAGCTTTTCTGCTGCGGTGAATGAAGCTGTTAACCAAAGTGGACCTGCATAAGATACTTAGAAACTGTAGTCAAGGGAGTAATGTAGCAGTTTTTGTGCTTGGCAAACTTTTTCTCACCATAGAAGTCATGGTTTCTTATTGGTTTGAATTTCTCTCAGGAGCTCCGAAACAGGCTGCACGTGGAGATTTCAGTGTTTCAGCTTTCTCCCTGTTCCTTCATAGCAAGTAAACTGATCAAATGCTCGCTGTTGCTCTTTTCATTTATTGATTGATTTATTTATTTTTGTAATGCTTCGGGGGAGAGAGATGGGAAAGGCTGGCTCTGCTAGCAGGTATTGTGAATAAGGAAAAATGGTTCTGCCTTTGGTATTTATGATCTATCTGAAAAAAATGCAGACAAAGATGTGTTGTGAAATATATTTTAAGCAGACCCAGGTCCTTCCCAAGCTGGAGTGAGTGAGAGCCACAAAGTCTGGACTTGATCAAAGCTTTCCCAGAGTTCAAGGATTTCCAGATCTGTGGGATTTTGGCCAACTCTAGATATAGACTTCACAAAGTTTGTTCTAGCCACTGTTGACAATGAGATTACATGCCTTGACTGCAACTCAAGATTTGTCTTTGTATCATTGTGATAATTTAAGCTGTTCTTGTTTTGTAAGCAACCTTAAAAGTCTATGTTTGTTCATATGCAAGTCTGTGATTTAATTAGTTTTGCTTAGGAGGGATTTTGTAACAACAACAACAAAAAAACCCCACTCCTTTTCCTGTTATAATTTCTAATCTGTTGTTCAATCTATATGTCTTGTCTTGAGTTCCAAGGCAGGGGGTGAAAGTGCTAAAGACATAAGAGCTGCCTGTAACTAAAAATAATAACAAAACCAGCAGTTTTCCTAATATCTTTCGCTAGCATTTTTTGAAGCCTGTCACAGGAATGTTGTTATGAGTCAGTCATAGCCTTTGAGCAAATACGAGGAATATGTAGGAGCTGCTGCTCCCAGCGATGAATGTAGCTGAAGCTGGGGAATGCTTAAAATGCACCATTCTTAGAATGGGGAGCAAAGAAGACTGCAGAGAGAAAGGCAGAAGACACTGAGCTGAACTGGAATTTGCACGCAAGGGCTGGGACACGTGCATCAGCACCTACAAAATTCTTCCAAGGTATCTTATAACAATAAGGAACCATAGATTTAAGTGTGCCCTAATTAGAAAAATCACATGTGTGTGTTCACTAGTGCTGCTTTCTACAGGTGTCTCAAAGTATTAGAGTTGAATTAATTCAGCCAGACGCTGTATGAGTATGAGACCTGTCTCTGTCATGCCACAAGTCATCGTAGGTACAGAAAAGCAGTGCTTAACTAACACTGTAAGAATGTGTTTGAATCCAAATATGCAACTCCCCTTTAAAAAAAAAAAAAAAAAAAAAAAGAGTTGGAAGGAAGCTGATGTGGATAAAGAATAAAGATAGAAGCTGTTTGAATCTAGACTTGCAGAATGAGATCCAGTGGAAAAAAACAAAAAACCTCCAGGTCACAACAGCAGCTTTGCGTTCCCACATGAGCATTTTTCTTGGATTGAGTAGTGCCCTAGATCATCCTCTTAATCTCTCAGACTGACTGGAGTTTTCACCAGCAGTTGGAAGGAAGCAGCGTTTGGGGCCGGAATATGTTTATCTTGCCAGTGAGCCAAGAAAGGAGAATGCTGCAGTCCTCAGGCAGCAGCACAGGGCTCCAGGGAGGAGAGGAGAATCAGAAAATATATTTTCCATTTGCTGGCTTTGTACCTTTGTAACTGATGGGCCAGGACTAAACTCACTGCCATCACTTCAGTTCTCATTCAGTGCTGGTAGCACCATCAAATAGCTGTGAGATCTAATCCGTCCTTCTTTGCAGTTCAAGGAGACATTCCTTGTGAAGCTCACATACTTGGCCTCCTCGCCCTCTAATTTTTCATTCACTTAAAAACTGGAGCTGGGTCATGACTTGTTTTTACGATACTTACTTTGGCTGCAGCAACTTGGTCAGTGTATGGGTTTTTAAATTCTTGCCCTGTAGTGGCTTTTTTTTTGACAGCTTTGGTGTCAGAGCTTTGTTCTGTGCAAAGAAAAAGCCCAGGCTTCATCTGTGTGTATAGCCCAAATATGATATTTATAATGACAAATACACTCTGCACTTTTGCTGTGAAAGCAAATAGCCTCTGCATTAGTCATATCTGTGTAGAGCTCTGAGCCAAAAATGCTAAAACGATCTGTAAAACAAAAATGACTTTTAAGAAAACCAGTAAATATGAAATTGTCATAGCCTTGCATACGTTTAATCCCCTGAAGAGCCAGTGTTTGAAGCTGTATTATGATTTCATGGTTTAATTTGAAAGTAATGCTCACAGCCTGGGTGATGCACTAGAAGGAAAAAAACAGGAGATGCTGATGTGCACAGAGAGCAGCATCTGGTGACAGTGCTAATGAGCTCAAGCAGGGCTGTAAGTGAGTTTGTTTAGATTAAGGCTGCTAATCTATATCTGGTGATGAAACCTGTTAAATTCTCTAGAAATTAGGCAGCAGAAATAGCTGAAATCCTGAATAGAAGGGAGCAATGGCATTTCATCCCTTTTAGTCAGCAAGATACTGGTTATCTATAAATATCTACTCCTGTATCAAGCCTGGTGTTATCCCAGTACAACTTGCAGTGGCTTGTTTCCAGTAGGGAACTTACTGAGATGGCCCCTTACAAAGAAGAGTAAATGGGAAGGACAGTAGAAAGTGCATTTTGTATTCTTTCTTTCTCCATCCGAAGAACTGAAGTTGAATGACTGGATTAAAGCTGCACAGGCTTTTCCAGTGGTTTTATTGTATGTTGGTTGGAAGAAAACTTAGCTTCATATTAACGGGAATATGCAGCTCTTCCCTATGGCCTTCCATAGCCTTATGTAATCCCTAGTGTATCCGAATAGTGTTAGTGACTGTCTGGTGCTTACAGGCATCTCCTGACAGCTGCTTTGCTTCCGTATTTGTCAGCTTCAGGAGTGTTTGTCCCCAGTCACCCCGTGTTTATTGCCAGCTGCCAGACATTGCCAACGTACTTTTGCAGGAGCCTCTGAAAGACTTTCTTATCTCCGGGTCATGTATAACTAACTCCACCCAGTGTACTTATACCCCAGGAGTTTTAGCTCTTCCCGCCAACATATATAACAGCTGTTAGAATATCTCCTGTAGTCTCTGGTTTTACATTTTTTATCTGTGTATCTGTTTCTTAGGTCCTTATGGTGTTGAAGAAAGGATAGACTAGATGCACCTCTAAGCTGAATGAAGATGAATCATATCCCTCTTAAAAATTGGAAATAGGACTGATGCTTTTTACTGAAGTGGGAATTCTTTTTCTGTTTTTTCCAGCTTCTGACAAGGCAGAAGGGCCACCACTGCAAGTCTTTAGGGACTCCTAGCCTTGCTATGCTCACTGCTTTCAGATAACAACTCACACAGACTTTTATCTGCTTTAATTCCAGAGGCACATGAACCGACAAGTAGAACAAATTCATGATTTTCCACATTTTTTGGCTCACTTAAAGAATATATATTTTTATATATATATATATATATATTCATCATTTTCCACATCTTTGCCTCACTCATATGTAGAGCAGAAAATCATGAATATCTATATTATATGTATATTATGTATTTTTTTTTAGGTGAGGTGAAAGTGTGGAAAATATATATAAAATTCCTATATCTATACCTCCTAATTCCTCTCTTGCACTATTGCTTAGCATGCAAATGGCATATGATAGTCTGGTTCAGACTGTCAGTGCCTGCTTTTGGTGAGGAGCACCTAATTGCAAAAATAGGTGCCACTGTGGGAGTCTTGCCATTGGCACTTGCAGAAGCAAGTGGCTCTCTTGTATCTCTGCCTCAGTGGAAGAGCTGTGCAAATATCAGAACCAGCGCAAGAAGTAGGATTCTAGCACTTGCCCATTTAGTTATGTCGCAGTTTCAAGTAGCCTTATCATGTGTGCTGGTAGGCAGAAGAAACTGAGATTTTTGTCTTGGCTTGAACCTCATAAAACTCTGCACAAGAGTGTCATAAACTCCCACTGGCGTTTCGTAAACACAGTATATTGTCATTTGGCAAGTTTCCTGCGCAGTATGTGAGACTGTCTTGAGATCTCAGTTTCTGACCTGGAAGAACTGCGCAGATTCAAGCCAAAGCCCTGGAAGAGGGAGAATGGTGTGCCAGAACTCATCAGACCCTGCTGGCACATGCAGGTGGCACAGATATGGTTTAAATAGATCTCAAAGCTGAGAGGCTTCTAAAACCTCCAGCCTTCACGTACGCTGAGAAGGAGTGTTTTAAAGGTAAAAGACTTAAGTGAGCTTCTGCTGTCTGCCTACCATATGTACTTTCATGTATTTGCATAAATACATTTAAGAATGAAAAATCCTTATTCATTTGTGGCCTTCACTCTGTAAAATACAGAACATACTTTATTCTTGACACATGTAACTGATTCCTGTCAATCACCATAAACACCATATAAATATCTTGGAAGAGAGAATGTTTCTTAACTGAGCCTGGCAAACAAATAAGGCAAGCTGTGTGCTCTTAACTACATCTTAATGGTCTATAAAAAATACCAGTTGCTGGAACCCTAAAAGTATAGGCTTTTGCTGGTTACCATGGAGACAGCTTGATAGTTGCATTGTAGCATCCAGCACTAATTACAGCCTGGAATTGCTGGAAAGACATGAGTCTCCATAACAACTCCTCCTCGTGCTACATGACCGCTGAGCTAAGTGGCATAT
>VZSV01000022.1:421057-445938 GCA_013398735.1 Nothocercus julius
AAATGGATTGGCTCTGTATACACAAACTAAGGAAAACTTCCAGAAAATATTCTGTGTTCACTTACAGCATGGCATTTAACTTAGTAGCAGTCTTAAGAGTGAATCAGAGGAAATGTACTATTTGTAGGATATATAAAAGTGTGTCATAACTAATTCTAAAAAAAAAAAAGAAAAAAAGAGTTTGTCTGGACTAAATTCCCTCATATCTTTAAATTCCAGAAGATTAAGTCAACATCTAAATTTTGGTAATGGCCAAATCTTTGTGCTTGTATGTTCCTGAATAGCTTGGAAACATTAGATATTCAAAATCCAGACCCAGATTTTGCAGTTTGAAAATATCTCCATAGGTAATCAGGACATCGGGGATGAAAGAGATCACATATTTTTGTGAAGAATATTTGTCTACTCTGCTGGTTTGAACTATGTGAGAATTGACACCACAGGGGCTGCGGGTGACCCAAACTCTGCGGTGGAGGGAGCAAGGCAGCAAAGAAGGCTGATCCAACACTTCTGTGTCTCCCAGGATTCGAGTTAGCCAAGACCTGGGAGCTCTAAGGATGCCATTGGTAATCTCCTGTCCTTCCAGACCATTCTTTTGCCAAGATTTTCTTATATGGCCAGAAATAGATCTATTTGGGAAGCAGGACCAGCTTTGATTTTGCCTCCAAGGTCCTCCAGCAAAGAATTCTCTGAACCATCTATATTTGCTTCATTCTCTATAAAGCTTTTTTTTTTCATTAAAACACATCTTAAATCTTTCCTGCTGAATTCAGGTGCACTAATGCTTACCCTTGAGAGGACGTGACTAGCTGGTTAGGATTAGTGCTCAGGGATTCCTTTTCCAGGACACTGAGAAGTCAGGAGATCTTGACTTCTGTCTCTAGCAGAGATGTGGACAGCTGGGACTAGATACTGGTGGCTCTGTCTGCCTTAGGGAACAGCAGATGCCTGAGTCGGTCCTGGCGCTAGTAGGACTCAGCACTGGATTGCAGCTCTAGCAGTGACAGCAATAAAACATGCAGGGTGGGTGGGTAGCAGCTTTACCCCATAGTAGTGTCTCTCGCCAGGTTTATGTTCCTGCGTTCGGTCGTTCCTCTTGGTACACTGAAGGTGCCCTCAGCTGGACTGTCCTATCTGTTTCCTTCCGGAAGGACGACGATGTCTCTGGAGGGCTCCAGTTTCCTTCCTGTTACAAACCAACAGGCCCCTGTATCTTGGAAGCCACTGCAGTGCTTGGCCTGCCCTAATCTTCTCTGCGCAAAGGAATCTCCAGGCTCCATTGTACAGATTTCTGGGGAGAGTTGATGTTTTCTTACTGTCAGCCTTCACACCTGTCTGTCCCTTGTCTCACATTGCACAGAAGCATCCCAGCAAGCCTGGGGAAGAGCAGGAGAGAGGGTGGGAGCCTCCAGGAAGAGGCAAAAATGCTCTGTGGCCATAACTGAGATAGGGCTAAGTTGCCATAGGCCTCTCACCAGTACAAATGGGCCAGCAGTGTTGCTTTGGTTTGTTCAGCATCATCAGCATCTAACAATAGGCTCCTAATTTCAGTATGTACCTGTGCCATTGGTTACTACTAGTTCTGCAAATCCACTGCAGCCATTGCTATGGTGGAAGTCTGAAAATCTGAATCCTGGCCAATCTATGCCGGGAAAGCAGCACAGCTCCTGAAGGACAGGCAGGCTCAGATACATCAGTGCGCATCAGTGGAACAGAAGATAGCCATTGAGTTTCTGCTGGAGGGAGACCAGGATTATACTCCAAAGCATCACCACGTTGGTACGTACTAGTGCCAGGGTCACTGGTTTTATGTGTATCGTCTCCGTGTCTACCTTCTTCATATCTTCCAAAAAACTCTCACTGACACTGAGGGCCTGCCTGAAGACCTTGACCTGCGTTGCTGTTGGAAACAGAGCTCACTTCTTGCCGCTGCTGTGCATCTGGTGTATCCTGCTGGCCATAGTGCCAGTGGGGGTTTCATCTGCGTCCTCAGTTCCTCCTAAATATTCAACGTCTTCAGGAAGCGCATGAGTCATTTGACATGACCATCAGCTGTACTTCTGGTACAGTCCCACAGCATTCCCTGTATGTGATGTGCTTGAGAACATCGCTTCTCTAAACTTTTTTCTCCTCCTGGGCTGGAGAGCAGCACACTGTTCATTCACAGCCCTGGTCCCACATGAAGCTTTCTGTCACAAGGAAAAAGTTGTTTCCCTTGAGTGCCTGCTGATAAACACTTTGTAAAGAGCTAGAATTGCTTTTGATGGAGATGATGATGAGCAAATGCAGTCTGTAATACCAAGATTTTTGTTTACTTAAGTACTCTCTTGTAAATAATTCACTGATTGGAACTATAGAGATAGTCAAAATTGAGATAAATATGTGTTAATCAAGTGTTTCTTCTAAATGGTTGCTGTTTCCACAGTACAACAGAGTGGCACATTAAATTTAGACATTTATTTAAGGAAGCAAGCTTTTTTCCTTTTGTGCAAGTAGGTGTTTAAAATGATTTCTTAGGAACAGTTTCAGCTCACATGGAGATACTTTCTTAAATGACATCACACCGGGATTTTTTCCTAATTGCTGAAAACCGTGTCAGAATTTTATAGAAATGTTCACAGTGTCTTTAAAAGTAGCTTTTGCAATACTGCAGATGAACAGGGATTTTTTAAACACATAAGGAGTCAGAATGAATGGTGCTGTTCTTGTGTCTGAGGTTGTTGGGATTCACCCATTTAGTCTGAACTGTTTGGTGGACTTAGTGACTATATGTGAAAATCTTGGAGAACTTTGTTTATAATACGCTGTTACAAATAATTAAAAAATTATTTCCATCTTTTAGTTTTAATGATGCAGCAGCATAATAGTTTTTGCAGCCTTCAACTTTACTTTGCCCTTTACTTGGTTTTCTTTGTCTTGTAAGCTTATTCCTTTTTCTAAGGCATCTTCTGAGTGCCTGGGAAGACAACTATGACCTTTCAAGTGAGGAAAGGGAGATTAATGCACTTACCATTATTTTATTTTTTTTAAAGGACATTCAAAATGTCTGTGTGGGTGTCTCTCTAAATACATGTGCACTTAAAACCCTCCAGAAAGTGCTGAAATGTAGTAAAAGGAAAATGAGCTTCTGGACTATAGCTATGCCCATAGATTTTAGATTGTTTGTCTGGAGCAAATTGTATGATTTTCTTCCCTGAAAAAAGTGTTTTTCATTTGTGAATGTGGTCTTCTTTGGTACAAACAAGAGAAGGTGGCCACTTCAGCAATGTGTTTTCCTTTTTCTTTTTTTTTGTTCTTGTACACACCTACTCCGTGTGCTCTTCCATCCATGTTTTGTTTCTCCTTGGCACTGAGATGCTCTTACGTAATTTTTGAAAAATACAAATGTTCTGCAGTACTAGTCCAAAAAGCTACAGGCTGCAGCAGGGTTTTTTCACACGTTTGGGGTGACCACAGTACAACGGTGTGTTATTTTTGACAAGACTTGTCCTCAGAGAGTTCTTAAATGCCTCTTTCTTCTTGGCCTCTTCTCAAGTTTCTAATAAACATGGAGTCGCTGACACAACTTTAGCTTGCGCCGCTCCTCAAGTACAGTTTCTTTCAGGAGATCAACTCAAATTGAAGAATTTGTCTGTAGATATCGTGGTTGCCACTCTACTTATTCCTATTTACAGTCTTGGTAGTAGATACCGTATGTTTTTATATACTAAATTAGCATTAGCCTAAGATGAGCGCAGTGTAATTGGCTGTGTTCAGGTGAATTGTGTTAACAGGTTCACCCTCCAAGTGGTTGGAGTGTCAGCTCCCTCTGGCTACTGCTGAAACGGTCCAAGGTGCGACCGCAGTGCGGACAGTTGCGGTGCCATCCTGGGTTCAGAAGAGTAACCCCCGCTTGGTGGCACGTCCGCACGTCCTTGTCCTCTGTTAGGCTCTCTCGGGTGCATCTAGTTGTCCACAGGTTGGTTTGTGACTTGTTTTACCAGCACGTGGCGGAGGAGCGGGGAGGAGGACCAATACTGTTCCCTTGCAAGGCGCCGTGCCGTAGGCAAACGAGGCGGGTGGCTGGAGGAAGACCAAAAGCCGTGGGTGCAGCTCCTTCGCCGAGGAGGCCAGAGGGGCCCTGGCCCTGCAGTGTCCCTCGAGGCCGCAGCTCGAGTGTGGCCTCACTGCCATCTACCTGCCGGGCGGGCAGGGGGAGCCGTGATGGGCCCTCTCCCCTGGGCCCGCGGCTCCCGGCAGCCTCCGGATCCATCTTCCCACGTGTCCCGTCGCAAACCTGGTGCGTTTGGGCTAAGGAACTGTTACTGCCCGTTGTGGGGCGCAGAGTTCACCCCGAAGTGCCATTTGCTTCTCTACTGCACAAACGTTAGTGATTTTTTTAACAAGTCTTTTAATGAATTAAGTAATGAAATTTCTGCTGGCTCCCCTAGGAGACAACTAGACAAACAACTGTTAGGAAATCTTTCCTGATTATTATTTAGATGTTTGGTTTCTTAATTTCATCTTTTTACTTGGGCGATTTGGTGTTATCCTAAGCAGTTCCTTTCATTCCTCAGTGCTTGTGTTTCCCAAGCATTTGTAAATCACTACCATGTCTTCCTTTCCCACAGGCGTTGCTTATCCAGACTGTTGACTGAAAATCAATCCCTCCATGTAATGGCTCTGTCACTGCTCTGTGAACTCCTTCCATTTTACATTATCCATCTGGCAACAAAATGTCCAAAACGGAGTGCAGAGTGCAGATGTGGTAGCTCCATAGCTGCTGAAATGGGGATATATTACAAGCTATTGTATGTCAGAAGCTAGCTGTTCCAGCTGTTTCTTGGCTCAGTGCTGCAAAGAGAGGAAGTTATTTGCCACCATCTTCTCCAAGCCTTTCTGAGGACACCTTTGTGTAATGAGAGATATGGGACATAAGCCTACCAAAATTGCATCAATTTTCTTTATCCCACACCCTTTCCTTTATTTTTTCCTTTTTTTTTTTTTTCCCCTTACATCCACAGACACACATCAAGCTCTCATTCTTCTCAGAAATACTAAGTTTTTCAAGCCCAGGGCCTGACTGCTGCTCACAGCAAGAACTGAGTTGGGTGACAAGGGACTCTGCTCTGGTTCCCTGCTCTGCCTCCTCTGCATCTTAAATCCTCTAGGAGTAAAAACACAGCTGCAGTGGGTGGCGGCCATGCCATCTTCTTCGTTGCTTTCCCAGCCTAATGAGCAGCAGTGATTTTTCAAGTGCTTCCTGCATTTCAGGTGCCTGCTGCTGGCTGCACAGCTATTGCTTCCCCGTGTCTTTCTCCTGTTTCTGACCACAGTAAAAAATATGTTGCCTTTATTTCTCTATATTTATGTAGGAGAGGGAGGTTTGGCAGGACTGGTAGCTTATGTTCAGCAGTCTCTTGGTCTCACTGGCATTCCTGCCATTGATGGGCTGTTTTAGGTAAGGAATCTTAAGAGTTAAAATAATAATAAAAAAGTGACTGAACATATAGGAATGTAATTTTTTGATTAAGTATTTCAGTTTTCACTTGTGATACCGAGTTTTTATTTCCTTTTCAATTTGCAGGTTATCACTGCTAGCTTATCACCATTCTTCTTTGTCATGACGGCCAACGTACTAACAATTTCTTGGTAAGTGCCTACGTGAGGTATTTTTTAATAATAAAAATGAATTTCCACACAGTGCTTAATGTCTTTTAAATGGCAAGTTCTATTGTATCAGTAATATTTTACGTGTAAGGAGAACCAGGTGTGCAATGAGGGATGCAATATAGTAATACAAATGGAACAGAATTTCTTCCGCCTTTGTGGGAGAACATGGACATTTTTGGACATTAAGTTTTACCACAATTCACTCAGCACATTTTATGGCTAGACAAATGGATGCAATAGGCAAATAAATGACCCATTCAAAGTCAGACTATAAATCAGTGGCAGAGCTGGAAGTAAAACATGGGAGTCTTGGTTTTGTTAACAGCCTTGTTCTAGCCCATAGAGTGCTTTCAAACTTCTGAACAGTCCCTGACACAGTGTGTGCTATAAATAAATTAATACAAGTAGGAAAATAAAATGATATTTAACTCTTTCCAAATGTCTGTTTGGCTTTTGTAACATGTGGCCTAAAATATTATGAATTACCTAAATTGAAATTTTTAGGAAGTGATATAAACATTTAGGTTGCCAACTCCTTTGGTCGAGAGGCAATGCTTTTGGGGTTAAGTGTGTATTTCTAAGGTAAGATTTGTTACTGGAAATAAAAATCTGCTTGCTTTTGGAAAGTTTTAGGCTTCCTCTTTTTCTTCCTAGTCTGACTGCCACCCATACTAGGATTCATTTCTGTACAAAATGAAATTAGCGTATATTTTTTTTCCAGATGTGATATTTAAAATAGTATCAGGACCCTGAATTAATGTGACACTAGCCCCAGATTTGTTTCTGAGGATCTCCTGAGGAGACGTTTCTAAATCTCTGTTCTGATGACACGTGTACCAATTTTCAGCCATTTGAAACTTGCTTTTTTCTGTGCTATTAGTAATAAGAAGACTATATTGCTAAAGCAAACATTGATAAAAACACATAGGCATCTGAATACTTCATTTAATTCAGGGAGAGTAGGGAAGAGGAAAAAGGAAAAAAAAAAAAAGGAAGACCTCACACATCCCAGTAGGGTTCTTGTATTTGGATGCTGCATTTACACATAGATGGTCTGATTTGCTTACCCAATCTTGGAAAACTGCTTCTGGCACTTAATTCCAGGCTATAATCTGCAGGTGTATATTCTCAGTTTACTTGGACAGTGCTGGAAATCGTCTCCAAAACACATTGTGTTTATCAGGAAAATTTTGATTTTAGTGACTAGATGCACCATTTGCACTTTTGTATGGTAAATAGCGGCATGTGTGCGTCCTTTGCAGCTCAAAAATTGACTTTCTGTAACACATAATCCAGTTTGTATTGTATTTGACTCTTCTTCCTTGTCTCAAAGAATTTCAGAAGTGAAAAGCACACATTTTCTTCCTGTATTTGACATTTTCTTGGTTATATAAAGGAATTTGTGCCTTAGTTACCCAGAAGCAAAGAATCATTATGAAATGTGACCTTGAGAATGGAAAGACAAAGGTACAAAATATTGCCTCTGCCACCATGCAACCATTACAGTAGAAACTGTGTGTTTAGTATCTACCAGGAGTCCTTGGAAACATAATGAAATGGATTTAAAATGCTGCCATTTGTGTTCTGCTCTGTTTTTCCCAAGTGATTTCTCCTCTTGCCTTTTCCTCAGCTGCTGCTTGGAAGTTAAAGAAGTTACTGAAAGCAGAGTCTCAATTTATACTAGCCCCATATATGTATGTGTGAGTGTGCATCCATATATGCATGTTGTGCACATATAATTTAAAATGCTCAAATCCTGTGTATTTTTGTTAGCTCTAGGAACATGTTTCTGTGTGTATAGGAGGCTGAAGTAATGTCAGTGCACCTACAACCCTCCCAGTCCAGGCCATTAACTTGCTGCGTCTCCTCATGTTTTATATGTGTCTTTGCATCTCTATCATATGCATGCTATAGTAGATCTTTATAATACATACACATTTACTAACATGCACGTTAAAAAGAAAAAAATCGTGTGCAATGTGAATGTGAATACATGGACCTGTGCAGCTGCACACGTAGTACATATCCTATATGCATTGACAGTGAGATAAGTAACAAACACCCTCACGTCTTTACAAGAAACTTGCTTTGGCACTTATGCTTCTTTTTTTATGTTTTGCATGTTACAATTCGAGAAGATAACCATTTCTTATATTTATTTTTTGAATTCCATGCATCAGCAGGGCCTGGGCTGTCAGTGAAGCTCAAAAATAGTTTGTTAGATGATAGGAGATCACAAACCACTGAGGCTTTTGGTTGCTGCTGTGTTATTGTGGCATGTTATCCATGAGTTATTTGTGCGTGGTGGACAAGCACGCTTAGCTGGCCCCCCATAATAAACAGATGAGAGAGGATTTGCACTGAAGTGAAGTAAATCAGGGGCCTGGTTTTAGCCATGTTTTTTGGTTTGTCCCATCTTGAAGTTACAGTGGTTGCTTCTGCTGGCCCTCGTGAACATGGATTGCAACAGGCATGTGCACACCTGGGATTTCAGGTGTTACAAAGGGAATTCTTCTTCTGTCTAATGTAAGAACATAAGATATTAAAGGATGATTTAGATGCAAATGCCCTTTTACAGAACATTGCTGTACAGTTTAATATCTTCTGTACCAATTACTGGTCTGACTTCTTAGAATGTTGTAGCAGAGAGAATTATAGAAAACTTCACTTCCATAAAAAATAAAAACAAAAAAAGCATTTGGAGTCATTTCTAAGAATCTGTTGGGGTTAGTCCTTCTGATATTCATTGCGATTCTTCTCGAGGATAAGGAATGAATGCAGAGAGAATGCTTATAACTGGAGGTGAAGTCTAGGCGAGACAGAAGGTTAACCCCAGGGAAAAATGCTTCAGGACTGTTAGTGATGAGACGCAGACAGATCCTGTGTTTTAGATCTTTTTGAAAAGCTCGTGTCCTTCGCAGTTGCTTGCTCTTTCTCGGTGATTGCCCACCCAGAGGTAGACCCTCTCCACAAGGGGATGTTTCTGTCTTCCTAGCACCTACTTCCCAAGTCTGTTTACTGTGTTGTTAGAAAATACTATGCTTTTGTTATATAACGTTAGTTCCTTTCAGGAACCGGGAAATTATGCAATTTTTAAACCAATTTGCTGAAGCTAAGAAGTAAATAAATGTAATGGTATTAAACTCCAGACATCTGTTGGCTTTACATGTTAGGGTTTTTTTTTTTTCCCCCCCAAGAAAAAAAATGCCCTCTTAACTATGAACTTACAAAAGTTTGTTTTGTTTATAAAGTTCATTAAGAAGCTTTCCTGTTTCATAAGCTAACTAAGCTGTGAGGCTAAGATGAAAGGCCAGTGCACTAACTTTAAACTGTTATAAAAGAGGAGAAGAGTCTTTGTCCTGCCATATTCATCTTGACTGTGATAGCAGACGTGATTTGGGGATTATTAGCTATTGCACAATTAGCTTATTTCAGTGAATTATCTTTTGTTTGTAAAGCCATTCATTCTTATTTGGAACCCAACTTCTAGCCTAAGTCGTGGGAAAAAGAAAGTATTAGTGCTGTGAGGAAGTTCTTGTGCTTTTGGGGCTCGGGCAGTTCTGTTCTGCTGGGTTCCCCACAAAAAAGGACCAGATAAAGGAATTTCCACAGGTCTGGCTAGGCCAGAGGGCTCCCCACCAAACAAAATTCTTTTCCTGGTTTCCTCAGTCCCCCAAACCTGGGCTCACATCTCCCTCTGCATTTGTCAGATAGCAGATTTTCAGGCTAGAATACAAGCAGAAATTGTGAAGGGGAATCATTAATATGATCAGTTCAAACTCTCCTGCCTTTCTGTCCTTTTCTTGCCTGTGTGCTAGTGTGCAGCTCTTTTCACATCTAGATGTAATTTTGCTCTATGTTGAGCTCTGCCTATATACCACCAGCCCTAGAGAATAGGAGGGATAAAATTCTGATCTGTAAGATAAGGTATTTCTAATTTCAGTCATTTCTTAGCAAGATGAATGAAAAAAATCACGTGGAGTAGTGTCACTAGGATGAGATGTGTTTAGACAAACTAATACCTCTTTCGTTGTTGTGACATTGGTATTTTATCAAGTGGAAGGTTTGCCTGATGCTAAATTGTGCTATGCTTTGTTTACAGCCTTGTGGTCGGTGGAGTTGGAGAAGCTTTGCTTGTTTACACTGAAAGGACAGGCACGTAAAGAGGAGCTGCATCTCTCCAGTTGGAAGAGGACTGGCCTGCAGTCGAGCTTAGAAACTCGATCATGAATAAAGTACAGCAGCAAGAATGAAGAAATGCAACCAAACATAAGGAAAGACACACCCCCCCCTTTTTTTTTTAATAAGAAGGGAAAAATATGCTATTAATAGTACTGGTAAGAAAGCAGCATAGTTGGTAGGGTGATTTAGGAGGTTTTGCCTCAAAGCACAAGACAAAAGCTGTTTCTGATTGATGAGGCAAAGCAAGAACTGCACCGTCTCATGCTCATGGCTCTGTGTGGGAACCTCCCAGTAGCAGCTTCTTGCACAAGGATCTGAACTCAGGAAAACAACATTCCTCACCGGATACCCCCTATTTTTGTTGGAGGCTGGCAGCAATGTCAGAATCCAGATCCTGGCATGAATCAAGTATCAGGAAGCATGAATTTTGTTGCTAACGGTTCTGGAGTGTCCACAGGGGCACACGGTGTCTCTAGTCACGTTGTCTGAACTGCCATCGTGACTGAGGCCGTGGAGTTTCTTAAGGTAGTTCCTGTGTGTGATTGACAGCTTTGAATGGTGAAATCAGCAATAAATCTCACTGTCTGTAGTACTTCCTCTCTGTGAATTTTTCCCCCATCCATTCTGCAAGATTTCTCTTGAACTCTGTGAATTTTTGCCAGCCAGAGGAGGCTGAAGGAACTCATGCTGTTCCCAGCAGTGGTTTGTCTCTTGAATTGTTGCAAGAGATAAACGAAACTTTGAATGAATGTCAGAAAGAATAGAAGACAATTAATCTCAAAAATTCTTAAACTAGCTTCATTTCCAGTTGTTTAATAACTGTTAGAAATTAGGCTTGACGTTAATGCCTGGGAAAACAGTCTGTGTAAAAGCAATATTAAATGGTCATTTGATAATGTTGTGGGGAAAATTTACATGGTAAAAGAAGTTCAGTAACAAAAATCTGAAGTGGAGGAGAGGGACTTTTCGTACATAACATTAGATATCTAACGTGTAGTCTGTTAATCTGAGTTGGTTAAATTTCCTTTATAGTCAATGGAAAGAGGGATTCCCTCACTGAGGTGATTGGTAACATGGATCAATTGCTGTGTTAAGGCGGCAGGAAGACCCTCTGGAAGCTTTTCTCCCTATATAGGTGAAAACTATGTGACTAATCCACCTAAGACATTAGCTTTTAGGAGGCTACTGTTAGCTAAGACATACATGCCTTAGTCTAGCAAGTTCTGCCAGCTGGGATTTGAAACATAACCGCATTTTAACTTTAAATAAAACAGCATCCTTTCAACAAGTAAGGCCCATCTTACAAAGGATTGCAGTCAATTTCTACGTCTGTAAATTTTGGATTGAACAAGGGGCTCTCATGAAGGAGTCACTGTGCCTCGGTTTTGCAATCGCCGCTGGAGCCCTTGTTGTGGGAAACGCTCTTTCTGCACCTCCCTTGCATAACGTTCAAGGATAGGCTGCAGTCTGGATTTTGTTTCCGTTCTTGCCCTTGCTATTGAGCGCAGCGTGCCGGGACCCGGAGCACCTATTTGCCTTCCTGCTGCTGGTCTCAGCACAAAGGCAGCGGCCAGCGAGCCGTGCGGCTGCCGCCCTTGGTTAATTCCAGAAGGCAGCTTTGGCCTGGGGGATGTGTTTGGGGGAAGGTTATTTGGTGTCTTAGCTGGAAGTTCCGCGCAAGGCAGTGCCTGATGTAGATGTGAGCCATGATGGGGGTCCCCCTGCCTGAACTGGTCCCGGACTATAACCAGAACTAATAGGAAAGACAGGCTATGAGCTGGGAAACTTGTTTTGTTTTCTTTTGTTTTGTTGTTTGTTTGTTTCGTTTTTTGAGGTAGAGCTTTTAGTTGATCATTTTTTTCTCAGAGAAGGCAAAAAGCCGTATTCTGTTGCCCATCAGCCATAGAGCAGGTTGGGCTTAAGGGAGTTGGTGACTAGAGGGGAAGGGGTAGAGTAAATGGGGTAGTTTCCTGAGGAAAAAAAATAGATTGATCTTAATTCAGCCCTGTCTCTAAAAGGGGGTGTTGCAGGGGTAAAAGACACTTCTCAGGGTTACAGTATTGACCTTCAAATATGAAACCTTGGAAGTCCAAACTTAGGACTGCTCTTTCAAAATATGCAAACAACTGAATGTAGTAACTTTTGAGAACAAATATACAAAGGGCAGAGTGTTTATATCTAATGGCCTTTTTCCATGGTAATTCAAAGATAGCAAATACAGAGTTCTGAGGAAGGAGGAGTTTGTTTACATTGGAGAGATTGCAGTGAAACTAATTAATACCTAAATGTGTAGCAGTGGTTCTGTGGTTAAGCTGGTGGAAGAACCTCTGTTTTTTTTTTCAATATCCTTCATTTAAGGACGCTTAGAGCCTAAAGGCTTTTCAGTCCTTGGGCCTGCAGGATGTGAGATGACAGAGACAGGCTTCAGCGTGGTGGCCTTTTTGAGGGCAGGCAGTCTGGTGGCTTCTGCATCGCAGTGTTTTCATATCTACTGGCTTTGATCAGACCACTCCGACAGGGGATGGTCCAGAATCGTATAACACCTTTTTCATCTCGTGTTGCCTACACCTTTATTTTCAACGCGTGCCATGGAGCAAAGACTGAGCTAGAAAAGCTCATGGACGTGGACTGCAAGTGGGTTACGAAAACACAGGCCACATGGGCAGTGCATAGAGACAATCTTCTGGATCTGGCTGCTCTGCTGTAGCTTGCAGAAGATTTTATTGGATGAATGAAGTGAATCGGATGCTTAGCGCTGAAGCACTTCTTCTGTTGTTGCTCACTGCAGTGTGATCGGCGTGCTTGGCTGGGAAGAGACTGCATGCCAGTCTTTCAGCACCCATTTAATAGTGAAGCTGAAAATCTGCAGAGCCAGTGATCTTAGCAAAAAGCAAGAGGAAAGGGTATTTTTTTTAAAAAAAGGAGGAGGGGATGTATGAAATGTCTTGGTAAAGGACAGAGTTCTGGTTTACAATTATGTTTTGAACAACTATGTTGTAGCTGAGTGTGTAAATTTATGTTCTTATTTCCCATCCTGAAACAAGAAGATCTGAAGAATTCAGGATGCGTTATGTGGACATAAAACATATTTTGAAAGGAATGCTTTTAGTGGGTATTGTAGAGAAGTGGGTTACTTGGAACTGTACAGAGGGCTGAGGAAAGAACATTTCTCCTAATTTTCTGTTTCACCGTAAGCTAAAGGAGGTAGCATTGTTGCAACCCTGGAGCAAATTGTCTTGTCCAAGCTGAATGAATACCTTTCAAAAATAGCATTTGTTACTGTGAAACAGGCAACAGTCCCAGTGCAAAACTTGAATCCTGTTCCAGGTGCTAGGCACAGGGACAGACTCAAGTTTTGTTTTGGAAATAAGGCATGGGCGAGGGCTTGGAGGCTGGGGGCAGGACAGAAAAAAAGGTTGAAGCTGAAGAGATTTGTGCCAGGAGATGAAACAGTAAGAGATTTTTTTTTTTTTTTTTCTTCTGAAAATGTGTTGAAATATGTGGGGTTTTTTTTTGTTTTGTTTTGTTTTGGTTGGAGTATGCTCTAAGTTCATAGCTGTTTAGTCCCCAGAAGGAATTCAAGGAGCCCATGCAGATTGTGTTACCATTTCCACATTACCTGCATTGTTGTAGAAAGTTTGCAGGGTTTTAAGTACACTTTGAAAGTGAAATTATGTAAGCTTTGATATCTACTAGAAAAACACCCCTGTTCTTTTGGAAAAGCAGGTGAGAAAGTTAGATTATCTCTTCATCACCAGGGTGGGGAAGGGACCTCTTCCCCCGCTGGGGTGGTCCCGAGTCAGAATTTCCCACCTTTTGATAAATGATGTTGCTGCTTCCAAAAGAGATGGGGAGGAGTCCGCTGGCACATCCTAAGTTCTTAATTTGACGATATACATAGTCTCTTTGAAAACCATGATGTGAGCATGCTTAGTATATTTTTCTTAGGCTTTGTGGTGAATGCTTAGAAATACGTAGCTCAGGACTTGTCAAATTGTTAGTTTGTGCTTGTGTAGAAAAGCAAACTGCACAGTTCTCTGAATTCTGAAGCAGACGAGGTACTTCCTGAGCAGCTGAATGCAACGCCAGAACTGTGCTCACCGACCCTGCCTTAGGAGCCTCGTGGCAGAGCCGAGGACGCTCTGGCTTCCCTGCCCACTATTTGCCACTAGCGGTTCCCCCCCCTTTCACGACTCTCCCCCATTGGAGCCAGATTTCATTTTGAGAGAGATTTAGGCCTTCTCTTCGATGCATTGCTGGAGAAGTGATAGTTACTCTGCTCTGTTGGCTCAGGCAATTCGATACACACTTGGGAGGTAGAGTTAAGGGTTATTTTAACTGAGAAATTTGATCCATGTTTACACTTAAACTTGTGATTGCTGTACCTTCTGATGATGAAAAAGAGGTGATGCAGCAGCATGCTGGTTTATTCTGGAATCACACGCATCCAGAGTCTTGCGATACTGTGTAGTAATGATGCCTACCCGAAGCAAGTGGTCTGAATAAAACAAGCCTCCAGCACAACTCCTTGGAAGGTTAAGGAGAGCACATTGATGCTGTTTGGAGGGAATGGATATTCAGACTGAGAAACTGGGAGGTTGGAGCTGTCCCTGGTCAGGTCATAAGGCACCGCACATAGTCAAGGAAAGATGGAGAGCTGGAATCCCATTTGTCCTGCCTAAGCACAAAAGGAATAGCATTAATGCAAGATGAGCGAGTGGGTTAATGTTTCTAAGAAGGCTGTGGTCCGAGCATGAAGTTGTTCTTAGGTGGAAATGCCTTAGGGACATGTTTTAGGTGCGCCAGTAAGGAGTGCAGCGATGAGCAGTCGTGTCACAACAGCCCAAAGGGTTGTGAAGGCGGCGCGGGACAGCCGTGCCTCAGGCTTTGCTCTGGCGAGAGCACTGGAGACCGGGCCGGTCGGGTTCCTTGCCTGCGTGAGGCCTCGAAGGAGCTGCAGCGAGAGTCTTGCTGCTGTGTCACACAGCTGCCAGGGCAGTGCGGGATCAGGTGGCCATGGCTTCAAGCAAGGCATGGAGGACTTTCCTCAAGGAGTCTCCTCTCTCTTACTGGTGCCTAGAAATCAGCTTGCTCTTTGCCTCATCAGTGGAGGGATGTCCTATGC
Organism: Nothocercus julius; assembly: GCA_013398735.1. NCBI lineage: Eukaryota > Metazoa > Chordata > Aves > Tinamiformes > Tinamidae > Nothocercus > Nothocercus julius. The sequence goes on from VZSV01000022.1 coordinate 436,017, forward strand.
GTCATTTGTGCCCAGGTTGCCCTTGCTAGTTACCAATGCAGTTATTTCAGGTCGGAGCATTTAACCGACACCAGCCACAGGGATCCTGCAGCGCCGCGGGACGGCAAAAGGGTCTCTGCAGGTCGCCGGGTCTCTGCAGGTCGCCAGCTCTCTGCACCGTCACCCCTTCCTCTCAGCCTAATGACAGAAGCGTCGATCCCACCTTGGGGCCGTCGGAGGTAAATGAGAGGTACAGCTGTGTGCAACTCGGCAGGCTTTGCCTTGCATCTCATCTGCCAGCAGTTGAACACTCTAGTTTATTTACATAGCTGTTTATGTAGTGTATTTACCTTTACCCATCATGAGGCAGTTAGGGGGGCATACACGAGTAGCTGCAATGTTAACAGATGCAAGAAATTTTATCCGGCAGAAGAAAAGAGCGTCCAAATTCTTCTCTTCACCACCCTGCTTATGGCTGTCTTGCTGCCAGTGCCTGAGCTCTGCAAATCACTCTGGCAAAGGCCTCTAAAAATGGAGCTGAACTTTCTTTCAAATGCTTCCTTGCTTCAGGGCTAACTTCATTGTATTCTCTCATTTAGTGTCCCTATTTGTATTCAAGGAACTAGGATGTAGTATAGACACAGAAGCTAAAAATTTCAGCAAGACAACTTTTCTATCTTCATAATACTTGTCTGCTCATACTGTCTTCAGCATGGGTGCTTGTTGAGCTTATTGACAAATAAGACCAGACTGTTTGGAGGTGAACACAGATGGTTGTAGCCTCAAGACTTGAAGAGCTGTAACCAAAGGAAATAAATCCCTTCTTCCAAGGAGAGGGGGAGCAAGCCTTACACAACTGAGTTTTGTGCGGCTCAGCCGCATTCAGAGCAGAGTAGTGGAAGTGCTGAGCAAAGCAGCGAGCGGCTCGTGGGCTGAACAGCCGGCTTGCAAGTGCCTACTGCAGCCCCGCGAATGGAAGAAAGCTCGGCTGCACTGTTTCCCTCTGGGGTAAGATAAACAAAGGCTTCCGTGGCTGCGGGGGCTTCCGAGGAGAGCAGTGCAGTGCACCAGAGCCAGTGCTGACTCGCAAGGCAGCAGCAGCCAAAATCATGACAGAGGAACCCGTAGCACCCGCCACAGAAAGTGGTGGAGAAGCCAGAAAGCAGCATCCCTTTTCCCTACAGAGTATCTCTGTTTTTTTTTACTTTCATGGTTTCTGAACATATGGCACAAGGATATTGGGATTCTGGTTCGGCGTCTTCTCTGAAGCCACGGAAACTCATTTTTTAAAGAGTAATTGCAGGGAATAACAGCTGAGAGAATCACGTAACCTCTTGCCTGCAGGATCTGCAGCTTTAAGTAAAATAGTAGGCAACTCAAGCCTCATGGGAAGCTGCTGAGAGTTTTCTAAGCTAGAGGAAACTTGGGTCTATTACCATGTCTTGGACTAGGAATTAATAAACTCCATGTGTACCTCTTGTAAAATTATACAATCTGAATCTACTTATCATTCAGTCATGATATTCCGTTCATTTCATATGGGCCTCAGGCTAAATACAGCTCCCTTAAAGAGGTGACTGTGCTGATGGGAATGTCTTATGCTGTGAATTCAGATAGGAGGAAGAAAGTAAGGAAAATTATATTGCAACAGCTACTATTGCAAGTGGTTATGTTCTTATGGGGAAAAAAAAAGGAAATACGCTCTTAAAAGAGTTGTCTTTTGTATGGGTTCTCTCTGAGAGACTTCATTAAGTCACTTCATGACAAATTGTTTTGTGAGTTGGAGGTTTGACTATCTTACCTTAGATAGGCTGCTCCAAAAATATATTCCTGCTTTTTGTCATCATTTTCCAGGTGATCATTTGGAAACAAACAGTAAAGGAAGCCTGTGGCACGAGATCCGTGACATTCTTTAAGGGTTTGGAGTAATTTTTTTTGTAGAGCCCATTAAATTTCCAGGTCACTGCGTGCATCTCTTCTTTATTCTGTAGTAATCTTTTTTTAAAAAAAAAGTAGTTATGGTTATAGTTATACTATTTTTTTTAACTTTTTGGATCTTATTGCTACACTGTTAACTGGAAAAATGCTGTTTATCATATGAGCATTGTTATAAAATCAATCAGTAGGTCTAAGGGTAGTATTTCTGCTTTTATTTCAGCTTTTGATTCATTTTTTCCCCCCTTAAGAATTCCAGGGCTAGCACCTAAGCTCCTTTGTGCTTTGGGAAGTCTATTCCTAGTGCTTGCAATTTGGAAGCCAGCCAGCTATACAGCACGCAGCTCTGTATCTATAGGCACCTCTAAGCATTGTAAGCAGTTTGCTGAACAAGCTGCTCTGTAGGTAGCAGCGTTGCAGATGTAGGTGCTTCTCCAGGGCATGTTTGATGGGCTGCTCCAAGTCTGATAAGGTCTTCAGTGGAGGCAGCTACTGTGACTTCTTCCCTCAGCTTCTTGCTTTAATGAGTCTTTCAGGAGCGTATCCCTGCCATTCCTACCACATTCTCCAACTTACTGCGGACTGCAAAAGGTAGCAGGGAGAGGCCAGTGTGTGATCAGACAAGTCTCAGACCTTTAAGGAACCAAGGAGAAGATTTTGGTTGGATAGCCACTCTAATGGCACTAGGGATAGGTCTCCTACCCCATCACTTCAACAAATCAGTCTTGCAAAGCGCCTGAACTTCACCACTGGAATCCAGAATGGCTTTTAACAAGGCACCAGGAGAAGGAAAGGATCTGTGCATCTATGCACAGTGCTTCCGAAAGGAAAAATGAACTAGCAAGTTTTCTGAATTATGATCTGTGAAGAGAAAATTCAGGAACAATTCATGGGTTTGTGGTTTTACTTTTTAAACTAAGCAATTATTTTCTGTTACCTAACTCAGAAGAAAGAAGGTTGTGAAAGGGATGTGGGACTGTAGCAAAAGGTCTCATTCTCCTTTTCTTTACTCCAGATCAGTCTGATAATCCAGGCCACCTTTACGGGCTCCAACAGGCAATGCCTGGCTCGCTTTCCCAGGGTGTTTGGCAACTCCTACGGCAGAAAAGAGCATGTACCCGTGCATCAGCCTCTCCCAGAATGAAGAGTACAGGCTGTTAGTTTAAGTGGTGAACATGTTGGCAGCACACCACCTTGCAAGTTTATAGATCAGAAATGTTCCTTGTAGTCTGCACTGGGTGAAGCATGAGATGCTCCTGGGACTCCTCAGGAAGTAAATGCACTGTAACGGATAGATTAGGACAAGCCTTCTGTATTCCCGGGAACTGTGCAATGATGGATGCAGCGTCTTTTGCTGAAGTCCATGTGGTGCAAATCTTGTGTGCCTACCATTCTATTTTAGCCAATATAGGGTTTTAAATATCCCTTGAAATGGCCTCAGGGTCTGTTGGGAGAATGCCCAGGTCTTCATGCCCGAGGTTGCCTTCCCTGCTGTCCCGAAGGCAGAACGGGGAGGGTGGGAGATGACTTCCCGTGGGCCCTCAGTGGAGCAGCTTGGAGGGCCCTCACAGCTGTACGTCTGTGTCCTGCTCTGATTTCAGTCCACAGTAGAGCCGTTCCCTGGTTATTCCCTGTTTTACTCAGCTGCAGTAAGAGCCAGTAGATAGATATGTGTATATTAAGTAGTGTTAGCCCTAGTGGGGAAGAGGAATGAGGTCTGTGTGTGAGAGAAGTGTGCTAGGTAGAAAGCTGCAGAGTTAGATGTGGGGGGAGTGGTGCTGGGAGCCGGGGGAGCTGCAGAATGTGATTTTTCCTGCTCTGCTGCCTGCAGACCTCTTGGTTGCTGCCGTAAGGAACGGAACTTCCAGCTGGCAAGGAACATTTTCTCAGCCTTGTGGCCTTGTAGCCTTTCATGTCACCCTCTCCATCTGTCTAACCAAGGATCTGCTTTGGATCACAGGTTGCCATTTCTCCAGTGTTTGCCCATAACAATTGTGTTGCCACCATCAGTTAAATTCACGAGATATTTTCCTTCCTGGGCTCATGCAGTTTTAATCTGAGACTTTCCTTTTTCCACTCCATGGACACCATCACAGCCTGAACAGAGCCCAATTTTCCATTAATGGACACAGCAGGCGTTTAAAATAAATCAGACCCAGGGTGGAGCCCTCAGCTCGGGGTGCACTCTGCGAAAGTCACCCAGACCCGACTCCCAGCATTGCACCAGCTTTTCTTTTTTGCCTTCTTAGCTTTAGGCTTACTGATATAATGATAAGTGAACTAAAAAAAAAGACAGTCAAGGGCAAAGTAGTTAACAAGGAATGACAGAGGAAATGGGACCTCGTAGTTCTTTGTTTATCTGTGTGACTGATAATTTACACTTAGTTATCTGAAATGTTCACTGGAGCCCTCTGGATGCGGTGGCTTGTGTGCTGCACTGACTGGTAGAGGTCGACCGGGTAATTCTGCTCAAGTTAAAGGAGATTGAAGATGGAGCACTGGACAAAAAACTAGTTTTTCCTTGACATATGTCGTTAATTTAATTCCACTGCAATCTGTACGCAAATAAGACGACACATAGGTAGCCCTGGAAGGCAGTTGACAGCTTATGGAGTTTTGGATCCAGAAAATATTAGTGACCCTTTCAGTCCATCAGGGGAGTTGAACAATTTTCAGCTCCGGTTTGGGGTTTGAATTTTAACATTTGGGGTGTGAATTTTAACATTTGTCAGCGAGAGTACTCCAGTTCCTGATGGGCTTCCAATCTGTGCTGCTTGCTGGAGGAGGGTGTTTCAGGATAGGGGGATGATGTGTAAATTGCCGCAGTACAGGGCATTAAACACCCCCAACTAGAAGAGCGTGAGGTTGGAACCATCTTCTGGAGTTCGGCGACGCGCTGGGCTGCGTCCACGTGAGCTGCGCAGGCCATGGCGAGCTGACTCTTTGAAATGCTTGTGCCCCACGAGGAAGGCCGTGGCGCCTCTGAACAGCGTCTGGCCTCCCCGGCGGAAGGCGGGCGCCTGCTGCCGGTGCTTGAGCGGCGCCGCCCGGGACCGCGCTGCCCTCCCTCCGGCAGCGGCGGCGGGAGGCTCCTTTTCTGCACCAGAGGTGGTGACACGGGCAGCGTAGTTGCTGCTCTGGGGCTCTTTTCCTCGAGGGTTGCTCAGGTGGGCAGCGCGAGGCCGACCGTGGCCGCGGCTGCTCACGTCCCGCGTCGGGGCGGTGGCTGGCGGGCGCCTCCGGCCGCCACAGCGTGGAGAGGGCCAGGGAAGCGGCTCGGCCGGGCAGCCCACGCGCCTTGGCTGGGTGAGAGGATCAGGAGCGAATGCAGAACCACTGTGGCTGTGAGGTGTGAGAAAGCTGGATAACAGGCTCTCATTTCTGACCTGCCCTCATTCTGCTCAGCAGCAAGAACGACTCGACCGTTAGATGGCCGGGCCTCTTGGGTTGCCCCTGAAAATACCGATGGCAAGCGCAGGCTCCCACTGTCTTCTGCGTGTCTGTAATTTTGGGATTCATTCCTCCCTGCCTTGGGCAGCGCCGCACACTGGTCATCCCTGCAATTTTTCCAAGTCTGCTCTTGGTGCTTTTATCTCCCCTCCCCACCCAAATCGGCTATTTATTCAAGACAATGTTGAGAAGTGGAAAGGTGAGGGAAAATTGCTGCAAATGTTCTGCTCCCGCCAGCTGGGGAATTCCGTGTGCTGCTCCTTGCCGGGAGAGGGGCAAGGAGACCAACACGTAACATGTCTCAGACTCCTGAATCTTCCCTCTCAATCAATGGACAGAATCTATTCCTGTTAAATGGTCCCTGTTTGTTAACATAGGAACTTAGTATTGGCTTGGAAATAAACCGGGCTTTATGTTCTCCCCTCATACTTCTCCTTTTTCTCGATTCAATAAATAGCTGAAAATAACCCTCTCCAGCTGCTGGTGAAGGGAAGCAATGGGAAAACCTACCCTTCTTGTCTGCACAGTAGACAAGGAAACGATGGAACAGGACGAAGTGGGAAGGGGAGCCTCTTCCATCACTGGGAAGGAGCTTCTCGGGCGCATTGCATGTGTCTGCTCACGTACGGAGTCAGCAGCACTTTTCCCTTGCCTTGAGTGCAGGCAGTTCATGTTCCAGGATCACCATTCATTCCTGCTCTTTTTTGTCTGTAACGCAGGGCAACCGTTAGTTTCAGTCTCCCTCGCTAGTCCTGATCTCTGCCGTTGGGCTCTGGGCAACGCTTTCTGGATTTAGACTGAATGACAAGGTGGGCTCCGAGCGCATCTGGGCCAGGGGCCTTCATTACAGATGTGCCTGAGCAAGGTGTTCCCCTCCGCTACCTTATTCCTGAAAGTGCCTGTGGCAAGAAGCTTCGTTTAAAACATATGCCTTTGATTTAATGTAGAATTAACTTTAATAAATCCAAATTTAACTTGAATTCCTCCAAATCTTTTTAGCTTTAAAACCCTCCAAGACCGATCCTCCAGTTAGGAGGGCCGGAGCGGAGCTTCTGCTCTGCGCGGTAATTGTGGGTCTGGTTAACGCGCTTTGAAACGCGGCTGATGCAGGTAGCAAAGGCCTGGGGCCGCCGAGCGGGTGACTGGGTGCCCCCGCAGCTCCCGCGCCGCTTTGCTCCGCTCGCTCGCTCCGTGGGAAGGATGAGTTCGGGTTTGCTTGTGGGCCCTGTGCTCCTGTCAGCACGGCGCTTCGGACACGGGCCCCTCGGGTGCCCTGGGCACACGCAAGGCATAGGGGAAACGTCAGGGGGCAGAGACTGTCTTTCGCCTCTTTGTGTGCCTGGGATTGAAGTAAGGCCTGTTCTCATGCTGGGGCGCTGAGGCAGCATAGTCAGCGGGAACAAACAGGATTTAGAGGTTCAGAAGGGCGCTTTGGGTTTTGTGCAAGTTTATTTGAAGGGATGCATGTGAAATTTCTGCTTCTCTTCATCTTTCCCCCTTGTCTCTGAAGTTTAAAATGGAAGATGGTTGGGCAAGCTGAGGTCAAACAAAAATCCCTTCCCTCCCTGTCCCACCCCCCCGCACCAAATCCCTAGGTGCCAAAGGTGCAACTCGGGACAGACTTTAGCAGTGGTGACAGTGCTGTGGCAATTGCCCAGTCTCACCTCTCTGAACAACCTACATTTGTAGTGTTCAGTGTGAGACCTGGGGTAGCATCACGGGGAGGTGTCATCATCTTGTAACAAGCGAATTCCTTGCCGTTTCCAAAGACACCCAGGGCACTGCATCCTGTGCAGTCGGGTAAGCTTATTTCATTTAAAGACAATGTGAAGCAGCCCAAAGAAGTCACTGGACTGCTTGCTAATAGTTTTGGGAAGTGATTAGCAGAGCATTTATTTTTTTCTCGTGTATTTAACGTTCTGGGCTCTCTGTAAATCTTGTTATCGTGTGCATAGCCACAAGGATCAATTTGCAACTAACGGTCTCCAACGCAGACAGCGATGGGTAGAGAGTCAATTTATTAACGTGGATGTGGACTCAAAGGATGCAAGGACAGGCTGCTGTTTGGAGAGGCTGTCTGGCCTAGCGAGGTGCTGGCAAAAACACTAAATCGTGAGCCCTAAATGGCCATCCTTGTATGTGCGCAAACGCCTGAAGCTGGACTCCGGCACGCTCGAGCAGAAGCACATAAATATTGCTGGCCGGGTAAGGTTCAGCATGGTAGAGAAGATGCATCTCTGGTCATCCATATCCTGAAGCTTTTTTGCGGGGAAACTGGAGCCTGGGGCTTCTCGTTTTAGTTGGCTCGCAAGTTATAACCGGAGTTGCCAGTAGTACTGCCGCCGGCTTAGTACGCAGCAGTTTTACGTCCCAGAGGAAGGCAAAACCAAAAACATTTGGCACACACAGGTAAGTGAATAATTTTACTTACTGTCACTGGTGGAAAAAGAGTCTGAGCTTTTCAGTTTTTTAAAAAATTTTATTTTAGAAAAGGAAAAAAAAAAAAAAACTCTGCATGGTAGAGCGTACGGTATATAATCTCAAAACATAACAAGTGATATGGAATGGATTATTTTCCAAGCTATTTAAAGTCGAACCTAAAATCATTTGTAAATCAACACTCATTATCATGAAGACAAACAATCAACACATTTGTTTGGTACAGATTTCCTTGATAACTTCAGCCTGAATTTTCCCAGGGTTGGGGAGAAAAGGGGGCAAATACTGCCTGTTGTCCTAACCGTAACGGTACTGACCAAGCTTTGTGCTTTGACATGTAGCATCATATGGCTTTGTATACGTTCCGAAGCGAACAGCGCAACATCGTCACCATCGCGTTCATTCCACGCTCGAGCTGTAACTGAACGTGACTCCAAAACCCTTCCCGAAACGACAACGACAGAAGCAGAAAGTCTCCGGCAATCAGATTTCAGCCCCGAAATCTGTGTAAACTGTAGCGGAGCTGCACAGAAGACAAGGATGCGACAGCATGACTCAGGGGCATCCCTACAGGCTACGTGAGACTTGTTCTCCAGGCTGTATCTTGCCATCACTACTCGCTCACTCGCTTTTTCCCTGCACCACCACGAAGCAACGTTAAAACCCGCAAGCAAAACATTAGAACTCGAAAGCAAAACGTGGCGGGGCCTTTCCTCTGTGCCCCGTCTCCCCGGGTCCTGGCGGAACGCGTGCCGTTCGCACTCAGGCAAGCGGGAACGACGGCACAGTGACCCCCGCTGCAAACGGAGGGAGGGCCGCGGCACCCAGCAAGCTCCCCTGTCCTGACCTGTGTTTTGTGTAACCTTTGCAGAGCCTACAGAGCAAGCGCCCCCAGGCATTTCCCAAACTGGCATTTGCAGGTAGGAAAGCCAGGAAAGAGACTGGATGTTTCCTGGCCTCACCGAAGGAAATAATAGAACCGATTAAAGTAAAAGCCAAAGAAAGTGAGCATTAGTGTGTCTGCATCCTCTGCTACGTCCCACTCCTCCACCTTCTGCTCACCAGCCCTTTCCGTACTCGGAGCAAACGCTCCCCGACTGAGAGGCGCAAGGCTGCAGCCGGAACCTCCTGGCCAGGGGGTTATTTCGGTTTGAAACACCATAAACGTGTCCGACTCGAGCGCATCTGCGTGGGGCACGTTCAGGGCAAGGCTTGTTCACTGAATCAGCACAGGAGAAGGCTGGACTTGGGTCTAAGCTCATGGATTAATTAAAAGCAATTGAATAGTGGTCCCAGGCACGGCACTAGCATGGTCTACACTCCATCAGAGAGCTGGGATGGCCGTCCCCAGCCTTTCCTGGGTGTCCAGGCAGAACCAGGGAAGCTGCGGGAAGTTTACTGTAAATCTCCAGTACTGAAATGGCTAAAGGAACCAGACCCTTAACTGGTCACGCATCTTAAGTTTTACACAACCAGTTCTAGTTAAAACAAAACCAAAAATAACAATAGCTGATGTCCCTGTTGTTGGAGCCTTAAGACACCTGTTATACTACTGAGCCCTACTCTTTTTTTTTTTTTAATAAAACACTGTTTTAAGATACAGCACAATAAATGTGCTTATTATGCACTCTAACATAGAGCACAGAAATACAACACTACAGAGTGCAAGTCTAACCATCTCCACAGTGGGAAAAGTGCGAAGGTTAAAAATATGCATGTGGCTTAACACGAAACATTTTTATAAAACATGACGTGGAAATCTCTTACTAACGCTTTCAGCTTTGTCACGCACGTGAGGGGAAAGGAATGGTCAGCTGCTGATTCTCGTTGTAGTAGTAGTGTAACCCTTTCGAAGGTAAAACGTTGGAAAGATCAGAGAATAAAAAACAAAAAAAAGAAGAAAATAAAAAGTGTCCAAAAATGTTCCCGTTTACCACTTTTCCAGTAGTTATGTTTTTCAAGAAGTAAACACGTAGGGTCACCTTGCTCCTCCCCATGAGCAAGGGAAGCTGCGGAGCCGGCCCCCGGCCCGAGCGCGCCCGCGCCGCCCGCCGCACGCACAAGCAGCCCGCGGGGAAAGTGCACTTGCAGCTGCTGATACAAAAATAGATTGGCACAT
>VZSV01000022.1:446413-488772 GCA_013398735.1 Nothocercus julius
AGAGCGAGTGAAGAGCGAGCGGAGCATCGCGGGGCCGCCCTCGCGTTTCCAGCAGCTCCGCAGAGGCGGCGCGGGGCCCGGAGCGCCTCTGGCAGGGCAGCGGGCGCTAGGAGTGCTGCAGCAGGCGTCTGTAGTGCGGCATCACCTCGTGCTCGGGCAGGTGCAGCGCGAACTCCAGGGCCACCAGCACCGGGAACTCGAAGGCGATGAGCTCGCGCCGGTTCAGCCGGAACTTCTCTTCCAGTTTCTGCAACGACAGCCGCGCAGAAACAGCCCCGTGAGCGACGCCCGCCCCTGCAGCACGGGGCGTTCAAGGCACACGCGCAAGCCCGTGCTGCTCTCACTAAGCCTCTGAGTTGCTGTGGCTCCGGGAGTCACGGCTTTCTCCTCCCGCCCCTTGACGGCGCCTACCCGGGTAGGCACTGAGCATCTTCCCCCACTGCCGCTTCACTCAGCGAGATAGTTCTTTTGAACTGACCTCAACACACTGAGTCCGGCTGAACGTGCTATTTCTCCTGCTCTACTCATTCCATTTCTAGCAGATGTATCTTTTACTCCTCACAGCGATTATCAGTGCAGGAAGAGGGAATACCTGGCTTCATGCATACATCAAAAAGCACTTGCGCGGCGGCATACATGCTTCTTGCAAATGCCCACAAAGTTCATACTCTACCTGTAATCATGAACTGTCCTTACAGTGTTAGACTATGCTAGAACCTCCTATTGGCGAAGTAAGTCCCATTGCAATTAGATTTGATTTTATAGATACTTCAGAGGCCAAAGGTGCAACATCTGCAACAAGTTTAAGAATAATGAAAGAAACTACTGTCCTCAGCGATGAGGAGATGGGTTTCACAGTTGGCTTTCTGCTGTAACATATTAAATCTCTCTTCTGTTTTCACCAGTTTTGGATACTAGAAGAAGGCAGCCAGTTGTACAGGATTTCCTCCTCCCCCTTCGCTTCTCATGACCTGCCTGGCTTGCTGCTTCTCTACCCACTGAATCGAATGAAAAGCTCAGGGTGTCTTAAATGGAGGACCAATATTTCAGGGTAGCAAGACAGGCCAGATCAACTCCCACTCTTTTTTTTTTTTTTTTTCTGGTTATTTGTAGGCCACTCTAATAAACTGACTGTCAAACCATTTCTGTGACTGTGGCATAAGGGCATGAATCCACTTCTGCTTCCCAAACACTTTCTTGTGTTTTTTGAACCAAGCAGAGTTTGGTAGCCAAGCACCCAGCTGCCTGTCTGATTTTCTGTACAGATATTTGAGATTGCCATTTCAGTGCTTGCAACTGGATTAGGGAATTACTTTAGCATGGTGGGGGTAGAAGAGCAACCACAGAAAGCAGGTTGAGGTAAAGTGTTCTCATGGGAAACAATGTCCTATGCCCAAAAACTTGAGGAAGGAAATCCAAAGCTAGTAGCCTATTACACTCCTTCCCAAATTAACATCTGCATTTACCTTTCAAAGGAGAGTACTCAGTGGTTCTTGAAAACACAATTAAAGGAAAATGAGTGCCCTGAATGTTAACTTTAGGCTTGTATCAGGTAAGACAGCATCTGACACCACGCTGCTCAACCTTGCCTAGCAAGCTTCTCGCTCCTCCGCAGAGACACTCGTCACTGCCACCCCTACATCAACGTATAATAAAGGCAGGCGGGTGCCCGGCTGAACAGGAGGGCCTACGTACATCTATAAGATGCTTGACTTCGTGTTTTCTGAGGTCGCTGCCGATCTTGGCGGCCAGGAGGACGCAGGCGCCAGCACAGAGCTTCCTGTTCTGCTTGTTGAGCTTGCCCTTGAGCGCCAGCTTCTCGAAGTACACGAAGGCCATGGCCACGGTGGGCTCCTCGAAACCACACTCCTCTTGAGCAAGCTTGCGCATCTCTCTCTTCAAGCTGTGTAAAGAAACCAGACAAGCACGGCATGAGGCGCGTGGCAAAGCACTTATGTGTCACCGCTACAGTCGTTCCTTCAGAGAGTTCTGCGTGGTCAAAGGGAGGCGTAAAGAAAGAAGTAATTTACTGGGGATTACATTTCAACCTCACCCTCAATTTGCTCAGCTGTAGCAAACTATACAAGCACCTAAAAAGCTTTGACACGTTCAATAAAATGACTTCATCAGAAGTCTTAAGCTACATACAATTTATTTAGCGACAACAACTTCATTGCTTGTGATCTATGTGCAACTTCACCATTGGTTCTATTTGGTCAAATTCAAATCAACAGTCCGCCAACGTACTGCAGACTTCTCTAGTTAACCCAGCTCAGCATCCTTTCAGACACCTCCATCTCAGGAGTCAAATGAAGTCATCATTACTTCAGCAAAGCAGTAGTATGTCTAGCCTGCTCCACTGGAAAGAAAGACGAAATATTACAATTTCACCATGAAGGTGATCACTCGTTTTCCTTCTGGCTATGCCCTCTGAACAAGGCAAAAAGATTCTCTTTCTTTACCTCTTTTTAAGCTAAGTACCATAAGGCTTCTTTGTTTTCTCTTCCCTAGGTCTTGCAGTACAGCCCACACTCACTTTGCATCCTCGCTCCTTCAGATACTGTGTTTCACCCCTGACTGGTACACGGTTGAACACGTTCCCCCATTTTGTTTACTCAGGCCATTAATCAGAGAAATCATCTGACTTATTCAACGCCTCCACAGATGACTGTTCTTGGAAAATCGATCAATACTCCGCTTCTCTTTGTGTACAACAACAACTGCACTGACATGTGAGGCAGCTGCATGGTGCTGCAGCCGTACTGGGCCCGGCAATGTACCTTCGTATTTTACTGAGGGTTAACTTGATGTGAGGGAACTTCTCCTTGAAGGTCTCGTTCATGTCCTTCTTGAGATCTGATGGCTTCACATAGTCAATGACTGTGGTCTGTAACAGAGCAGCCAAGAGAAAATGACTCTTGCAGTTTGCAGCCAATGCTACTCAATACCATGTTCCCCGATGCTGAAAAGTAAGGAATACCAAAAATGTGTTGGTCTTAATGTTTTCAGATAGGGGAAAGTTAAGTCTGAATTAGGCTAACAACTTCCTTGTGACGGCTTCGCCCGAGCAAGTGACCTGAAATCTGGAAAGATCGCTCAGCACAAGCCCCGAACACCATGCGCCTTATGAGGAGCCTTCCAAACACGAGTGCGTTTAAGCAAAGTGGTGGTGGATTCAACCCAGCTGACGATTCTTGTTGCACCAGGACAAGGCACTACGGTCAGGGGTTCGCTGAGCACAGATCTCCCGTGCTTTTCTGGCGTGCTGTGCCTCTGAAACGTACTGCCCTTCTTTCAACGTGATTAAGGGAACCTCCGGTACAAACTCTTGAGTACTAGCACCACACATTTGCAATAAAGTAAATGGCAGGTATTTCAATATAAGGCAAGATATTAACACTGTCATAAGTTGCCTAAGTGGATAGAAATACCGAGTTAGGACAACATGCTTGTGTGTCTTCATTACGCTGCTATTCCTACTCCTTTCAGCTACAGCTTGAAAAGGTTTCCCTCAGAATAAGGCAGCGCTCCTGACCGATACTGCAACACGAGCACTGCGTGGGTGTGCGGACACACACACACGTGTGCGTGGGCAGCACTATGCTTATTCCTTCAGCCTCCATTCAGGAAGCACTTTGCCAAAATCCTGTCACCACTCAGCTGGCGAAACCCATCAGCCAAACAACAAACCACCCCTCGTTCTGCGAACGTGCCAGTTCTCCTCCTGCGGCTGCTCGGGATTTTGGTCTGGATGTTTCTGCTTGGACAGAAGCAGGAAAGACCCCCGGCCTCTGCAGCCCGGAGGCCACCTGTCCCCAGGCCCGCCAGGCGCGGGAGCGCCGGCTCCAGCGAGGGGGGCGCCCGCCTCCGCCGGCTGCACACACATCCCACGACGCCGGCCCTGCCGAGGAGCCCAGGGCTCCGAGGGGAGCCCGTACGCATCACACGGAGGGGCAGACCACGCTGCCCTCTCCTCCCAGCAGAACAGCTTCTTCCTTTCTGATTTCTGCTTACCATTAACCTGTATTATGGCGAAGGGCTGCTAATCTAAGTGGTGAGAGATGTGCAAAACGATTGCCGCGTGTTCTGCCTTTTCAGGAGGTTTAGCCTTGCTGAGTTATGTCCCCACGGGAATCTGAAACCGCTGAAGGAACGGAGTGAATACTCTTGCAGTTTTGGGGTCTTTAAAACAGTACATGGAAAGGCTCAGGGAGGAGATTCTAGAGTGGTTTTGGACAACCATCGTCAGCCTGCCACGCTCTCAGCTGGATCAGAAATGAGCAAGGAGGGGAGCAAAACACAATCCATTTTCCCTGTGCTGTGAAACTGCAGTAAGGGATAACTACAGGAATTTAAGAGAAAGCAGAGTATGCTTTACCCCCTAATAGCAACCATCAGTACTTTAGGTAAACAGATGTTGTAACAGAGAGAAAAAGCAACTTCTTGCCACAGGGCATCGTTTTGGGGCTACACGTGTTTTAGACGGGGGCTATTTGGCTGCAATGGAAGAACCACGGCATGGCCGGACAAGTGGCTCCCGCTGCACCCGGTAGAGAACCTGAACCAAGGGAAGAGAGGGGAAAGGAGGAGGAGAAACCTCGTCCCCAGCCGAGGAGGAAAAGGCTTCAACTGAGTGCACGGCTCCGTTCTGAATCTTACTGACGCTGGGAGGAAAGGAGCATTGAGGAAATCCCGCATGACGTATGCGGAAGACTTGGCGTTCACAGGTGTTCAGACATCTCCTGCTCACCGCACCACGCCAGCCCAGGAACACCTTAAACACGACACGATGCGATGCGATGCGACACGATGCGACGCGACGCGACACGACACGACGCTCACACACCCCTCGCGGCTGGGATCTTCAGAGGAGAGACTTGGGCTTCACGGGCTTCATCTCTTGGCCCTAAAAAGTCGCTAATGAAAATCAGCAACAAGCTGGGTGCTCTGACACCCCTGTGGAAACGCGGCTACATGTTATTTAAAGGGCGCACGGCCTCCAAGGCAGTGTCTTGTCTTGCTGGATCGCAACACCCGGAGCAGCCGGACACGCTGGGAGCCTCCGTCCGGCAGCACCAACGCGCCCGCCCCCCATGTTTGTGCCTGCCGTCACCCAGCGCGGCCTGTCCCGTTTCTCCCGGCGCCTTGGCACCAGCCGCGCTTCCCGTCGGCACGCAGGAGCACCACGTGCGGAGCGCGGCTCCCCTTCCCTGCGCACGAGGCTGGGCGTGCGCGGGCAGCTTCGGCGAGGGACGTGCCAAGGCAAACGGATGCCCGGATCTACGGCAGCGGACGCGACGGTGGCGCCGGGCTGTGCTCGGCACACGCTTTTTGCAGGGCTGGCAGTTCTGAACCTGGAGGTTACCTTGTGGGTTATTCACAAGCATCTTCAAGCAGCTGCATTCTCACAGGAAAGCTGCATATACAGTTGCATAAATAGGGGAGGAGGAAGAACGCCTGAAATGACTGGAAAGACGAGGAAGATGAAATATTGTTGAAAATAAATCCGCCTTTGGCATGCTACCAGTAAAAGAGGATCTAGCTTTGGATGCCTCTACCTCCCTGCTAAGAAGGATGAATAAAATCAGAACAAAAGAAGTGAATAAAAGCAAATCCTTTCAATAGGGTGCCGTCAGGTGTCACTACCACGAACCTACTCCATGCCGAACAGACAGAAGACTCGTGTGCTTAACAGAAGTGCCAAGGCAAGTCATTCACTGCAAGACAGCTGAAAAGATGCCCGTGGCCTCTCCGCTGGCGTGTGCGCCGCTGCCTGGCTGCTCTAACGTCACTACCTGTGCAGCTGGAAACTGCCTGGAGCCAAAGTGCTTGTGTCTCAGGATGCCTGTGTATGGGAAAGTCCCCTCGGGCAGAGCCTTACAATAATGAAGCGATAAATAAAGGAGCAGGAAGACTAAAAGATGATGTTTCCACTGTTTAAAAAATATTAACAGCCAAGCACCCACGAGGGAAATATTTAGAATTTCACAAGCAGAGATTCTCAAAACTGCCTCTCCGAATTAAAGCACCTGGAAGGACAGCAGTTTATCTACAGAGCTAACAAGCTGAAATCCTTCTCAATTAATATGCACGAATCACCATTACAAGACATGTTTATTGGAGCCCCAGCCAGACATGGCACTGAATGTGCCCAGCACCGAGTATCTATCACCACCTCGCGCTCTTGGCCACCTCTTGTGGCAGCCCTAAGGACATTGCAGACTTCTGCAACGTGCTTTTTTGTAAGTCAGTGGTGTATAGATGTCTATTTATTTTGACGGGACGAAATGCATACACTGAAACTGTCATTAAGTACCAAAACGAGTTTTCAAGCGCATCTCTTGGGCACAGCTGGATGGATGGTGCAGGGATGTCATCACAGAAGAGTCACCCTGGCACAAGATGCTACCAACGGCGCTTTCTTTGGCAAGTTTTGGCAGCACGTTCCAGTCAGCTGAAGACGCTCCTGTGTTTTTCTGTAACCCCCAGCAAGAGAAGCGCGTGGCTCAAGCCGGTGCGCGCTGCGGGCGAGTTTTCTGCCTCTGCGCAGAACGGCCGCGCCTCCTCCCACGAGCGCCAGCGGCCGGCGAGGCCCTGCAGCGCCTGCGCACACGCCAGCGTGGAGCTCGTGCTACCGTTCTGCCTGCTATCTAGCGGGACTTCCCATCGCAGAGAGAGGCGAGGATCTGCACGGATTGCTGCTTTCGCCCTATCAGCCAGGAAGACATCTGTTAAGCGTGACATGATGTTTCCCTCCCCTCCCTCCAGCGTGAATTCTTCTACCGCTTGTTGTTTACACAGTGGTAGAGATTGTAGGCTCTCCTACAACGCCAGCATCAAGCAAAAGGATTTCGCCGGGCCAGACCAGAATTGAAATATGACTAATACAATTAACAGATGTTGTAGGGTTTGTGTTGGAAAATAATTTCAGTTGCCTTCTCAGCTCCGTTCCCTGTCGGGCTGCTTGTATCACACTTAGACATGCCGCAGGGAAGTCTACTTTGCACAGCCAGACAGGTCACTACAGAAAGAGGCCAAGCAAGAAGCAGTTCTCAGTGATGCCCTGCAAACGGCTGATGACTGCAGCAAAAAAAACTTCTGCCAAGTCCGGACTAATTCCACTAAGTAAAACCGTAAGAATACGAAGCCAATGCAAGCGGTGATAACCTTGGGCTGCACAGGACGGGAGGAAGCCGCCTGTCACTCGGGCTGGACGCGAACTGCATCTATTTCACTGTAAAGCCGAGGAGGGACCAGGAATGTCGTGCCCTGCTTCTTGTGGTAAAGCCTGCAGGATGCACAGGTCCGGCAGAACTCAGCACACTTTTACCAGGGGAAAACCCTGCGCTGCAAAGGCCAACTCTGCCCAGGGCCACATCTGTGCGCTCATCTTGCTGCCGCGGCAGACGGAGCCTCCTGCGTGTCCGGCGCCGTTTGTGCCGGTTCTCGGCACCCATCTTCCCCTCAGCAACTGCTCCCCGCATCCATGAGAGGCGGGAGAGAGAGAAAGAGAGAGAGAAAGAAAAATCCCCGAGCTTGCAGCTGCCGAGCGCTAATGCGAAGTGCCGGCCAAGCAACGAAACTTTAATTACCAACCGCAGCTCTCGACTCACAACATGTTCAGTGCTGACACCAGAGCTGCTCCTGCCCTGCTGGGGAGGGAGGATTAAAGCTTATTCCACCTAGGAGCGCGGAGCGGCTTCACTCTGCAATCTGTGGGTCCGCAACCCTGCGGTCACTGTGCAGACATCTATTAATGCTAAAACGGCTGTGCATGCTTGGGGGAAAAATAAACGCACAGGTTTCTCTCTGACCCTAAACTGCAATTTGCCTTAATTACAGCATATGCTGATTTTTGTACTTCAGAAAGAAAATGACTTGAAATTGCAGCCTACTTTGCTGCTGCTGTGTGCTGCTGCGGACCGCAGGGAAGGGGAACACCGGCTGAATTGGGAAAGGATAAAATCGATGCAGGAAAAGTTTCCGAAGTAGCCACTAAGCAGCTCAATGCATAAACTCGCCTCACTTGCAGCCCAATGTTCAAAATCCTGTTTAAACCCGCGAGCCCTGCGACACCGCTCTTTTTTCCGCTCTTCCCATCGAAAGGGCGCGTCAGTGCCTGGCGCAATTTCTCAGCAAGGCCGTGAAGGACAAGTCCCCTTTCCTGTGTTTCTTGCAGAGCTGTGTAACCCCGCGCTGCTGCGTCACTGCCAGGCTGCTTCCACCCAGGCGCTGGCCGCAGCCTCGAGCCCTGCACAAGAGAGCTCTTGGCAGGAGCCGGTTATTGCCGTCCACAGCAGAAACGCAGCGCGTAACCTCCCTGCGAGACGGGTGCCTTCAGAGGGAGAGAAGGCAGCGCTACGGGCCCCAAGTAGGGATGCCTGGAAGCCCAAGCGGGGCAAAACAGAAACACAGTGTGAAATAAGGCATTTTTCCAGGCAAAATAGTTGACCTACAGAAAATGGAAAATGAGGGAAGAACCCTCTCTCCATGCTTTTCTGGAAAACATGTTCTAGACAGACAACGACACTTATTTTAATAATTACCCTTGAAGTCCATTTTCCCCCTTAAAAATCCCATCTCTACCACAGTGGAAAGTCCCAGCCAGCTCCTTACTGCAACGAAACTTCAAATGTGGTCATCAAAATACTACAGATGACTTAAGCTGGACAAGGGAAACGAGTTAGGGCATCAAACACCCGCTCCCGGGTGGAGAGCTCCCTGCAGAAAGCTGTCCCGGCTGCCTCATTTTGGCTCACCCCGCTGTGTCCACCTCCATGCCCCCCTTGCAAAGGGATTGAAGACTTTAGGGCACCTTAGAGGACTCAGATTTGCAGCCTGAGGAAGGCTGGAAACACAGTGGCAGTGGCTAAAACTAGGTTCATTTTAGAGGCCAGCAATACAGTTCCACGCCCAGAGCAATAGCCATATCCAAAGCAATACTATTGCTAACAAATATCCTCCCCTCCAGACCTACCTGCCATGGAGGGCAGACACCTTGTGGATAGACAGTCAAAAATCCTACAAAAAATCCTAGCTTGCCAATCCTACAAGTGAAACTGTCTTGAGAGTAATTGTCGCTTGCATATCCAACCCCCACGCAGCCATAGAGCTCAGGGAAGCCTTTCTGTGCAAGATGCACCAAATTCCTGCCAGCACGGCCAAGATGACTCCACATAAAGCGCCTAAACCATATACTCTTGAAGGAGCGCCCAAGAACACCATTATCAAACAAAGACCAGCGTGGTGGGCAGAAGATAAGCTACACGGACTAGTAGTTCCTTAGCTAGTATCTTCATAGCATGCTCTGACTTAAAAGAAGCCATGAATAATGTTTTGGACCAATTATTTCATTAATATTTCAAATCCTATCCTATTTGAATACAGGTAAAAGTACCAACTCATCACTTTGAAAAAAGAATTAGCTTTCCCTTGCCATTACTTCCGATATACAATTCAGGTAGATAACACACAACTGTTCTACATCTTTGCAAAATTTCTGCCAAAAAAGTATGCTGAATTCTAAAGACTT
Source organism: Nothocercus julius (assembly GCA_013398735.1). Classification (NCBI taxonomy): domain Eukaryota; kingdom Metazoa; phylum Chordata; class Aves; order Tinamiformes; family Tinamidae; genus Nothocercus; species Nothocercus julius. The sequence continues at coordinate 455,946 of VZSV01000022.1, forward strand.
GAGACAACTTAAAAAAGGCTACAGACATCTCACCACACAACATACTGGGTCAGGGCTCAGATAAAGGAACAGTCATGAGTCTGTACAGTTATGAGAACTGCATATAGTGAAAAACATATAGACTTTGCCAGTAATTGCTGCAATTAAAGGAAAGACTGTTCCATGGTGAAACAAATATTTGAGAAACAAAGACTCTGCTAGACACTGAAGTTCTGTCCTGATGGATGAATGATAAGCACCAAAACACAATGCAATTTCAGGACTTCAGAAAAACCCTAATGGGTGTCCTCCCATTTGCTAAGGATTGCCAATTAGAGGAAGTAAAACTTTCCTTTGAATGAAAGAGAATGAATGCATTGTTTGAACAAGCCTTTCATCTAAAACATTTATGAAACAGGGCAGTAATAAAAGCATTTGCTTTTGTAATACCTCCATGGGTTTGTTTTTACATGTCCCAGTAAGTAACAGTCATTTAGAGCCAAGTATTCTAAACAACTGTTACTAGCAGATTAAAAAAAAATCCTCTTAAAATAGAGGCAAATACAACTCAATGTTTTAAACACTGTTGGCAAAACTAATCTCTGGTACACCTGGGTTTGCATATCACTTACCATATATGAAGGGAATATTAAAACCCGCTTATGTTTGCCACAGGGCCATTGGGGATCATCTAGAAGATTTGGGTCATATTCAACATAGTCTCCCAGTTCGCTACCTATAAAACAATAGTATGTATAAGAAAGGAATTAATTCCATCAAGAAATTTCTAGACTTAACATACAGGGCAAACAAGTTCACAGGTAATGCACAAAATGATCTTCACACAGGATTTTTGAAAGAGAGTGAAGATTTTGATTAACCCCACTCTAACTCTTTCTATAATAAAATAATTAGCAAAGATATACAGAACCTACAGCTTATGAATTATCTAGAAACTGTGATCTGGAACTGCAAAACTGTATACCTAGAAAACTGCGAAATTATATATAACTCCCTAATCAAGCCAGGGGCTATAAGTCTGCCAGATTAATGTCATTCCATATACCCTGCCATGTCCGGATGACAGAAAAGTGAGTGGAAAAGTATTCCTGACTTTTAAGCACAGCAACAAGTTTTCATCTGCTTATGCAAAGGCTTTCACTTACTGCAATTAACATGCACAAGGCTTTGGCTAATGCTCTGTGCCTGGTTCTGTAAACACAGCTCTTCCGCTCTACGGAAGGTCACGGGCACGGTTTACGCTTCCACCTTATGACTGCCATGTTGTTGCTGTGCATTTTCCATAGCAAAGCAGGGCAACGATGAGCCGTACGTCGGGGCAACAGCAATGCCAGCGACACAAGGGGCACGTCGACCGCCACCAGGGGCTGGCAAGATGACGGCAGAGCAGCAATCTTGTTCAGTTATCTTTCCATGAGGTGTAAGCCAACGCGGCTAGAAAAGCAGGGAAGGACATTGCAAAAGGTGCCCCGACAGCTGGACGACATACATCAGCCAGGGACTACGTTCTGCTTATGCTAAGCAAAAAAAAGGGGTTAAAGGCGCTGTAACCTCCAATAACTGCCTATCACAGGGGCCTGCAAGGGTATTAAAACAAGCTGCTTAATAAGCTACCTGCATCGATGCTCCCTTGGGTGCTGTTAGCCCTCGCCAAAGAAAGGCTACGATGGCTCGTGTTGCGGAACTGGGAGAAGGACGAGGTGGAGTCTATGGTGTTCCTCCGCGCGCCCAGCGCATTCGTGGGAAACAGGAACTGTGTGTAAGAAACAGTCTAAAAAGAAATCAGAGTGGACAGGCAGTTACTTTCAGCCCAGCTCAGGCACAACAGGATTCATTCGGTGCCTCCCAGTTTGAAACAAGGGAAGCCAAATTAGTGAAGGATTTTTTTTTTAGATTTGATAACTAGGCACAGCTGAACATCAACCTCCTGTGTCTCCTGCAGTGTAGTCAGTTCATCCATGCACAAAAGCTTTTTTCAAATGCATTCATATTTTAGACAAAATAAAACAGCAAACACACATACAAATGCTAATATACTAGATTTATAAAATCCTACGCAAGGAGCACACTTAAAAATAATCCAGTTTGGTCTTTAGTCTTCAGCACTACCTGAACTTTAGCATTTATCTGGTCTTTTTCTTCTTCAGGACCTGGCCAAGTCTGGTGCCATATGAGAGGTACTAGTCTACAGCAGTGGTTGCTGGAGATGATCTGCTACCTACCAGCATGGACTGTGTTTGCATGAGTAACCTGTGACAAAAATATTTTTAAAGGTTGCACCAATTTTCTGCTTAGACACTTGGACAGAAGTAGACTATGCCTTGCTTCTTATAGGTTTGCTTTCTTTATATTGATGAAAAAAAAAAGTGTCAGCCCCAAGACTGATTTATGAGCAGGTCCGAACAGGTATCAAATAAAAGGTGTGTGAGCTTTAATTTATATAAAAGTGGGCAGACTGCCCTCAAGAATTTACAGCCTGTTGTCTGGCCTGTCACTTGGCTAGGTGAGCATGCAGTGCCTAGCAGCATAGACCCAGGATCTTAAAACAAATAAATGACAGGAGATCAGATGAATAAGCTGTAAAAAATGAATTAGGGCTTCAGGCAAAGGGCTTTCATTAATGAATAAAATCAGATCCCTTCTATATATTTGCTTAAAATGAATCATTTTGCCTGAACATTCATAATGACTTTTTCTATTCAAATGAGTGCACTCGCAGATTTTGAAATACTCATCAGGTTGGTACTAGCGTGTTTTTGCTCTTTTGGACAAATACACCGTTAAGTAAAATTTGTTTTATTAAATAAAAGCGAAAGCAAACGAAATTACAGCTTATAACTATTGCCAGAAATTATTTTCAAGCTGCTGTCAATATGCTCTGCAGTGATACCTGGAGCCAGGGGAACGCTGTGTGGTTCTGAGTACTTTACAGACTTGGATGTTGTCGGAGGTGGATTTCTTCAAAGAAACAAAGTGGTTTGCACTGACAGGTTGCACAGTCCTCTTACATTTGTGCTCATTTTATTTATAATTTTTACACATTGTGCTTTAACTACTGTGGTGCACTACACACTGCAGTTTATTTTCATATTTATATCTGTCATCAGTTATATCATGTTTTTCACTTATCACATAAAATCGGCAGACGAGGAACTGAAGCATTCCCACCTTCCCATCCGCTCCCAGTTCCACACCTTCAAGACCAATTATTTCTTTCAGACACACTCCTGCAGAATGGCACTGACGTCCTCCGTCCAGCTTCACATCCCTGCAGAACAAAACCCAGAGGTCAGCACCCTTTTCTTCTGAGAAGCAGACACCTTTTAATGTACACACCTTAAATACTGAAGCTGAAATAAGGTAACAACAGTAATCCAAACCTATTTGGATCCAAATGTATCCTACAGGCAGTGCTGTGCTGTTTAAAATACTTCATGATCCTAAGTTATACAAAAACCCCAATTTCTGCCAGGTTGCACTCCATCTTCAACTCATGGTGCAAAAAGCAGTTCCTAATAAGCAGACAGAATTTAGAAGTAGGAGAGAGCCAGGAATCATACAAACTTCAGGCAGGACCCAGTGACCTTGCCTGAACATTTTAACTCTCTCTCTCTAACACATCTACCCTTCTCGAGTGGAACAGCTGCCTGGGAAAGCTGCCGCTGGGAATTCCTGCTCATCTATGCACTGCAGGGTGTTTAAGGCTGAGCGATGAGGCCATCAACAGGAATCCTGCTTTCCTTCCATCACATCCGGACGGAAACTGGGGTATTTATTTTCGGAGGACTGATCTCTTTGGCGTTTTACACTTAAGGTTAAATGATATGCCTAAGAGAATCAGGCTGAAGCCCATGCTTTAGCCCCAGAATTGAGATGACAGTGAAGATAGATAAAAAAAACACTGTAAGTGAATTTGTGCTCCACAAGTGATGAATCTTTGCAGCTCCAGAAAATCTGTCTTGTGATATTTTGCTGGCTGGTAAGCACCTAGGTCCAAAGGTGTGCTTAAACACCATGCCTGCACATATATGCTACATATTAAGCATATGCTCAATCATCTCTGCTTGAATAAGGTTTTGCTTACCCTCATTCCAGCATCATTTCTACGTGTGTGTGATCCAATTGGTTTCAGTGGGAACAACAACTTCAATTTGTTCAGATTACTTAAGTTAAAAAGGTGCTCAGGAGCTTCACTGGATCGTGGCCTGCAAGTTCTTAGCTCAAGTCCAGTGTCGTCACGCGAGAGATGCTGACACTAAACCCCAGGCATCCTGCAGACTCCTCCCCTGATGGCTGGACTGGCCTCTTTCGCATTTTCTCTTTGCATACCCCACTTCCCTTTCTTCAGTTTGAAACCTGTCACTCCTTTTATTTCTCTGAGAAATGGAAATAAAGGAGTTCCCAAGAAATGACCTATCTATCTTGTGGAAAAAATAAATTCAACACATCTATCTGCTGGAAAACATATTCCTGTGACAAAGGAAAATACCAGATCAAGGGTCTGATACAAACAATATACTCTTGATTTCCTGACTGGGATTCACTTAGCACAGTGTCACATTATCATTCTGTTTCCTGATAGCAAATTATTAAGAGGTTGGAAAAATAATCACGTAAAAACATCCATCTACGAAAAGCATCAGCTTAGTCTCTTTGTTCTTGTGCAGAACATTCTTCAGGTAAATATTTTTTCATGGAGAAAAATACTAAGCAATAATTATTTCAGTAGGCCTTAACTAAGAAACAGAATATACAATTGAAAAAGCCAATAAAATCAAAACAAAAATACGAAATATCTGAAATAATATCAGCGTAAGTTAGCTTCCTCCCCACAAAATCCTACAGAAAAAGACTAAGGGATAAGCAAATGACTGCTCAGGTTGTAAAACTGAGTAATGAAGTATCACTGCCTGGGAAGAAACTTGCTGTCCTCCAAACAGAGAGAATTTAATTCACTTTCCTGAGGACAATCAGTGCAAAACATGTGTGCTATTTCTCACGGGCGTATAAATGTGAAAGATAACGCGAGTTTAGTCGGATCCTCCTTACACCAGTGAAAGATCCTGGCGAACCTGCAATGCCTAAGCTACTTCACTTCGTTGTTTTTGTGTTGTCTGTTACTAGCCCAACAGCAAATCAAGCTTTTGTGGGCAAACTTTGATTTTTTTTTCCCCCACTCCATTACAGACAAAGGAACTGAGGAATTTTGCCTAGGAGAAGCTGTTTTGAGGTATCTCCCAGGTCAGGTTATGGTTGCTCTTGTGGGAACTGTCACTGGTGGCAAAGTGAGAACCGAGACCCTGGGCGCTCAGGGAGCTCCTCTGCCAGGCAGAGCGAGGCCAGGGGCTGCAATCCCGCTGCTGCGGGAATCCCCAAACAGCCCCTTAGTCATGCAACTTTGGGCACCCCAGAAGGTTGCTTAGAGCAGCTAGGCAGGAGGGGGAATATGCCTCGGCTTGGCTATCTCCCAAGTCATGCCCGGGAAGCAGCCGGGGCGGCTTTGGGGGCACGGACAGCGCAGAAAGGGCTCCCGCAGAGCCAAGCGCCACCATCGAGACCTCCAAGACTCAACCCCGCTGTGGTCACGGGGCTGCACGGAGGAGGGACCATCTGGAGGACGAGCACTTCAAAAGGTGACAAACTCTAGGTTTAAGTAATTCAGATTACTGTAGCACCAAGTTGCTACATAAACCAATACCCATCAATACAAGGTGTTTAAAAACACAGAATAGAAACGATAGTCCTTGCCAAAGAGGACTTTAAGCAAAGAACATTTACATCTTTTCCTCAATTTTGACTTTCTGGGGTTTTATTTTCCAAAAGCACTTAAAAAAAAAAAGAGGGGGAGGGAATTTGAGAAGTTGCCAAAAAAATAAAATAAATCGTGGGAACTTAATTTAGCAACCTTCAATTTATCTGAACAAGGAAAGCTTAAGGAAATGACAAGCTCAGAATGACATTTCCTTGGGAGACAGAAAAATAGAACTCATTTCCCTACAGAATTTGGGGAGTTACCTTGTTCACACGCATGTCAGACTCTAGACATTCTATCTGTGCATCCCATTTCCACAGCGCATGCTGCTGAGAGGTGTCAAAAACCACGCTCAGAACTAAGCCAATCATTTCAGTTATCTGAGACTGAAGAAAACAAAGAAGTGTTTCTCCCCCAAACTGTTCTGGAACAAGAACAGCGTTAAATTGTGAATGCAAATTTACCGTTGAATAATGACTATTTTTCCTGAATTCTACCTTTACCTGGAGTACCGAATAAACAAGAATAAAAACCAGGATATATCACCCTGTGCGTTTTATTAGTCAAGCATGGATTAACAGAATATGAACGGGATATTATTAGCTTTGGAAGTGTAACATTTCTTTAATGAGCCAAACATATGCTTTGGCGAGATCTATAAAGCCTCGTGCAAGATTCCTGCTGGGCACTTGCTCTTTAAATGACAGCAACAGTTGAACACTTTAACCTGTGAATAATTCAGGAGTCAATTAAATATTAAATGGATTTCTAGACACATTAAAAAAAAAATCAGCTTATTACAAAAGGTATCTGATAACTGTTATTTACAGATGTGATCTTTTGTGGCTGCATTTTATGCTTAGTGATTCCTAACTATTAAGGCAACTCCTGAGACATCAAGAGAAAATTCTGTCCTTACTCTTTGCTGCAAATAATTTTTACTTGCTGTCTCTGTTTATGGGGACAAGGAAAATGAGAGCTTTGGAAGTGACATGCTGCCAGCCAGCCCAAAGTGTTTCTCCCACTGGCAACACTGATCAAGGCTGCCTGCTTTAACTGATCTTTGTTTTCAGACCCTAATTATCACCAGTACTGCTAGAACAGCAACTCTATCTGCAGTTTACAGGGAAAGGAGGTGGAGAGACTGGTGGAAAGACTCCCCTAATGGGCTCATATCCTTTTTTTTTCTTCCCCCTCCTTCTATTCAGGTATCAACATGTCAGCTCTTGTTTTGATGTTTTGCCCAACATGGAGAAAAAGCTCAAAATTAAAAGGTATTACTTTTGGGGAATTCATGAACCTCACAAAAGAGCAAGCAATGGTGGCTCCGTAAAATTTATAAAAGAGATTATTTAGTTTGAAATGCCCTGTTGCATGGGAACAATCTGGATTTATCTATCTTTCTGTAAAGTCAATATGCACTTGTTTATGCTTTTTGTTCTGGTTGAGAGAGAGGAGGCTACTGGGTAGAAGTGACGAATGTGGGCAATGGTAAAGAAAAGCAGGGACATTACAGCTTCCCTGTTATACGCTAAAAATAGACAGTTATTCTTCCCAAAGTCTGTGAAATGATAAATGCTCAGGAAATGCGTCCGAGATTGATGATTTAATCAAAATTGCCTCATGTACAAAAATCCACTGGGCGAGAATAGCAAGAAACTTGGTAACAAGTCAGAACAGAGCCCTGCTTTGCTGTGTGCTCTTTTTTACAATCCAAAGGGCAATTTTGACGGTCTCATTTCTCCTTTAAATGTTTCCCCTTTTCTACATTCACGGTAATGCCTCCTACCTGGCTGCCAAACTCACTGCTGTTGTGGTCAAACTCACCAAAGGGTTTCGTTGTGCCCCCCTCTGCAGCCGGTGCCAGTGCCTGGCCTGCTGATGCCCTGGGCACTGCACTGTTACCGGGCACGACAGCACTGAGAGGGTTTCCCTCTTGCACCACTCAACTCATTGGTGCTTCCACCAAGCACTTCAATGGGCAAAGTTTATTTCAATGAGGATTCAGCTGTAAAAACTGGATGAACCTCATTTGCAGCGCTTCAGAAAAGAACACATGTCCTTTTTATCTAACTGCTCAATGCTTTACTGCAGAAGAATGATCAACTGCCCATGCTTCGATTCACGCAATTACTTGCATTATTTCCTTCAACTACCAGCAAGTTTAGTAAGAAAAATTCCTATGTTCATGTCAACGAGCAATACTCAGCAGCTACACTTACTGCAGGCAAGTCTCTAGCCTCTTAATGAATTCAGTGCCATGAAAAATAAAACATAAGGTGAGCTGGCCGGGTTTATAAGGACATGCACTAGTCAATGCTCCAGATTTTCCTGTTCGATGCTCTGGATTTTCCTATTTTCACACACTGCCTCCAGCCCCAGGAACACTCATCCACTTCTGCTCCAAGGACTGACAGTTGAATCCAAAAACTAAACGTGTTCCAGTGTCACATCGGTGTGACAACATTGGTTCTGCTTATTCCTCCAGTCTTTTCGATTAATCTCCTCTGTAGAACCTTGGAAGCTCTTTAGCAGTTTCATGGAACATCACAAAACAATATAAAGGCATAGTAGTTACAATTTCAATCTGTGAATAAGAATAAATGCCCAATATTTGTTATTAATACAGAAACAAATAACAACAAAAAAACTTTTCAAAACCCTGTTCTTAAATTGAGAAGCAGAATGATGTCTAGCAAAGGAAAAAAATAAAACAACAGAACTGCAAAACCAACCAACTTCCCTAACTTTTCTGCCTGGGAAAAAGACATAACCTTTTCCTCCCTTTTAACACTGCTAACCTGCATTATCCTCTCCTTTTCAGAAAACTTTTAGGTACCTTAAAACACTGACGAAAACTAGATTATTCTCAGAGACCTGGGGCATTTCCTGCTGCTCAGAGGAGCAGCGGCTCCGAGGCTCAGCTCCATTTACCGCCGGCTTCGCCCACCGCAACGTGCCCTTCGGCAAAGGAGCCCTTGGACACGGCGGCTCAGGAGAGACGCAACGTGCGCCTCTGACAACTGCAGCCGCTGCCCTGGCTCTGCTCATCTGCAGGAGGGGACGGGAATTACTGCTCATCTGCTGCTTGGGAGGGTACGGCGGATGCTGCCCCAGAAATCCAGTTCCAACACTCACTGCAAAGTAGCTCTCCCAGCCCTTGGAGGACTGTATTTAAGTAACAAAGAACTCAAAGGAATAGTATTAGCATAATATTATGCATGACACTCACAGTTTGTAAGTGTTATGAAGGAATATTGCAGCATCAACATGCATACAGAGCATAATACCAGTGCATGGTGAGAAAGGGGTAGAGGAACAATTCTTAAAAAGCTCAAGCATCTCTCCACCATGGTAAGAAAGGTGCACTGGTCATGGTTGCACTGCCTGTTGCATGTGTTTCATTTGTAAATGGCACTGCAAAATCGCTGTGTTGTAACAGTATGTGCTTCACAGGTGAGCAAGGCTTTGTTCAGCAGAAAAATCCAGATCATAAATATCTGTGTGGCCACAAAGGGTATTTCTAGTAAATTAAGAGAAGAGTTAACAAATGCTAGACTGATTCTGCAGTACCACTAGCCCATGACAGCCCTTGAACTGCCTGAACACTAAACTGTGCATCATGCACTAACTTTATATTTCACGTAAACCAAACCAAAGCCACTGATCCCAAGCAGCTTGCCAATATGATCAGCGTAGCTGAATTCTGAAGCTGCTACAGGTGATCTGGCAGTATAATCTTCCTTACATTGTTTTCACCCGGATACATCTGCTCATACAGCCACTCTGGTGATCTGCATGTGGGAGTAAAAAGGAAGCTCTGGTCCTGCCCATGACCCTACTCTTGGCCACAGAGACAGGGGAGGCTGCACCTGCCATCATGCCACGAGCAAACATGTAGGCAATCTTAATGCACCCAGTCCTGGAGAGCGGAAATTTTGGCTCCGATCCACAAAAGTACTTTCCAGTGATTTCAGCCAGAGACAGAGCATCTCAAAACCCGTGGATCTAGACGTTAATTCTCCCCTTCCCCCTTGCACTAAAGTATTATATTACTATCCCCTGCGCTCGGCGCCGGTGAGGCCGCACCTCGAACACTGTGCTCAGTGTTGGGCCCCTCGCCACAAGAAGGACATGGAGGTGCTGGAGCGTGCCCAAAGGAGGGCAGCGAAGCTGGTGCAGGGGCTGGAGCACAGACGTTACGAGGGGTGGCTGAGGAGCTGGGGTTAGTTAGTCTGGAGAAGAGGAGGCGCCGGGGAGACCTTATCGCTCTCTACAACCACCTGAATGGAGGTTGTAGTGAGGTGGGGGTCGATCTCTTCTCCAGAGTAACTACCAACAGGACAAGAGGAAATGGCCTTGAGTTGCACCAGGGGAGGTTCAGGTTGGATTATTAGAAAAAAATTCTACATGGAAAGAGTGGTGAAGCATTGCAACAGGCTGCGCAGGGAAGTGGTGGTGTCACCATCCCTGGCAGTGTTCAAGGAATATGTAGATGAGGCACTTAGGGACATGGTTTAGCAGGCCTGGTGGTGATGCGTTTATGGTTGGACTTGATGATCTTGATGGTCTTTTCCAAACTTAATAATTGTATGATTCTATAATAAGCTAAAAAATTTACACCAGACTGGAAGAAAGATGGAGGGCATTTCTAAAATCTTGGCTTCTTGACACAGGGAACAGGGCTGGATTGCTGTGTACTGGCACCTTCTAGATTCTCATCCTGTGCCCTTCTTGTCATGAAAGCCATTACAGGTTGAAATAATATTTAGATTTGCTGCTGGGCTCATTACTGGCATAATTGAGAAGACATAACTAGCCATCAGCCCTACAGAATACATTCAATTTTCAATAAAGTGGCAATTTCCAGAGGGCAGCGACCATAAATGAAGGACGATGCACCAAAGAGGAAAGAACAAAGCGGACAGCCTGTCAAGAATTTGCCTGATGTCTCCTCCCCATTTAATTAAGGGAAAAAAAATACTGTAGGAGACAGAAGAGTAAGCCAACTTTCACATGAAAAAGTTTCCCTCCTTCCTTTGCACATTAAAAATAATGTCTCTTGCTTTGAATTACTGAGGCATGAGCAGCTTGTGGCAAATAATCCTCCAAAATTAAATAAATGGCTGAAAACAGTGAGCCAAATTCATCCTTTTTGCGTTGGATCAGTTTGACTTGGGCTGATTCATGGATCTTACTCAAACCCACCCCCTCCTACCAGCTGAACATTTCCCCCAAATTTTGCAAACCCAGCTGCCTCCAGATGCTGCTTTGCTGCCTTTCCCTGCAGGCGCTGAGCCCAAACCCACCAAAGGCAACTCCCAGCTCCCTGGCTGTTGGGCGAGCTCGTGGGCAGCCGAGGTGGCCATCGAGTGCTGTGCCCCAGGGCTGAGGTGACACTGCCCTGCCCTCGCTTGCCCCGCGCCGCTGAACGCCTCTGCAGCGAGGGGGGCTGCGAGACTGCGCTTCCCGGCCGGATCCTAGGTCTTTTACTCAATGATCTGAGTGACGGCTAAAAGAACAATACATTTATAGAACTCATACAACATAGAGAACATCGATGGGGAAGCGTCTCCAATTTAATAATTTAAGATACAAAAACACCCAAAAAAGTACATTGGGGACTCAAAACTGTAGTTTTAACTTAGTCATGTCCCACAAGGCAAACATTTCTAAGTGTCTTTTCTTGGAGCAGATATTTAAAAGCATCAGCCTTGGTCACAGTGTTGTCCATACTCAGTTCCATATGCTTACCCAGACAGACTACATAGTATGTGTATAAATATACATACCCGACTTGGGTACAGTCTCGATATGGCAGCACTGAAAATATGCTACAGAAGGATCTTCTGCTGCTGATAAGGACTATTCTAAAATATAAAAGAAAAAAAAAAATCAAAGACTAAAATTTTAAAATCCCACCACAATATGCAAAGCAACAGACGTTATCATCAAGGAATTTGTAATCACAAACTTCTACCATTGACAATTCCTCTCTCTCCTTTTTAACGCGTGACGGCTTTCATCTCACAGATAAGGGACGGCGCAACCGAATCTTCAGCGCAGTGCCGAGGGCTGTGCCTTACATCACCCAGCTAGTGAGTGGCAGGTGCCATCCCCTGTACAGGCTTTCTGTGAGGAATATATTGAATACATTTTACTCATAATTCAGACTGGATTTTTTTTCTAAAAGTCCTAGTGAAAGAGACCCCATGAGGATGGCCAAGCAGCTCTTCTGATGGCTGACGACTGCGTCTCAACCACAGCCATCCCCCCTCAAGGCTTATCACTGGATGTGGCACTTGCACAGACGACAGATACAAACGTCACATAAACTTTGGTCCCACCTTTAGGGTCAGCACACAGCCCAGAGAACACAGAGCTTATCTTGGGAGCCACCCGACTCTTACAGCAAACGCCTGGTGTTTTTCAACCAGTTTCCGAATCTCGGCGTCATCTTGCAAGGTCGCTGTGGGGCATTTAATTGAGCACCGTAGAGCAGGCTACCTATTTTACATCCACACTGTTACTTTTTGCAACCAAGCTCTGACATATCAGTAAACAACATCAAAACTAGCTTGAGGTCAAGACTCACTTTCCAGAAACCCATGTGAACTGCCACTAGCTACATAACTAAAGTTTGGGGAGTACCTGATGGGCAAGATGACAAGTGAAACTTCATCAAGATGTATGGATATATAACATTGATAAATAATTGTTTATTTATAAATATAGCCTCTCTCCTTGGTAGGTTCAGGACACTGCCAGTTGTGTAACTGTACAAGGAAAAGCCCCTTCTTCTGCCCCAAACAGTCTGTACCCTGGCGTATTCCCCTAAGACATGATGAGGGCAGCCTGTGCACTTCTAACCCGACGAGCACTGGGACTTCCTTATGCTGATACTAAAAAGCTCCACTTATGGTCCAAAATACTAGTATTATTGATTGCTTTTTCTTCAGGGTTCTTTCATTTCCCTGCTCTGCTCTCCAACATTGATGCTGTTTGCCACAGATCAGCAAGGGGCCAGGATTTCACCCCATTTTTTTGCCCTACGCTGGTCAAAACTGCATGACAAACCTGAGCAAGCTGTTTTATTCTGTACTGTCTGAGTATCAGCAGATGCACCTGTGAGTCTTGTACCCATCATACTGTTTTTAAAGCACTGTTTCCTTATGGGACCAACTCAGGTATAATTCTTGGAAATCAAATAAAAGGTTTATGTCACCAAGAGAGCTGTTGCATGTAACTATCAGCTATTTGGAAAAATGAAGGACAATCAAATTTCCTTCTCCTGGATTGTCCTACTATTGCAATTTCATTTTCTTCTTTAAAAGCGTGTTGAAGAGCAAAGTGCCGTTCTCCTTGTGACAAAGGATGGTGTCTAATAACAAACAAGTTCTCCTACAGCAGACACCACAGGATCCCACTGTTCGAATGCCAAAACACCCGTTACCTATGGTAAGCATCTCATGAGTTATAAGATGCTGTCATGGTGCAGTAGTAAGTTGCAGAGCAGAGTGAAATCATTTTTCACGTTTGGGCAAGGCAGTCAACAAGCAAGAAAACCAGGAGTAGGATTATTTCTGTGCTTGCCATAGCTTATTGCTGAATGGTTATTCCTCACAACAGCTTTCTTGTTCCCTGAAAGCCTTGTTTGCTGATGTATGAAACGTGGCACAGATTTTTAGGCTGACATCAGAAAGCATCTCTGAGTTCGGAAAACCACAGTTCCCACCAGGCGCATCCTCCCCATTCCCTCTAGCTGCTTCGGGAAATACAGCTTCTCCACTAGAGCCTTTCTTAAAAAAATACACTCCTACTGTTTAAAAAAACACCGATGCTTTCCACATCCACAAGCAGGGGCAACACTGCGAATCTACCATGGAAATGCTGCTGTATCAGAGGGAATCGGATCAGCGGGGAAATAAAAGGCATTAGCTTTGATTCCTTTTCATTAAGACCTGAACACCGCGTCTGCACTGCCATGAGCCTTGGGACCCTCGTGGCACAAGGATCTCCCAAGCAGGGTGGGCAGCCCGGGAGCGTGAGCAAAGCTGCGAAACACAGAGCAGCGACACCACGCAGCTCGGCAGCACCCCCAGAACTCAGCTCAGCGGCCGGCTCTCAAGGAGACCCAACACCGACACCTCCAGGGCCTGTATAAAAGGCAGCCAAAGACAGGCTGACCTTTTATGAGGCCAAAGACAGCCTTGATCTCAACCACCTGGTCCAAAAAGGGAAACAATCAACTTTGGGTCCCTAGGAAAAAAGAAGACTGGAGCTGGCCCATGGTAACTGCTTAGAAGCTGAGCATGGAGGTATAAAACAACATTTTATTTAGAAGTTCACAGAAAGTGAAACAGTGGTATCTCTTCGTCCAAAAGGCCCAGTTGTTTTAAGTTTGCTTGGAGAAGGGCGGTATGGTGGAAGCTGGCTGTGTTTCTGAGAGAAAAATGCTTTCTTGACTTTTAACTTTTCAGCCAAGAGCATCTAAGATAGTGCACAGCTCCCAGTCAGCTCTCAGCAGAAGTAGCCCAGGATGGAGTGGACCTACATGCCCTGGTTGCCTCTGTGCCATCTAGACATGTTTAAAATTACCACATATCAAGATTTTCTTCTTTCGTTCTCACAGAGCAACCACCGTGTGCAGTAGTCCGAGAGCATTCAAAGCAAATCTTCCAATTTACTTAAGGAGATGTATGCTGTAAAACTACAGCAACTTGCTGAGCACAAGGCTCTCAGCAAAATCTGTATCTCCAGACTAAAGGAACTTTCTCTAATGATGCACTGTGACATACACTATCCACACTCCATACACCCTGAACATCGCAACCCCTTCTCTTACACCTGATTCATTAGGTTTCACTACGGGGGCTTTGCTGCCACATGCAAAAAGCAGACACACGAAGCACAGCCTTTCGCAGTCTCCCAAGTTCAAGCCGGGGCTATTTGAAAGTGGCTGAGAGTAATTTCAAACAGTGAGGACACTGCAAATATTCAGCCTCTGTGCGTGCACGCCTGTGTGACTGTCCCCACGATTACAAGGGCAGCAAATAGCTTGTGGATCTGCTTTTCCAACGTGCCCTTGTGCAGCCCTATGGGTTCTGTTTTGTTTTGGCCAAAGAGTACAGAGCACAACTGCATGCTAATAAAAACTTGAAAAAGCAATAGCATGGGGGTGGGGAAGTACTATTGTTTTACTGCTTTTATACCTGCTCTGTGGGATGATTCTGGAAATGATCTTGTCACTTTCTCACCCTGGGCTGTTTGTTCAGCTGCCTCGACGTGCTGTTTGGTGGCCTCTTCTGCTAGATAGGAAATCTGCTTCAACGGTTTATGAACGACACCACCAAGAAACCTGCTGAGTAGAGGGGTTTCACCAGGTGGCTATTTTTGCTGATTTGTCTGCCAGGGTTGGCATCGTTTTGTTTTTTAACGGGCATGTTACTTTGCCCTATTTTACAAGGCTGCTTTGGTAAGACAGTCCAGGAAACCTGGTCTTCAATATTAAACCCTGTCCCACAGATCCAAAGAGACTGGTTTAACCAGCACAGAAAACTATCAACATGAAGCTAACAAGGAATCACACTGTGGTCAGCAGAGGTGGTTTCTCCCCATGCTGAACTATTCCTAGCCCAACTATTATTTTAACCATGACCGATCTGGGGAGGACATGAGCAGTGAAGGCACAAAAGCACTCAAAAACTCTGCTCATTTTTTAAAAAAATAGCTAAAACAGCTTCGCCTGAATTTTCAGGGGCCCTTTTTATCTACGGTGGCCATTAGTTTCAGTGAGGGCAGAGGTGTGCAGACCCCTGGAAAACCAGGGTACTACTTCAGTTGCTTACTGCTCGACTCGGCTGGCCTTCAGCGGGCACAATGTGTTGACTTTACGTTTTATTTTTAGCTAACATCTCTGGGGCTCTTTGTCGATGGGATGAAAAACATTTCAAAAACAATGCATCTTATTCTTATTGTATCTGTGCTCTAGATAAATGGATCTCTTTATTATGATTATGGAAATAACCTGCAAAACTGCGCGTGCTGATAAAGATAAGCTAGTTGAATAATAGAAGATTACTCACGGCTTTCTTAACGAGAAAAATATTCTGTTTTCTTATCAAACATAATTACTGATATATAAAACCAGATAAAATGCTGTGTGTATTTTAGAGATATATTTTTGCAGCAAATAGAGGGAAAAAGTCTTACATTATAGACTATTTATGAACCACCATTCATTTTTATAAGTAATATTTTTATCACATTTATACATATATTTTATACACACATCATGGAAATTAGTCTTTGTGGAATTTGCATAATACTTTATGAATAAATATTTTCCAGTGTAAGAAATTCCCAGGGCATGTGTATATGTGTTATGCACAGAACAGACTAAAACTAGGGGTCTGCTTCATAGAGTTTGATTTCACATGAACTTGTTAAGACAATAACAAGCTATTAGATAACAGTGAATGGTTTTGCATGCATCTGTCTGCAACAAAAGCAGAGTCTAAAACCTCTTGGAGTGGTGTCTACCACCTCTCAGAGCCACATTCTAAAATTTTTATGTTGATTAGTCCTGCTCGCTACATTTGTAGATGTGACACTAACCATGGGGAAAACTTCTCTAGCCAAGTGCCACATTCAATTCGTACAAACAGTTGTTCAGTATTATATTAAAAATGCTATCGATAGGGTTGAAAAACCAGTGGCCACGTGCTACATGCACCGTAGCACGGGTACATATGTACACACGGGGGTGTGCAAGGGCTAGCACTCGGTGCAGAGCTGGGTCTGCTTGCTCTCCTCATGGCCAGGTTTGGAAGGACATGCATAAAATAAAAGATACAGAGATCACCTTGGAAAAAAATACAGAGGATGGATGTCATGCTTCCTGGCAGGGAGGAGCTAGTTTCGCATCGGAGCTGAGTGGCAATGGAATGAAGAAGACCCTATACGTTGATGGGAACAGCAGGATGGGCCATGTGGTGTGGAAGGTCCCCGCTGCCTGCTGCTATATATATATGTCCACTGGCACCTACGCCTGCTGCCTGGCAGCCCACGAACCCGGGCAGGTTCAGCCACGTGCCCCATCTTACACTTACCCTCTGTCGCTGCCCTCCCAGAAATGCAACCTGCCTAGCCTAGCCTGATGGCACCACTCATTTTCCTTTTGCACAGTTCCTGGTGTTACAAAGATACCGACCTTAAAGATCTCCTGGTGAGCAATTCCATTGATTAATAATTTACTTGAGCAAGGAAGGCACACTGCAGCCTCCCTGCTGGGAGGCTCATTAATGGCTGCTATTGGCTGGGTATTGGGTAATTTGCAACGGGCCCCTGTGCTGTTTCACAGGGATATCGAACCTTCTCTTTCCCCCTTCCCCAGGAATTGCTGTCGGAGCAGTAGCCTTTGCGAGCGCAGTACCTGCCGTTCCTGGTGTCGTGCTGCCGCATGTTCTTGATGAAATGAACCTTCTTAAAGTTCTTTGGTCTGGGGGATCCTGAGAGAGTCCGACATCTGAAAAACGAATCAGTTGGGGCGGAGGAGGGGAAAAAGACAAGAAAAAAGAAGCGTATTCAGCTCCCTGCGGCACAGCGGAGAAGTCTACACAAAGGCAGGAAGGAAAGACTAGACAATTTATTCAAGTCACCCTCATTTAGGAATCAGCAACAACAATGAAGACAATAAGTCTGGAAAGGTGACAGCTCAAATAAAAAAATATTTAAAATAATAAGAGAAAGTGCCAGCACCCTCCCTGCATGATAAAAAATTTAAAAAAATCTCAGCAAAATAAAGCTTCCTGTAATCTGCTGTGATAGCTTAGATTTTGCTTCCAGACGAAAAATAATGAAATGGAACCCTGTAAATCTTTATGCGATTCTTCCTCCCCACACCGTCACGTGCACTTTCAGATCCTCCTCAGCTTTTGCTAGGGAAGCTATTGAGAAATATTCTTTCTTGTTTTAGTTTTAGAAGACTAAAATCTTGCATTTACAAAGGTGATCCCTATTTACTTTTAGCTCTAAGTATCAGCTTTCACGTTCCCAACAGCATATTAACCAACAGAAAAATAAACTAACCCAGGAAAAATCTCTCTTCAAAACACTGATCCTTAGAGCTCTGTTTTACATTTGAACTCGCTTTTTTAAAAATTGCAGCTAGAGAAGTATATTAGCCCTGGGAGGAGCAAGGAGACCCCCTGCCCACGCTGCGTGGCTCTGCGTGTCCCGGGGGCCGTGCTGTGGCAGCTCTCCCCGTCCCACCTCCTCACGGCCTCGGCAGCCGGGGCACCGAAGGAGTCCCCGAGCTCGGGGGCGGGCGGGGGGTTCAACGGGGCTTTCTAGAGAGCCCCTCTAGCGACCACTGCTAGTGACCAGCTGTGGCGGCAAACTGCTGCAAGGCTTTGCATTTTCACTTTACTTGGCTATTTTTTACTTTCTTTTTTTTTTTTTTTTTTTTTTTTTTTTTT
The DNA here is from genome assembly GCA_013398735.1 of Nothocercus julius. Taxonomy (NCBI): domain Eukaryota; kingdom Metazoa; phylum Chordata; class Aves; order Tinamiformes; family Tinamidae; genus Nothocercus; species Nothocercus julius. The sequence continues at coordinate 474,177 of VZSV01000022.1, forward strand.
TTTTTTTTTTTTTTTTTTAATTTTATATTTACTACCTGTTTTCTTCTCGATAGCGAAATCCTCACAATTGCCTCATCCTAGGCTTACAATTACTCATTTCCTTCTTTACTGGAATATACCACCACGGGAGTGATACTACCACCATTTCTGTGAATTAGCAAGTAAATACTGCCTCGCTAACCAGACTCCGTCTGTATGTTTTGCAAATTCTGCGAGTTTGAATCATTTGTGGGAACGCTTCATAACACACTGGTCAGTGTTCAGCAGAGGCTGAGTAAAAATCCTCAAGTTTTGGGAACAGGCTGATGGGTAGAGGCTCTGCTATGAAGTCTGTGCTTGCAGGTAGGGAGAGAAGGCCAAAGTGAGTGTGCATAAACAGAGCTATAGGCCAAATACTGATATAAACTAGCTGAATTACAGCTCCTGAGATTAAGGGACATTGAAAATTAAGCTGCTGCCTGGCCAGACAGCTGAGCTGGAAGCAACCGTGTGCCTGTCACATCACTGATCCGTACATGCTGGAGCTATGAAACATTTCCTCTATCTTCCCTTGCCCCTCACGATGCCCAGGGACTAATTCCTGTGGTCCCCAGAGATACTGTTGCCTCTTGGATGTTGGGTGTTTCAATGAGGGCAAGGATAGCAAGTCTATCCAAGCTTATACCCTACAGACATGTAACCAGAGAGACAGCAAATTCAATGACCTCCGCAGCGGGGCGTTTTCCTCAATGTCCTCCAGGGTCTCCAGAGAAGATCGCTGGGAGATCAGCCGGCGCCTGCAGAGAAAACAAAACACAAGAGCACCCTTAGGTTAGAATAAGAAAGTACTCAGAGCAAAAAAACTATTCCATAAAAGCTCCTGTATCAAAATGTCAATGGCAACTTTCCACTCCCAACTCTTCCTTCCCATATTTTTCTGCTTTCAAATTTTCCCTTCTTTAAAAGGGCTAACCACCCACCTACCACCAGTTCCCCCTTTGCTGCATTACAGCTTGCAATAGTGTAATTACAGCTGTACAACGAGTGACAAGGAGAGAGATGCAGCCAGGCCAACTCTGGCATTCACGTTGATACGGGAGATGATTCTGCTTGCAGCTATTCCTTGTTGCCCCCTGCCCACAGCTTTTAACAAAAACTGCCACGCACGTCTCAGCAGTGCCTGCTCTGCTACTATCTCATCCCCCTTGTAAGAAGTGCGAAACAGAGGGAAAAGGAGGAGAGAGTTCCTAGTACTGGGTACACAAAACGGCAGTTTTAGAAGGTGCTCTATCACTCCAAACAGCACAGATTAGTTTGTTTGTGTTTTAAAACATTTTTCTTCGCTTGTGTTGGACGCTGTGCTGAGATGAAGTTGTAAAGGAAATGTTACCCTTTCTTTTTGAGTTGTCTCACTGTTGTGGTGGGCAGGGAAGATGTTCCAGCACAGGGCCCCTGGAGCCAGCCTAGAAATCACATTACTGAGAAGTTTTCAGTTCAAAACAACCCTGAGGTTTGGTGATTCAGATTACTACTAGATCAAACGCCAGCTTGGTATCACTAACCCCCAGACAACACATTTCAAGACTGACTAATGTGTATGTGGGTTTCCAAGTACTTAGAAAAAAATCATAAAAAATGTCCTCTAACAATTTATAGAACAACTAAATGTAAAGCACAATCCTCTTAGGAAAATATGCAAACATGCCTCCCCTTAAATTTGTCTAAATTCGAATATTTGAGGATTTGGCCCTAGATACCATGCACCTTCAAAATGTTATTAGTGATGAGGAAATCTGCATTTTAGGATGTTCTGAACTTGCTGACACAGACAAAGATGACACTAGCCATTGGTCTCCTGTGCTCCACCGATGGTCACTGGACACAGAGACATTTTTCTAGGGAGGAATGCAAAGCAAAAAGAGCTCCCTTTCACCTTCAACTACCAGCACCACTTGACATGTGGCAAATATCATCCACTGATTTTTAACAGCTCTTATTAAATGCTATTGGCTTAATAGCACACTCGCACAATGATTCCCTCCTATCTTGTGGTGCTATAATGCAAAAAAAAAAAAACAAAAAAACCCCTAAAACTTTGCATGCTGATTGATCAAGGAGGTATTAACAACACTACAATTTTAAATACATGAAGCTAATAACATAATATTTACCTAAATGCTGCAAGGCACTTGTACCCCACCAGATGCATATTCCAACCACTATCGTGACTCCCCTCCAACCTGTCCCTCAAAGTCACTCCTCACTCTCAACATCTCTGTTGATGGTTGGGTTGAGTTGGGTTTGAAGACTGTCCTGCATTCATTGGGGGGCAGAAATACGTTCGTATTCATCTTCCCAACCGCCCATCTTTCACCTTCCCTGGAATCATCAGCTGTGACGTGCCCGGCTCCCTGCACGCTCCCCGGAGCGCCGTCAAGGCAGGCTCGGCTTCCCGGAGTTTGCTCTGCCTGGGATTTGATCCCTCTTTCTGCTGAAGAGCCTCAGTCACAGTGAATTATGTGCAATTATTCCATTTTATCTTAAATCTTCATTTTCAGGCCTAATTAAGATGACCTAAATACCAACATGCATAAGCCTTCCACAGCTGGATATTACGCCACAAATGCCAACTAATGAACTTACCTACTGTGAACTAACTCACATCCTGTGCCACACACACATAAAAAGGAAAAAAAAAATGCTTTTGGAAAAGCGAAGCTTTTGAAAGGGCCAAGGAACACAAGCAAAACCAGTTTTTCATTGCCTCCATTAAAAATTAATCATGTCAACTTGTATTTAATATTTAAAGCAATTTATCATATTCCTCTCTGTAGGCAAGCGTTGGTCAAGGCTTGTCTATGCAACTTTTAAAAGGGTTATTCTTCAAAAATTGATTAACTTACTTTACCAGCTCATACATGTAGACTTCAACTGAAATAACCCAACCTCCTCTATATCACATATCGCCACTGATGCAAAGCTGCTGATAAGACACTTGCTGATACCTGTTTTATAACGTGTCTTGCCTTTAGAAATAAGTAGGAGAAAATCCTTCTAGTGTTAAATAACAGTATCTATGAACAGACCCAAACAAAATAGCATTATGTGACTCATACAGGATTCCTGCTTCTGGGATAAGTCTACAGGCACGTGAATCTTGAATATATGAATGTTTTAAAACTTGTATAGGGTATATCTCAGCTAGTTAACACAAATACAACAAGCTTTCCTATAACAATTGAAGATGTTTTCAGTAAAAATCTTATTTCCTCCTAGTCCAGACAAAGCCTCAAAGAAACTTGTTCCTCTACCTTATCAAACTCATCTTGGGTAGTACATTTTTAGCTCCTGAAGGCAGTGGCCTTCTGGTTCTATGGACAAGCCCTTGCAGCAGGTTGGTGATCATGGTCTTGCACAACTTACTGACTTTTCTGGTTTAAAATCAGGTAAAATACTTTTCCTTAAAGATCTATCTAAAACAAACTTTTGTTTCTTCCCTATTCACTGCACACTCTTTACTTGAGTCTAGAAATAGTTAATACCTTAAAATCAAATTCCAACCCAAATCCAAAGCAAGAACCAAAGAGGTATTTAGTGCAGTGGTATTTTAAATTGTTGCTTTCTAAGACTTTCATGATCCTGTCTGCACACTGGATTTATCAATGACCAGATGTCTGAATTTCTGTGTAAGCATCTTAAAATCTAAAATGTTGCCCACTTCCTCTCTCCAAAGTCAGATTAATGTGTCTCAGTTGCAAAAATGAAATAAAGCACAAAGGCGAATGAAAAAAAAGCAGGTCTGTAACTGAGAGAGCAAAGAGCCAAAGTGAGTACACTACAAAAAGATTCACTGTAACCAACCCACTGATCTTTAGAAAATTAACGTCACCATCAATTGTTGCAAAATAGTCAGCTCAATTATGTTAAGCACAAAATCTTAATCCACATAGACAGGAGGTGATAAAAATAAGGAACTGCAATCACAACTCTGGATAAAGCCATCCAGGAAGGAAGGAAGCAGATGATAATCCAAGAGATAAGGAAAAATAAATCCACGTGTAATGACTTTCCAGCACAGCTTCAAAGCCAGGAGAAAATAGCTACACTTTAAATATCCTAAATTTTTGTGAAAGTTGTGGGTGTGCTGGCCCCTCTTGCTCTGTTAAGGTTATGAACTTGCTACTTCTGGAGCCAATAGCGCGGGTATCGTTGGCTCCCAGATCATTCACCCATCAGGACAAACTTCTCCCTTTTGCTGGGGACAAACTAATTTTTCAAGATGTTTACAAAGACACATATCAAGTGGGTACTATGCAAACCTGCAAGCATGAAGCCCACCCAGAAGCCATGATTCTTGAAGAAACTGTGCTAGACCCGTAGCTCTGTTTCCATCTGAGAAACGCTCTACTTCAGATAAACAAACACATGCCTGAGGTCATCCCTGCTATGCAATTAGAGCTATCATGGCACACACTAGTGCTAAGCACTTGGACATCTTCTAAGTTAGCAAAGACAAAAGAGCTTTCGGGGGTAGAGACATTTCAGCAACTGAAGAGTGTTGGTGGTTCACATGTCCATCTGGTCACCTCTTTCCCACTGTAAAACCTGCAGTGGTGGGAAATAAAATCAGGACACCTGCCCTGATGCTTCAGGACCTCCCCAAAGATGTACGTGGAGGGTCTCCCTTGGCCATCTACTCTTTTTAAGGGTGGTACTTGGGGATGCTGAGAGCAGCTGGTGCCCGAAAGCCAACCCACTGCAGCCCTTTGCAATTTCGATTTACCATTCTTTTCCCACTCTTTGAAAGTGGGATTTGGGTATAAAAAGAAACGTGCTTGCTGGGTCTTCCCTGAGCCAAGGGAATAGGGAATAAGCGAAGAGTTTCCAGGCGTAGGCAGCGCCCTGACATCCTGACGCCTTCTCTGACCACCCGCTGGGCACCTGAGTGCCACTTCCCTGCGATTCCCTGTCAACCTGGTGGCTAAATATCCCAACCCAGGCCAAACGCCCAGGCTGAGCTGGCTGTTTCAACCTTCTGGAATATTAAAACGAGATGTCAGCTGTATATTCATCACTATTCCCTTCGTGACCTCTAACTCCATGACCCAGCGTTACCCCAGATGAAAGACCCGCTAATTAGTCACCTCTCACCCTCCCGCTGCAGTTTTTCCTGGAATTCCTATGGCCTGGCTAGTTTTCGGCCTGCCTTTTTGCCAAAATCAGAGAAAGACAAATGCAGGAAAAATTAACCCTGAAACTATTAAATATTGCTAAGGAAAACAGAGCTTCCAGGAGCTATCCAAACGGATATGAAACTGTTCAATTATGTGTTATAATTACGAAGCTAAGCCTTTTCCCATAAAGAACACCAAACTCAACTCAGTGTGCAGTGTACTGGCAAGGCTACCCAGGCTGGGCCCTAAAAGCACATGGTATATGTTCAAAATGGGCTAATTGGTTTGCCAATTCAGTAGCTGATCCACCAAACACACCCAATATACCTAGAGAAAGGCATGTACAAGTCACCCGCTTTCAAGCAGGATGCAAACACAGCTTGTGACCACAGCCTTCTGTACAGTGTGGTGTGAACTGCACACAAATTTGGAGCCAGCAGTATTGCCAAGAACGTGGTTCTGTTGGGAAACATATTACAAGGAGAAAGGAGCCTTCAAACCTCCGGCTAGAGAGGATTAGGAGAAGAGTACTATGTCAAAAGCTTTCTCAGTCTCCATCAACTCTATGGGGGCAGAAGAAAGACGGGTGGAAAACGAGGAGGGGAGAGCTATGACATGAACATGTCTCATTGCTAGACTATTCTCAAACCAGATGTCCTACCTGCACTTACTATCCTACCTGTAGTGTCATCTAAATCCTTCTCCAAGCCTCATCCTTCCACAATTCACAGGGCAGGAGCTTGGAAAAATACGGCACAAACTGCTACCTACTGACTTGTCTACATCTAACGTGTAAGTGCACCAGATACACATACCACCATCCTGAAGACTGGATTTTTCTAGACACATCAAAAGAATGCCAAATTATCCCTGTGTCAGATATAGAGCACAAAAAGAAATAAATGATAAACGGAATTAATAATGACAATATTGAAGTATTCTACTGCTATTTCACAAGGTGCCAATGAAACATAGTATTTTGTTCATAAACTTTTGTGTAGTTTTATGCATTTGTTCTTTTTAATGGCTGGGAGGTTTCTGTCATGACCCTGTCCCAGCACGCCAGAGCCACCAGCTGCACCTGGTGGACTTATATCAAATACAACATCAGGACTAACAGCACTGTGAAGAGATGGAGTCATATAAGTACAGCAATCCCCAAATACTGATTCGAGAGTCTCCTTCATTTCTACCTTCCTCAGCTGGATTCCCAGTTCACGGCAGATGGATCCTGCTTGAAACCATCTTCTCTGCAGGCAGCTGCGTCTGCCCCCAATCCCCCTGCTCCTGGCCCGAAGGAGGAGCTATGCAGCACTCAGGACACATTTAAAGACAGCAGAGCTCTCAGAATCCCTGAAAACATCCCGAACCTACACCCTCCGTGATCCCATTGCCCTGCACATTAACTGTCCTCTATTAACTTTACTGACTCTGCAGCAGCGTGACGGCTCCGGGACTGCTTGTGTGCAGTGATTGACTGTGATGGCGCCCGAGCGCTGCCCTAGCTCTGGTTTCCCACAAGACATTACCTCGCAGCCTGATGCATCTTATCACGGGAAGGCATCACTGGGCACCCGCTTAATTAAGGACGCTGAAAACTAGCAAAGGAGCAAAACAACAAGATTAATCATCTCCGCTATGACAACAAGGATGCCTGCCAAGGCGGACACAATAGCTCTGTGAAGAACATACAAATTCCTCATCTTTATGTCCTTTTTCTACCGTAAAACCTGGAGCATAATAGCTTTTGCCTGATCAATGTTAATCTAACAGATTCTTCATGTGTTGCTTCTGCCTGACAAACTCGGCTCTGTGCATGGTAAAACGATAAACATCTATGTCTCTCCACAAGCTGTGTCGCTACTAAAGAGCCAGAGCCTATGGACACCTGTTCTTAAGAACAGAAGTAAAGCATAAACACCCAAATCAAGGGCACAGAGTGAACAATCCACGTGACGAGACCACCTTTATAGAATCAGACGCTCTAATGTCATACTTCAGAAGTGGCAAATTTCGGAAAGCAGCTAGAAACTGAAAGCTGAGGTTAAATTACAGCCTTTTCCCCTTTGTTTTGCTTTATTAATTCTTGCTGTTTCTTAGACTACCACCAACCCTATCACCTCCCTTGTCTCCAGATGTACATACACTACTTTAGAAAAAATATTATGCACTGCCACATCCTCAGATTAGAAGAGATATCAACAGGCACTAATAAATCTCACCTCTGAAAATATATCTTAGTTGTAGCAAATTGCTTTGATACAATTTTTCGGGGAAAAAAGTTTCCTGTGTGAGCAGCACATAAAGAGCACACAACAGCAGCAGAGCCAACACGAGGTATTTCCCGCGTGAGATACAACCGTGGCGCAGATGGTGACGAGGAGGGTGTTTAGCGGCGCAGACTCTGCAGTCCGTCCTGAGCACAACTGCTATAAATTCCCTCCGGATCAGGCACTCTTTCCAGCCATCCTGCTGCGTACCGGGAAGCTACCGCTGGTCATGCCGTCCTCTCCTGCTCTGCGTACTGCTGAAGTCCAAGCCAATTTGTAGGGTTCAGAGAGGGCAAATGTTACATATTGAGTAGTGAATACTGGATTTACTTTGGGATATCTGAGATAATTCCAGGTCCTAGAAGGCAGCCCAGTGCCCAAATTTTAAATATTATCCCAGCCCAAATGCCCTCTTACTAGCTCATGCAGGACTGGTTTTAATGCCAAAGGCATTTAAGCATAAAACAATATGTTTAAAACACATTGCAATAACTGAACCACCTTTCAAAATGGCAAAACCATATACGATATGGCAAAGAAAGATGTTTATTGTGAGGAATAACTGCTTCGACATGCTAGCCTGTGAGGCCAGGGCATGCAAGAGAGAAGCTTTCCTGCTCTTTCATTAAGGATAAATCCCGGAGCCAAGCAGCGTAATTGCCCTGGCCAGACCAAACCATCTCCCTTTTGTGGTGTCCCTGATGCTGGGACAGCACCGTCTCCTGCAGGGTTGGGTGCCCACTCACCCCACATAAAGCCAGACCTGAAAGGAACCCAAATTTATGGATTTTTGTACTCTTGCATGCTCCACTTAGAGCCAATGCTCTGAAATGCTGGAGGTACAGCTCTCCCAGGGAGCTCCTGGGAGAGATTAAAGTAAGTGTGGGGGCCTACAGACACAGTAGGAGGGGAAAAAGTCCAAAAACGACTGTAAAGTTTTTGGAGAGGCAGCTTGTTAAAGAATCTCCATCCTCTGCTTCCTAGGATCAGGAAAGATAGGTTAAGTTTCTGCACTGGACAACACAGACTTCTCCTTGCTAAAAGCTGTTATGATAAGCTTTACCCACAAAATATTGAGATGGACACGAGACATGGCCAGCAACTCGAATTTCTTGAACATCCTCTACTATCATCACATTTTCATAAAGTAAGCAAGGGAAAAAAATTATCTAGCCCTTCTTTAGCTGAGAACATTTCTTTTTGCATTTTTCCCTGGCAGTGTTTCATCCGTTCATATGCACAAGCTTTTTAAACTGTGTTAGAAGGAAAAACCTCTAAACCAATGCAGAAGTGGACATAGTTGATACCCAGTGCCTTGACGGTGTGCCTGGAACAAATCACTGCCATAACCATTTCCCTCACATGACGAAGGTTGAGGATAAACCCCACGCAGATGCAAGCTAACAAAAAGATTTTCTGTCTGCTCGTCCTTCCCCCTCCTTTCTGTTCTCAAAACCCCCTGCTGCCAGCAGCTTCCTTTAGAGACCAGGGGGACAAGTTCTCCCTCAGAGGTTGCAGTAGAGGCCCGTTGTCAATCACTTGGAGCTTTTTATTTCCACGATAACAGAAAACAAGGCTCTTTGTCATCCAACTCGGGGGCAACGTTGCAGCTCTGCAGTGAATTGCAACGAACTTGCAGCTCATTAGCAACGATAGAAGCTGACAAACAGTTACGAGGAACCAAGGACAGGCTTCTCGGAGCGTCTCCAACCATTTCCTTGGCGTCAGCAGCTCCTGTCAGCTGCCCGCCTACCACGTTTTGCATCCTTTGGAAAGTCAGCTGCCTGGTCCCTCCACAAATCCCCCCAAAGCCCTGCCCTGCCAAGAGCCCTTCTCCCCCAAAGGAAGCTCACTGTGGGGATGCGCCACTGCAGTAGCACGGGAGAGAAATTTAAAGGATTTACAGATTAATCAGGCAGAGCGAGGATGTGGGTTGGGGCTGCCAGAAGTGCCCTCCTCCGGGACGCTCTCCGCAGCTCTCCATACCGCAGATGAAATGAAACGCGCTCTGGGAATGCAAATGAATGAGCATGTCACAAGAAGTAATTCAATTTGGACCTGCAGGGACTTAGATTTGCTTAGTTACCTACAAGATCTTTATTTAACTGCAATCCTGGAACAATATATAGCACAAACTCGGATTTGCACTTCATTTTACTGGTGTTTTAAATTAGGCTCGATACCTTCCTCATCCAACAGTTTTTTAGGTCATTATATATTACGTTTATTACACGTATATAATATGTGTATATATTATACATATATTGTGTATATGCATGCACACTTGCACATTCTGTAACAGTTTAGATTTGCAGAACAGTGGGATTTTTTAAATATGTAAGTCGGGTAAAGTTTTCAGTCACATCACCAGTGAGGACGAGATAAGTGGAGCAAGACAGCTAATTAGTCATTCTTCATTTCGATCCTCAATCACCACAAAGAGAGTCTGTTTTTTTACTGCAGGCCTTGTCTTACATCAAATAATTTGGAGATAACAAAAATAAGTTCTCTTCCTGTAGGCACATATTTTGATACAGAAGATGAAACAGCATTTGAAATTAACTGTAACACTTCTTCCCTTCCCCATCCACTAGAGTATGTCCACGAGGACGCATCGCTAATCTATAACTATATTATTCAGGCTGACAAATTTTGCACAGTCTGCTGTTTCGGTACTCCAGAGCACAAGCCATCAATAGCTGACTGCCTCATTCCAGTGAAACAAGACAATTATCAGATGTAACTCGCACAATTAATACCACTGCTGCCAGCATTTTCAACAGAGATTTGCTTCCTCTATAGCTCATTTGAAGTCTTTGGGGGATATGTTATTAGTACATCTGTCCTGCTGTAAACATAATTATCATTCACAATTCTATTCATCTTGCTGATGGGGACGCGCGCCGGGCCAGCCTTTCACATGCAGAATGCTCCTGAACAGCCCAGGGATTTTTAGCTGCCCGGCTAGCCAGGGCTGCATTCACTGCCAGCAGCACTTCCACTGCTGTCCTGTCAAACCTAGGGCAATTTTCTGAGCAGACATAAGGCTAGTACTAACCTCAGTCTGCCATACTTATGCAGCTTGTTTGGCTCAAGGGTCAGTTTTATGTGCTCCATAATGCCCTCCCGCTCGCTCCTACCGAGGCTCGTGCAAATCCCCCGTACAAACTCAGGCTAATGGGGAGCCCACGGCCACCCTACTCACCATCATCACGGCTATTTGAGCAAAAATGGACATGGACATTGACCAATGGACAATGACATGAGACAATTATGACCACAAAGCATGTCCATGTCACAGAGACTTCCATGTCACAGAGATTAAGGAGACCCCACATAGGCTTTTGCAGCACACTGCGCATTTAGGTACGCAAAAATCTAACTCCAACGCAGCTGATGCTTTTCTGCTTCATGCAAAGGAAGGAAGACAGTGTAACAGTAACAAAATGAGAATCCAACAATTTTCATCATAAATCAAACTTTCTTTTTCCTGGTACTTAAAAACTGTCTGCCAGGACATAAGGGACTTGCAAGACACTCCATGGTTGATGGAATCTTGCTACTATACTAAAGGGTAGGGAAGAAAACCAATTCCTGATGATATCAGGAAAAGAAGTTTCAAAAAGACATTATTTTGCTGCTGATAAATGGATGATAAAGCTCATGAAATACTTTTAAAACATGAGAGAAATTCACATCAAATTCAAATCCCCACCAAGGCAACTGCATCTACAGGCTGCCATTGGTATAAGTTGAACAACCACATGTCCATCGAAACTATTAAATTCACTATGTTAATATATTGACCAGTTATGGATTATATGCATGGCAACTTATTCCCGGATCACTCTGATGTTTCACTTAATTTTGTTAAGACAGGGTGACTATGAATAATGTGCTAGCGCAGCGGTTCAATCAATTATTCTCTTGAAATTCAAGAACCGTGCATATCCAGACTGCTTAATTTCTCCCATACATCTGCATTTGCAAATCTTTGTTCTCTGAAGGGCTTTCAGAAGCTGAAGTTTTAATTAGAGGACTATTTTTGATTCTAATTTTCCAAGCCGCAGTAAGCTGCTTCATGACCTAATCTGATGGCAAACGTAGCATCATTACACAGTGATTTCGAACCAGTTGTGCACTAACTAGCGTCTTATTTTTTAAATCGCTGATATACTGGGCGCCTCGAGCCCAACTAGAGCTATCAGTCTGCAGATACTGCTGTTCCCAAGGTCAGCCGATGGCCCACTGAAGCAAGGGCCACTTGGTGTGAACAAAATGCACTGCAGAACAGTGTCCGAACAGCATTTTGATTTACTTGAAGTCAACATTTCCCTTCCAAATTAATATATTTCTTAGACTACATGGTCATCTGTGTGCAAAAGACTTAAAAGGGTTCAGATGGAACCGGCTCGCACCCTTGGAACACGCCACCTGGGTGCAGGATTTTGCTTCCTGCCGAAAGGCCCGTGGCGTTTCCCTGGCTTTGGTTTCAGAGGCTGCGCGGTGGCATTTCCAGGCCAGCGGAAACCCGGCTAACACGCGGCTTCACCCTCTTCTCTGTATTTAACAGTTTGCTGTTATGACTGCAAGAAAGATGGTAACTGCCGCTGAAACTTTAATCTTCCCCCAAAGTCATCCTCTTTATATAGCAAGCATAATGAGTTTCTTAATGACCTACTGTGACAGTGTGTAACAGCACTGCAGATGCAAAGCTCTACCAAAACCCACTGGAAATGCAACCCCCATTCTCCCAGAGGATGCTCTAGCTGTAATTAATACAGGATTTCATTAATATTCACTTACCTAACTTCTGCTTTTAGACTTGTATCTAACTAAAGGCAGTGGGAAAGAAATCATTTCCTTAAAGAAGTTCCGTCAGGCATCCAAGATAATATATGGAGTACGATCACACTGCTCTCCATCCTCTATGACCCCTCAACTTCATTAGCTTGAGGTTGTCCCAGCACCAGTCACGGATGGAATGGCAGGAGGAAGAGCTCAGCGGGCAGCAGGAGGTGCGGAGGAAAATGAATTTCCAGGCGTTTTGCAAAGTGGTTGGAAGCAGTGAGGTTTCCCAAATGCTGGCATGGGCCCCCCCCCTCCCTCGTATAGGGCAGGGAAGGGCTGTGATTGAAACATTCCTGTGCATCGTCCTGCTCCTGTGCATCGACTGACCCCTGGGCGCGCACAGTTGTTTCTAGGAAATTAGGACGAGGACAGAAAAGCCAGCGCTCAGGAAAGGAAGGGTTAATCGGCCGAGGAACCTCACACCAAGGCATCACTAAAACTGTGTATTTATCCTTCACACACATCAAAGACTCCTGTTTTCATGCTATCGGGTTGTGATTTTCTGAGCAACCCAGAGGACCCATTCTCCGAAACAGGGAATACCTGGGCTGGTGGGTAACAATTTTTAATGTCAATAACGTTACAGGTTTCCCTGGGTAACACAAAGGGCCAACATCCCCAAAAGCCCATCTCTTTAGGGCAGTCCTGCTACTTTTAGCTATGTATTTAATGCTAACATGAGAACTGCAGTGAAAGTTGGCATGCCCCAGCCAGACTCCTGATTCACAGCACACTGACCTCTGTCCCTTAAGTTTTCCATACTTGGTATCTACTTATTATCTACCAAAAGTCAAGGAAAAAAACAAACACTCCCCCCAAAAATCTCCAAACCCACCAAAACCACTTTTGAGTATGTAGTAATGACAGGGGAGAGATGGGGAAGCTGGGAGGGAAACAAGAGGAAAAAGGAAACTTGCTGTCCCTTCCGAAGCATTTATTCGGCTTGGAAAGTTTGCTCTTGCCCCGATACAGATAGCAAAAGCAGAACCTGCTTCTCTTTTCTCGCCTTCCTGAAAAAAAGACACCAAAAAAATAAAATAAAATAAAAAAATAAAAAGAACTATCCTACTTTAACATTATAAGTATCACATCCTGTCCCCCTCATGTTTGCAAGGGAACTGGAGAACTGGAGACGGAGCTTTCATCTGGACTGTAGAGTCCTCAACAGAGAAATCATTCATCTAAGCACTTGTTATTTTTAACTCCCATCTGAAGCCCAGCGAACTCCTCCAGAGAATGGCTAAATGCTCATTAGGCTTTTGACAGAATCAAGCCTTTAATTTTAAAAATATTTCTCTCAATTTCTGAAATACACTCATTTTGAGTTCTGGCTGCATGGGCAAATAATTTGACAAGCCATGCACAGATATTTAAAGAAAAATGAACTGAAACTCAGCATTACAAACCTCCCAAGCTACTCCAGCTGATAACCCCTTCCAGTTCTAGCAGGCCTGGAGAGACAAGGTCTAACAGAAATCCTTACTGGCCTGGGACCTGCAGGTGTGAATGAGGGCTTGGGAGCAGACACCACCTTGTTTCAATGCACACACTACAGCAACAGTGGGAGAGAAATTCTTAAAAAAATAAGGATCACAAAAACAAGGGACAAAAAGCTGTTACCGCTGCCACAGGTTCGCAACGTGGTATTTGGCATTTTATGGACTGCCGTTTCTCCTGGAACTCCACTGCCAAAAATTGTACGTATGTGCAAGGACTTGAAATGTGCATGCCCACATCCCTTCTTCCTCTAGTATTCATTGCCAATTTTCAGAAATTAGAAGGCACAAGAGACCTTTGACTTTGTATTACTTGCTTAAATAACAAATACAAAGCAAAAATATATGAAATATGTATGAATGTGTGTGAATATTTGAAGGGTCTTATTCTTGCCTTCTGGCACAAGGGCTGCATCTTTTTCAACCTTTTAGCCTTTTTTGTTGTTGTTGTTGTTGTTTTTCTCCTTGATCTTGAAAGTTAGAAAAGGACATAACACAGGAAGGTTTGACTGAGAATCTCCACCTAATCCTGATAGTCCTGGAACTCCAGAAGCCTTTGACGCATATTGCAAGACGTTGAAGTTGGCAATACTGGAATTAGCTCCTCTGCAACAAAAGCCCTTTATCAGACTAAGCAATCTGGAAATGCAGCTAGTGCTTCCAAGTGACATGAAAAGAAAAACAACACTAAAATCCTAAAAACGCACCAGGTCACTGCCTACAGTGCCTTTAGTTTCCTCCTCCACTGTTCCAAGGCAGGAACGACATGTGGGTTTTCCAAAACCATTAGTGAATTTTGGGCAAGGCACTTCTATATGCAGAAGGG
>VZSV01000022.1:503489-527762 GCA_013398735.1 Nothocercus julius
CGCGGGGCGAGCGCCCGGCTTGTGGTGCCGCTGTCTTCCTAGGCTTTCGTGTCGCGCGGCTGTGCCTTGCTGATGACTAACGGCTTTTCCAAGCTGTTAGGAAATTTGTAATGTTTATGCTTCCCTATCAGACACTCCTGATGTACAATTTTATCCAAATTCATGGATCTGATAAGCAAAATAACTTGTGTGGTCGGACAGGGAAACCAAATCCTGCTGTTGGAGGAAGCTGGTTTTGCATTCCTCACAAAACGGAGCTTTTAAGCATCCAGTAACTTTGGAATCGGGCTCTGTGGTTATTTGGGGGTTATTGGCGGAAGTTTGGCCTTTGCTGCTGCTGGATGCTACAAACCCTCAACTTCCAGGAGCCCAGTCCTGGGCCGGGGGTCCCCGCAGCCCTGCGGAAGGTCACACAGCTCGTTACACAACCAAGACACCGGCTGGCCGACGGGCAGGAAGTGCTGAGCAAGCGAAGGGGAAATGGTGCGCAAAAGGGCTGCTTTTCAAATCGCAAACCCTTCTCAGTGCTTGTTTTTAGGAGAATTCCCCTTGGCACCTGCTGTCTTGAGGATAGAGTTAATTCCCTCTTAGTGGCTGGCCCTGGTGCCTCAGGGATGGATCATTTTGGGTGGAAGTGGGTAGACCCGAGTGCTAGAGCCGCCTCACCAGAGAAGGGTTAAATTGCCACCTGCCAAGAGGATCCATACCTCATTGCTCCAGCATGGAGTAATCTGTGCTCCAGCAGTAGCAACATGTCCTTCTGCATGACCAGCTGTGGATAGTGCGCTGAGCCACCGTTGACCATAGATAAGCAGGGATACTCAGTGCTCCTTTCAAGATGGTTCCACTTTGAAGCAATTTGGGCCTCTCTGGAGCTGGCCTGCTGGGCCATGGAGAAAGTGTCACCACTCCGTGAAACCTGGGGATTGGAGCGTTCCCTGGATGATCAGCCCTGGCCCAAGGTTGCTCCCACATGTTGGGTAGGTCACAAAACTCAGGTCTGCCACATTACAGGTGAGCAGGATGCATGCTGTATTTTTTTTTTTTTTCTGCTTTCCTTTTTCCCATTTCTGGAAGGAAGCAGCCCCAGTGTGTATTTTTCTCCAGAGCTCCAACGCTTGCTATGGCAACTGAGTCCTGGGGCCTGTTTTCCAAGTCCAGCCTCTCCCAGGAGACAGCCGTGAGAAAGAGCCCCCCAATCAAAGTGGGGCTTTGAGAGGTTAGTCTAATTTGGGGTCGCTTTTTTAAAGTGCAGAGGTGTAGCTGCCTTTCACAAAACCGCCCTCGTGATGGGATGCATTGCACCGTTGTGAGCATGAGCTTGTTCTGGAGCCACGACCTCTGCCACGTGTTTGCAGCAGGTTGTGGCTGGAGCTCTTTCTGGAAAGAGCCGTTCTGGAGGAAGGTGCTGCCCACCTTGGCCACAGACACCCCCGATGCTTTTCAGCCCGCCCCAGCAGACTTTAGCGTGCACAGTTAATGCTAACTGGGGGGTGTTACGCCTCTGTGGACTGCCTTTTCCAAACCCCTTGTGAAGGGGGACTAAAAATGCCCCTCCCATTGCACGCCAGAGTAGATTTTGCTTGAGAAAGCAACACAAAGCAAGAGAAGTGTGACCTTTTCAGATTAAAATGCAGCTATTTTTAATAACCAGTGAGACACCACAGTGCTAAGAGAATTGGCATGATAAGAATACCAGGTTCTTTGGGCTTCTTATTTATGCATTTAGTAGCAAATTTAAATGAATGAGTGCAACCTGAGATGCCTAATGCTGCTTTGCAAAGGGTTAAATAAGTACAGAATTGGAGAGCTAGATACTATTTTTTTTTTCCTGTTACTTATATCCTTTTGCTCTGTGCTTAGTAAAGCTATAGATGATTGCATGAGCTATGGTAGTCTTGTTTCTTGGAGGTTATTTGGAAATGTTAAACAAAACGACTGTGCTGTTTGAAGCTTTTTCTTTGATGGGGAGCTGGTGATTGACTAGAGGAAATAGCAAAGTTGAAAGGAAAACCAAAAGGACATATTCTGGAAATTTGCTTCTGTGCCTGTTTTTTAAATCATTTTGCTCTCCAATCCTCCTTCCAAGCAACCCGCTCTACCCAACTGCAAGCAAATGTTTTTATTTCAGAGGTCACGGGCTTATGTAAGCAGCTGGATGACAAGTGCTAATAGGAGTGGTAGAGCAGGACAGCTTTTCTGCCTGGCACACAAAGAGCTGGGAGAGACACTAATCAGCCGTGGGTGTTTGGCTACCCGTGGCATTGGGGGACAGTTAACACAGGTGATAGAGAGGCTGGATTTGAGGAGACCGAAGAGGGTGAAGGGAGTCCGGGTGAAATTGAAAGCTCAGCAGTTTCTCCGCTTAGGTCTCTTCTGAGAAACGAGATCGTCTCTGGTTGAACAAGTGCCTGGGTGTACCTGTCCTCACAGGAAGGTTAAACAGGCTTGGACGCCTCGTAGTATCGTGGTTTGGAGTGACTGGTGTGAGGGCAGGGCTGCTGTCCGCGAGCCTGTGGCCCGCGGGCCTCGAGGAGCAGCTCCGAAGGGCTGCAGCAGCCCGCGCCAGCGGCGCGCTCCCGAGCACCTTGCCCTCACGCTGAAAAACAGCTACCTGGGCGGCGAGCTGAAACGTTTACCGTGATCTGGGAGTTAACGCTGCAGGAATAACCTGTCCTGAATCACCCACATGAGTCAACAGGCTGGTCCTTGAGCGTACCTGGCGTAGCGGCTGGGCACGTTGGTGTCAAAAACAAGCTTCTCGGTGCCAAAACCAGGCTTCTTGCTGCCATCGGTGCTTGTTGGACCTTGTCAGAGCAAGGCAAGTAGCGGAAGAAATAAAGCCAATGCAATTCTCTTCTGTAATTTCATCAGGATTGCCTTCTAACCGGTAGAGTCAATCAGGCAATGATGCTAAGCAGAGCGTAGTCCAGAGCTAGCGCTCGTGCGCTCCTCTGGTTGCTAACAGGCACAGTGATTACTGACGACAGCTCCTGGCCCCGGTGGTTAGGCAGATTATCTGGAGCCCACAAGCGTTCTTCCCGCAAGGTGCAAGGCTTTGGAGACACAACATGTGTACAGTCTCACAGTGCTTCTCCTTTCCTTCCTGGAGTCTGTTTGCAGAACAGAATTACACTTCAAAAGAGAAAAGTGGTTGTAATGTTATAGAAAGACTTGGAATATGACTTTAATAATCGTTCTGCTTAGAAGGAGTGTCTGGCAGAAAAAAAGCCCAAAGAAGTTAAACACATTTCCCTACGTAGCCATAGCTAGGAACGGAAACTGCTTAAAGACATTACACATTCTTTACAAAAGACTAATACTGCATCTGGATTTTAAGGTCTATTTTGGTGCCAGGCCCTAACCTTAAAGTCTGTTGTAAATTTTATATAAAAGAACGGGATTCTCAGAAATGCTAAGTACTTGCTTCTCACTGAGAGCTTTTCAGGAATCTGAGCATTTTAGTTTTGGAGGACCTTCTTTGATGACTGGAATAAAAAAACTTGCAACATACCTGTCACCTTGTCTGGAAAACAGAGTTCTTTGGATATGGGACACACTTACCTCTTCTTGAAGAAACTTCTCCTTGCATTGCTGCCTTGCACACACAGGGTGTCTGCAAACATCAGCCAGGCTACCTTGAACAAATTCTTGCATCAGCTTAGTGGTGCTGAGTGGTGGGAGCGGGGTGGCCTGGTCACGACTGGATGCGGTGTTGTCTGTGGCAGTGATTTTTTTTTTTTTTCCTGTCTTGTGGTCACTGGGCTTCTTTAGTACTAAGTGGTGCTAATTGACCCTCATGGCATCTCCATTGGGTGTGGAGGAATGGGAGAGGGCAGTGGGAGTCTGGGAGAGGTTTCTGCTTGCCCAGCGTTATGGCTGGAGCCAGGACACACGAGCGTGTGCTGTGCTATGTTCTGAAAGGTTCGTGGGATCATGGGATATATAGGGAGAGTACTAGCCTACTATATGGGCAACATATATGGGCAATAGGGCCAATATGATAGGGGTTTGCTTCTTAGTGAAACCAGGGAAGTCTATGTAAGTGGCTGAAACAACAGCCTGTTACTAAGATTGTGTAACATTTTTCATCATAAAACCCTAACATTTTCCATGCTAGATCCTCCTCCTCAGGTTCAAAGTTTTTGGCAAACTTTGGTCAAAATGGTTATGCCAGATCCAAGAGCAAGTCAAAACGTGCTTATTTGACCCCATCAGAAGCTCTTGTGACCTTTTCTTCGAAATATCCTAGGACCCCCTCACTAAAACAAGAATTTAGGCAGTCGGCTTCTGTGTTGGGAATGGGACTGAGGGAAGAAGTGGAGGTGCCATCCCTGTCAAAATCCACCAACCTCTGTGCAGTTTTAAGGCTTTGAATCACAGCTTGCATGTGCTAGCCCGGGACTTGCGCCTGCAGCTGGAACTGCCAGGGATGCTGGATACCCCCATTGAGCAATTTGGCCAGCTGCATTTTTTAAACAGGCTGAATATGTGCGGTCCCACAACACACAGGAGCACCAGAGCACCATCTTTAATTCTGGTTTAATTCAGCAGAGAGGAGGTTGGGAAAGTTGTGCGTTCAACCCCAATTCTTCCACCTCGCCTGCTCCTTCTCCTCCTCCTTGCTGGCTTCATTCTCCAACTTTTAAACGCAATGGACTGAGGGCGTCATCAGAGGGAGTTTCTTTGTTTTAGATACTCATGGGTCTTGTTTTAGATACTCATGGGTCTCTTAAGGGCCCATCCTAAAACAGGAGCTCTTTTTCACCAGGTCCTGCAAAAACATGGTCTCATGATGCAGTGAACTTGCCGGATAAAGAGACAGAACAAGGAAGGTGGCCATGTCAGCGCTGTAACTGGAACGAGCAGTTTCTGGCTCCTATTTGAGTGATTAAATGGGAACACGGCCACGCCACTCCTCCCTCCCTTGGAAAACAAAAACTATGGACACTTGTACAGAAAACAGCTCCTGCCTCTGATATGTCCATCCTTGTCTTGCTGCAGTTTTTCTCTCTTAAATCAGATTCCTTTTGGTAGCATCTTAATAAGTTAATGTAAGTGTGAGGTTCAAAACGGACTAGCTTTACTCAAAAGAGGAATGGGCAAGTGCCCTGCCTTCTTGGTGATGCCCTTAATAAGTGGCATTAAAAAAAAAGCAACTTGTAGCTGCAGTAGGACAGGACCACTGGACAGATCTCTAAAAACAGCTTTTAAGATCTTCATGAAAGAGCAGCTGCAATTTATCCCATGCTTTACCATTTTGAGATGATTTGGAATCGAGTATAGAAACACTTGGATATTAAGATTTCAGAGAAAAGCCTAGAAGAACATCCATCACTGGCATGGCGTGTGTTAATTTTTAATAATCTCGGGTTAATTTTAAAATACACTGCAGACTTCTGAAACATTCATGTGAGCAAGTCTGTAAGTATGTTGGCTGTCTGGGGAAGGAAAAGGCTCCGGTTCACAGGACAGTCATACTGAGGAGCTGTGTTAAACTGAAAATGCTGTTGACGACTTCTGTGACACAGCCTTCAATGAGAGTAAAAACATTAAATAAATAGAATCTGAAGTTCCCAGAGGGACTTGCTGGTGGAGTGTTTCACTTCAGAGACTCTCGTCAGAGCTCAGCTTGACTGGAAGTGCTTAATATCCAAGAAAATAAAGTTCAAAGGATTTTTTTTTCTCCTTTTGAAAATATTAAATTCAGGGAGTGTGACTCCAACGGGAATGAAGAAGGCAAATGGAAAAACTTTTGGCGGAGTGAATTGAGGTTTCACATTCAGCTCAATGGCATTTTTCTGTCCATATGTAAAGCGATAGCTTATGAACACTACACTGAGTACCTTCCAAAATTTTAGGAAAACTTTGAGAGCCCTTTTAATTCCAGGAGTTCGTCAGTGCCTAGAACTCATTACAGATTGACCAAAATTGGACAGCTAAAAGGAAGAAATAAAATATCCTCCTGCCCATAAGATGCAATGGCTTCAACCCTCGTTGTACTTGGGACAAATGCCATGGACCAGTGCCAGTTTGTAGCACATCTGTCCCTTTAGTCAGTCCCACCTTTATAGTGACACCTCTGAAGGCAGCAGCGTCCAGGGGATTTGCAGCAACAAAACAGGCCCAGCACCCTACCCCACACAGCTGCCACCTGCCATATGCACGTATTTCAGTAAGATGGTAGAAATTAAAGCTGCTAAAAAAAATGCTTTAAATTGGATACCTTTCTCTTCAGAACGTTTTAGAAAAATATATATTTTTTTAATTGCTTCAGACTGTAATGGAAATGAAATAAATGGGAATGGTTCCTTAACAGGACGGATCCAAAGCATTCTGCTGTCTGTATTGAAATGGAATAGTACCTCAGTTTAATAATGGCCTTACTGAGATTAGTGAGGTTAATTTAAATGAATGAAGTGCAGAAGAAAGTAGAAGACAGGCTGCATTCAAATTGAAAGGTGAAAATTCAAGACCCCTGCAGCCCCAAGAAAAGGAGAAATCCATTAAGTTGTGATGAAATAAATGCTGGAAAAGGTCCACTAAATCCAAATCCATTGTAAGGTTTATTGCAGAATAAAACCTAGTTGAAGGCCAGAAAATAAAACTGAATGAGCCAAAGAAATGCTAATGTAACAGAAGAGAATAGCTCTCCTAGCATGCTGTTTTGTACATAATTTGGGACATTTGCATGTCTTTCTGGTTGTAAGCTTGACTGATAATTCCTTCTTCCAGTGTCGAAATGAATCATTTAGTGCTAGTAGTAGTTTAGTCTACTGCAGTGTCTATGGAGGTGGCTGTTCTTTGTGCCAGCCTCTCAGGAGAAAAGGAGGCATGTAGATATACTCTGTAAGAGATTAAGGAGATTTTGACCGTATATATACACATATATACATATAACGCACCGTATATGCGTGTATGTGTGTACGTGTATATATACACACATAAATGTATGTGTATATTTTTATATATACCTGTGGGGATATAATTCCAGCTCCATATATTAGGAGATAATTCATGCCCTCAAATGAGAGCAGCACAAGGAAATCTAACAATTATCTGCTGGCTGTTTTTGGAAACGTTTTAGCCGTCTCCATTATGCCAGTATGACTGTGTTCCTATGGGAACAAGCTTCCTCAGAGCAAGAGGCTTCTGTAGCAAGAGCAGGTGAATCCTGGCTGACATCTTGGGCTTCAGAACAAAACTAAATGTTTGGATATTCTGCAAATATTAAATACTCTGATAATACTCTAAATATTCTGGTTAAATTCTACCATTTTTGAAACTACTTGAACCAATTCTGTGCTGCTGTACCAGTGAGGCCAGATGCAGTCAGACACATTAAAACAGTCATTATGACTAACTAAGAGATCCTCAATAGAAAAAGCTCTTTTGCACCCTTCTTGATTTCTTCCAAAGGCTGTATATCCTTACTCCTTTTGTAAGGCACTGTATTGCAGGAGTAAGCCCATAGGTTTTAATGGGGCTACTCATTAGGAGAGAGCATATTAAAATTTGGCTTTATGTTAACGTTCAACTTAACTGCGTATCCACTCCGAAAAACAAGATCTGGGGGTTGTATTTTGCAAGGCTATTATCTTGTCTCCTTCACATTTACTTGCATTGGGAGCAATGTTTAGAGAAGAAAACCCCATATCTTAAAAGCTCTTTCAAATATGGGGGGATTCTTGGAGAAAAAGCAATTAATCTGAAAAACTGGTCAGAGAATAAAAGGAACATTATAAGGTATCGTGCTACTTTCTTCTACTTTCTTTTTTAAGTATTCGGAGTGTTCTGGTCAAATGTGTCTGCTTTATTTTTAACTGTTAGGCACATAAATGATAACGAAGGAGGTAGAACTTTACCAGCCCATGGGGCAGGTATTGGAAGTTAGGAGGGGCTGGAGCTCCTATTTCAAGGCAAGCTTTTAAGATGAGTTAAGGACACAGGTATATGGAGTCTGATGTTCTCTGTCAAGAAGGGTGCACATGTACAAGGCGCCTCAGGTGTAGCCCCATCATGCAAAGGACACGATTGCCATTATTTGATGCATTTCCAAGAATTATAGATGATATATGTATGTGCCACCTATGCTCAGCCCTTTTTAACTCACCCTGCACACTTTGTGTTCAGGTGCACCACAGTTCTGCCAAGGGAAAATCACTGTATCTCCCTGTCAGCCAGATGATGGAGGAATAATCAGCGGTCTTTAATTTTGTTTCCTGCCTTTGTGGTCCGATCTCTATTGGAAATAAATGAAACAAGAATGTCAGATATTTTGAATTGTGTCCCTCCATCTCCACTTGCACCTTGCTTGAGGGGCAGAGAGTGGCCAGGACTAGATGCCCATCTGCTAAAGGCACAGAGATTGTTTGTGTGCCCTTGCTCCTAGTATCCTTAGGGCAGATGATGGTGAGCTGACTTTGGAGAAATCCTGAAAGTGCCTATGACATAGGGCTGCAGGCACTGCAGATTCTGGGAAGCAGTAAAAACCTCCAAGAGAAGAGTTGGAGCAATGGCCTTGGTTGTCGTTTTGCACGACCAGAGAACCCGAAGCACATTGCATGAGAGCAGCTGCCTGCACTGGTTTACGTGATACTGGAGCAAGGGGCCACCACTGCAGTTTGCAAGGAGGCACAAGGTCCCACCTTCCTGTACAGTTTCACCTGTGCTTGTGAGAAGAAGGGAAGAACAACAGGCAATGAAAAAGGCTTAAAAGTAGCAGAACTTCAAATTAGCATTGAAATTCTTCTCTCCCCTCTCAAGAAGCTTCCTGGTTTGTATTTGCTACAGCTCTAAGTAGTGCTGACCTGTCATCACCTCCCCATATTTTTGTTCTTCGAAATGACTAATTACAATGCCTAATCAGCATTTCAGTGGAAATATTTACTGTTCTGATAGGGTATCATGGAGCGCACCGTGCCCTTGGAAACAACCGCTCAGAGTTTCTGCCTTCAGAGCAATCCTTAGCACCCGCAGGAGAGCAACACGGAGTAGGCGCACGGGTGGGTTAAGCCTTGGCAGGCTCGATAAGACATGGATTTGTTTGGATAGTCACCTGCTAGTCTTGAGGCTTTAGGACCCCGACTAAGACGAGGCAGGCGAGGGCTATGTGGCCTTTATTGCTCTGTATGGAAGGTCCTTGGACCGCAGGGAGCAAGGGGGTGATGGTGACAGCCTGTAAAACCTGAGACAGTGACAAAGGCGCATAGGAGTGTCGCTTACCCCAGAACTGCAAGTTCTCGACTCAGAAAGCAGTTGTTTCTGGAGCGGATGTTTTTAAAGGGCATCAAGGCCCAATGTTTTGAGGCCCACTGTGAGGATACTTAAGGAAATACGTGGCAGAGCATTAAGAGTGACTCCCCAGACAGCGCTGGGACCTGGGGCTGTCCGTCCTCGTCGCCCGACGGCCGCTCCGTCGGCTGCGCTCGCTGCACGGCGCCGTGCGAGCCGCGCTGGGAGCCGCTGCCTGCGCGTGCCCGCTCACGCAGCCGCTCGCTGCGCTGAAGGGCTGCTGTTTTTTGATCATGCCTGTTTTTATACCGCTCTGTTTGTGTTTTATTCAGCCTTTTTGGAGCCAAATTCTAAAGTCCATGCTTAGGGCCCCGCAAGGGCACATTCTCATTAACTCTTGGTGGTGGTGGTGGGCAAATTACTTCCAGAGCTTAAGAGCTGAATATAAGCAAGCACTCTGTTACGGAGGGAGAAACACGATGAGTCAAGACAACAACAGCCTCAGCCTGAGAATATCGTGCTCGCTAAGGCAGGGGGTAACAGCTGCCTGGCGATCAGAGGATTATATCTTCCTGCTGATACTGGAGTGACCCTAAATAAAACCCTTAATGCCGGCACGCCGGAGCAGCCAAAGAAGGCAGTGGGATAAATCCCTGTGCCGCCCTTTGCCACAGCCCTGGCAGGCTCTGACCTCCAACCCTGCTGTCCCTCCCGTTCCCTCTCCCTGCCGAGGGCTTCCTGAGGACAAGGTTGTCTCTCCTGAGCCTTTATTGCTCGCTATGCTTATGCGGTCTGCTCTGTATGTCTTTTTTTCCATTAGGTCCAGAACTTGGAGATTCAAGTAATCGCCCTCTGACAGCAGATTCCTTCCTAAAATCGTAGCTGAGGGGCCTCCATCCTATTCAAGAAGTAGCTGAAAGGCAGTATAAATATATTAGCTCTTTGCAAGACTTGCCTGGGTTTTGGTTAAAGCAAGACCCAGAGTGAGTATTAAGCACAGCAGAAGTGAGCGTTAGATTAAGCTGACCTCTCCCCGGTGAATTCCCCATGGTATATGGTCTTCGGGCACCTGCTGCTGGAGTAATCTGCATGTGTGGGAGTGCGAAGGGTGGCCTGAACCCTGGGGCGACCTCCTTCCTCCGTTCCCCACGGCCTGCCGTCGCCTGAACCTTCCTGCTGCGCCAGATGCTGGTCTCCTGCACATCTGCCCTGCTCTTTGGAGTCGGGGCTGCTCTGTTTGCTCAGTGCCCTGCGTGCTGCGGCAATATTTCTGTTTGCTTCTGCTCTTAACTTTCGCCGTGATGAAACAGGTCAGGGGTGGTTTGTTCAAGGCTGTTTTTTTTTTTTTTTTTTTCTGGAAGAGCTTGGGGACGGGTTTGTTATGCCAGAGTTTGGGTTGTGTTGCCACAAGTGATTTTTGCCTTGTTGCATGTCACTCTTCAGCCGGGACAGATGGGACGATGCATTTCCGTACCGATTTGGGTCCAGTGCTTTACCTGAATGTCCACGCAGTCTGGGAAAACGTTTTCCCATTGGAAGATTCTTTTTTTCATTGGGTTTTCATATCTGCAGTTCCTAAATACAGATGATGTATTTCTTGAGGTCATGGGCAATCAATTGAAAAAATGCTCCTATGGTTATGTTATGACTAAAGAACAGCGTTTAGCCCTTGCTCAGACTACACCCAGCTTTCAGAGCTGAAGCAAGGACACATACTCATGTTGCAGGAGAGCAGGTACCTCTCCTAGCGAAGATGAAGTTGGTTTCCCAACATTTTCCAGCTATGCAAGCTGCCTGTGCAGGAGAGTCAGCACAGAGGCTGGGTGCCCACCCTTGCGCTTCCCCTGAGGTCTTGAATACCCCTATAGTTCCTATTTTTTTATATATACACATATACTATAAATGTACACCCCATATATGTGTGTGTATGCATGCATACATCTATATATACATATATATGAATGAATATGCACACACACATATATATATATCCCTTTCATCCCTCCTCTCTTTCCGTCTCCTCTCACAGCCTGAGAGTTCCAGGGAGAGGAGAACTTTCCATTACAAATGCCCCTCCTGTGGCTGCATTTGTTTTCAAAGCCTGCCATGTGAAAACAGACATAACATTTTCATTTTGCCTTTCTATAAATAAATAGAAATCTGAATTCCAGAATGTGCTTTGCTAGAGCAAGTGAAGTTGTCAGAGGATTACTACCTTTTTAAAAAATATGCTTGATTTTAAAAATTGCGCCTGCCCAGTTCAGCCCTTACATTGTCAGTTTTTTTGTTAATATATCCTCTCAGCTTCTAGCAAGCAGAATTTGAGTGACTCTGTGAGCTGGAGGTTTTCACTTGACCACTGACTTTATAATAGTCACCAATGATACTGTATTGATTAAGTTTGTCTAGTCTTCTTTTTGGAATCAGCCAATTTTTTTCATCATCTATCAACTGCCTGAACCTGAGGCAGTATCGCAAATTATGATGACGTGCAGACAAAGTCATGCTTTAAAAAAGACTGATTTAAGAACTGCAAGTTCTATTACATGGTATTTACTTGCAGCAGCTTTCACTGCTGTCTTCTGTACCAGGGTTGGTATTTGCTCCTTTAGGTATTTTCACCTACCTCAAACCAATATTTTAGCATCTTTCTGTTACGTTACAGTGTTACAATTTGATCTTAAGTTTCCCAGAAGCAGGATGCACAGGCTTGTGGGGAACCGAATCCACCTTGCCCAACCCAGCAAGCAAAAGCAGGTGCACAGCCCTGCGCCAGCAGCAGAGCCGAGATCTGCTCTCCCTCGCTGTAACGGCAGGAGAGGAGATCGTTTCGCCCGGGGACTGCTCCTGGCAGGAGCCTTCATGCAGTGCTAGCCCAGCTGTTGGAAAGCTCTTGGAAAGCTCTGTGCCCAGAGCTTGGCACCGGCAGCCTGCGCTGCAGGAAGGAAACCTCCGCTCTCCTGCACCGCTGAGCCTCGTGCTGCCTCGTGGTGCCACGCTGGGACGTCCAGGTGCAGTTCACCACCAAGGCTCAGCGCCACGAGTGTAAAATGCAGTAGCAAGGCCGGATTTGGCAGCCTGCACCTTCTCCTGTTCCTGCTGGGAGCAGAATTAATTCCCATGCGGGCAAACCTGCCTGAAGGAGGTGTCACCCAAAGCAGGGCCTGAGGGGGGATTAATCATAGAATCATAGAATCCTTAAGGTTGGAAGGGACCTCTAGAGATCATCTAGTCCAACCCCCCTGCACACGCAGCATCACCTGGATAATAATAATTAATATTAGATACCTAGATAATAATTAATATTGCCTATTGGATACCTGGATAATAATTAATATTGCCTGTCACCTAGATAATAATAATTAATATTGCCTGTGATTTCCTTTGCTGCCAATGAGCATTGCTCAGGTGGCCACAAGAAAGAGAGGGACAATCTCAACTGAATCTAAGAGGAAAATATCAATGTATCAATATGTTTTGGTTAAGTGTCTCCTGGGCCTTTCTGCACGCCGGCTCTGCACGTGGTGCACACGTGCTGGGACCGAACAGGGCAAACGGGCACTGTTGGCCACCGCGGTTCTCAGCTGCACCTGGCGGGAGAACAGCGTTGGAGAGAGAGGATGTTCCCAGAGCTAGCCGAGACTGGACTCACACGGCAGCTTCTGGGCTCCACTTTGAGGTTTCTGAGGCTTCTCCTGGGCTTAAAAGGTTTTTTGGGAATGCCTCATGGGACACTGTTGCACCTACTTAAACTCCTTACATTAACTTCTCTTTTCAAAGAAGGTGATTTTAGAGGGCTTTTTTTCCCGCAGTTAAACGGACAACGTTAATGTTTCCAGGTATGAAGCTGCCTTGCCTCGGTCACCTGCAGGCATCTGATTTTAAAATTTCCCCAAACACTTCCAGGTAAACACACTGGTCCAACTGATGAGAGCACTCAGTTTATTGCTGCCTCATAACAGTGGTTCTCCATTGCCATTTTTGGCATGAGTTACTTTAAATGGCATTCTAGTGCTATTGAAAGTCTATTTACACGTTATGTGTGAAGATAAAATAACCAAGAACTCTGTTTTTCTCGGATTTTTCTCTGTTATTCTTCCTTCCATCTTGTCTTCCAGGACATCTAGGAGGTCAAGACAAGTTCAGGGCTGCCCAGCTGCAGATGAAGTGCGCATCCAATAGAGAAAATTAAATCAGACCATTGTGAAATTGGTAAACAACTAAACCTGTTTCCTTTTGTGAAGTTTTTATGCTATGCCTGCTGTGCTTATGGCTCCCTAAAGACTCAAAACATGTTGTCCATATAAACTCATCATAAAAAGGGTCATTTGCATCAATGAATACTCTAACATTGCATCCCACGTCCCACCAAGAGTACCAAATCTCCTGAATGTCCCTGGGTAGGCAGCATAGTCTTTCAAATATGTCAAATACCTCAACCATTCTGAGATTCTTCCATAAAATGTGGACAGATAATACTTTCTGAATTTGCTGGGCTTAACCGAGGCTTAAACTCGTTGATTTTTGTGAAGCCCTGAGAGACTGCAGTAGGAACTTCCGTAGAAATGCCGCTTATTAATGTTTGTAACCAGAACGTGAGCTGAAGGTTTTCTAAACAATGACCCCTGTCACCAGGAAGAGACTTTTCAGTAGGGAATGAGGCTCTTTTCTGCAGCTATGGTGGGTATCTACTGGCTGTGGGATAAATAAGTTAAAAACACAGTGTGCTGTTACATGCCCTTCTGTGCACTGAAAAAGATACGCAGCACCATAAATTGCCGTAACCCGCTCTCATTCTGCACCGACCCTTTTCTTTGCTGAGACAGCATCTGGAAAACACTTATATAAATCAGAGGATGCTTAGACAAATATATGAGTGATAGAGGCAACAGTGGTTATTGAACACAATGATCCGGACACAACCTCTGATGCACAGAAGCTCTGAGCTGTTGGAAGCTGGGAGGAGATGCTGTGGGAAGAATTGCTTGATATACTTTCTGCTTGACTTTCTTACACTCTTTAAGTTGCTGCTCTGGTTTAGTGGTCCTCTACTCTACCCCAAGTAGATGTGCTCATGACTACCTTTTAAGACATATGGACCAAAGCTTGAAACTACTGTAAACAGAAACAACTCTCCCCAGTACTGGGGAAATAGGAGTTTCTTTAAGATTCTCCCCTCCCTGCCTGGTCTCCTGGGAGCCATGGACCCCACATTCATGGTCCCTCTGCTGAGTTAGGGAACCTATCTGAGGTGTAAGCCACATTGGGGGAGAAATGAGGGACTGTGAGTGTTTCCCCGTCCTCGTTCCTAGTGAAGAGAGACCAGGTAAAAGTGTTCAGGCTCCAGGGAGAGGAGCAGGGTTGTGAGCACAAGCCAGGGCTCTGTGGAGATGAGCACCTTGGAAAAGGGAGTGTTGTTCTTGGCTGTTTTGGAAATGGTATATTACCCAATGTTACTGCATTATGACTTGGAGATTGCTCTGTCCCTTCAAGATTTGATCATTTGCTCATCATAAGGCTTTGGGGTGCAATTAAATCCTATCTCATATCCTTCTGGGAGCAGGGGACATTGGTGGGACTGAAAAATGATCTCTGCTTAAGGACAGTCGAGATGTGCTCTGCAGTGCTCCCTGCTCCCAGAGGCAGAAGGTTTTCCTGCTTCGCAGTAGCAGTGGCCACCCTTGCATGTGGGCAGATTGATGTTAGTGCAATGTGATGCAGAGGGATATGGATGCCTGGCCCCCATCCCCCAGGCAGGGGTATGACTGAGGGAGCTTCCTCCTTACGGAAATGCCTGCAGGAGCAGGAGCAAACAGGAGATGACAATGTAGAGAGAAGGAGGAAGCCCAGTGATGTTGGCTGCCCAGACTGAAACATCACCAGTTAAACCCAAGCTTGTCAGTAAGAATACCTCCCAAGTGGGCTAGTAAAAGTGAGTTGCTTATTACTATTTTTTTTTCCTTCTTTCTTTTGCCATCTCATTTTCTCCCATGGAAAGTGTGAGAAATCAGGACACCATAAACTTCGTCTCGCCTAGGCCTGCGCCTGGAGCACGCAGCACGGGAGCAGGAGCGTGTTACAGGCCCAGCTGTGAGTGCATCTCCAGCGGCAGTCCTGCCTCATAGCAATGCGGAACATTAAAGACGGCTTGGGAAGCTGCTTCACAGCGGATGTGGAGAGCGTGGACGAGCTCTTCACACTTACCAGTGTTTGCAAAATGAAAATGGGACCAAATCATCATCTGGGACCAAACGGCAGGCAAATGGATTAGGCTGATCCTGTTGCATGGTGTAATTTGTTTTCCTGGTGAGGGTATATGAGCATCACCTGTAATGTTTGCCATCTCTGCTCACGCCGTCGGTGGCGCGGCTGCCTGCCCTGACGGTCATTCTAGGGCAGGCTGAGATGATGTTTCCACTGGATGTGACCTCCCAGGCATTTTAAGAGATCTGAGGAATTGTAAAGGCTTTGCCTGCTTTCCATCTCTCTTCTTTCCCAAGAAGGTTTTTCCTGCACTTGTTTATGGCTTTGAAACTCAGAACAAACATGCTTGTTTAGAAACAGGTCAGAGTTCCCAGACTTGTAGGAAATACCAGTCTGCCCTATTTTCCACTGCTTAGTACCCAAAGCTGAGCATGTAATAAACTGTCCCCGTGAACAACCTGAGCAGCTCCCGCGCTCCGGGCACAGCCCTGTTGCTCACGCTGAGAAATCCCCTCGCATGGCATGAGCAGCAGGAGACCATCTGTGCAAGAGCTGCAGAAGCTTTACGTAAATAATGCTGCTTTGGTGCTGTCATTTAGAAGGTGCTGGCCTAAATGATTCATTAGTGTGCTCAGCACCGAGGCTGAGAGGGTTCTTCTCAGGTTGGCTTTTATCACCGACACCTCCTTAAGGGGTCTCACTTACTGGAAAATTCCTAGTAATTGGATAGTGGGAGAGGTGTGCAGGCCCGGGTCATGGAGCTGACGAACTGGTGCTAAAGTTGTGTAACTGTTACGACATGAGCAAATGAAGCCCATGGGCACGGTCATCCTGGAGGCCTGGCCTGGCCCGACGTAAATCCAATAGGGAAAGTTCCAGCATTCATACTCACTGCAACCTGAAGTTTCACGGTCCATAAGTTATTATTTCCATTACTTTGGCATAGGAGCTGCGTCGGAGGCTGTGTCAGCACAGCCGTCGGGAGGGACTTCCCCCTTCAGAGCTCTGAAGAGCACGGCTCTCGCCGGAGCCGGGCCAGGGCCCGTGTCTTTGACGGAGTGACTGGGATCTCCCACCACCTCTGTGCCCCAGGCCCGTCGGGGTTCATGGAGATGAGCCTTGGGCTCGTAGCCTCACAGTCCTAGGGCTGCAGTGTGGATCCTTCTTGACCTCCCAGGCACTGTGCTTATTTTTACATAAAAAATAAATACAAGGTTTTACTTAAATACAAGCAGAATTTTGCACAGTCTTTTAACTGTAGGGGCTGAGGCTTTAGCAATGCAACATCTGTGGCCTTGCCGCTGAGATTGTGACCCTGGAAAGCACTACAGTGGTGAAAATGGGAAAGTGGATTGGTTTGAAAGTTCAAATATCCAAATGCGTGAAGGCAGGAAGAGACAGCTCCAAAGAGCTGTCAGGAAAATCTTGAAGAAATTTCATGTTGAAAATCTATCAAATCGCCTTGATACAGTTATACACAGGCTATTTCTGGGCGATAAATGAGTCTCTACAACCCCAAGGCTTTAAAAAATTAAATAGGCATTTGAATGGGTTCATCTACTAGAACAGTTTGCAAATCCACCCTGGAAAACTCTCCCCTTCGGCATCAGTCATAATAAAAGAACTTTAGATCTTTTATGATGTATCTTTTTTTTCCCTTTCATAAGTATGACAGATCTGAAGAACCCCAGATACAACAGAACCCCAGAGACAACAACCACTGAAACAATCACAATATTTTCTTTTTTTGTACTTTTTGTTCTGGTTATTTTTCTACTTGTGTGATGTGATTTATTCTTGATTAGTATATAGCATAAATATATTAAAGAATATAGCTTGCTCAGCCTCACTTGTAAAAAATACAGGAAAAAGAGGCAATGAAGGTTTAAAATGTAGTAAGGCAATTTGAAACATTTGATTTAGCAGTCACTAAACTTTTATTGTGTGGTAGCTCAAGGGACAGGATATATTTGGAGTTAATCCAGATTAGTCCGTTTTGAAAGTGACTATAGAACTGGACAGGATCTTAAAAAAGGATTTTGCTCATCCTTATATTACTGAGCTCCTAAAACTCTGGGGAATTGGTGAATATTTTCCCAAAATATTCTCTTAGTATTGCTTGCCCTTTGCCAGTGACCCAACCTGGAGCCCAGCTTTTGGAAATAGGATGGAAGTTACAGTGCCTTGCTATTTAATTGCCCAGCTTCATCATCTTTCAGAGCCCTGTGAGCCTGATACCTCTTGAAACAAAATCCCCTTTTGGAAGCATTTCAAGTTAGCTACCAAAAGCCTGAATCCAGAATTGTGAGAGATGGGAAATTGTTGAGGAAAACATTTTATGGAGGAGAAAGCAGCCAGTGGCCCTGGGAAGGCAATCCCGTGCAGTGCCACTGGCTACAAATAGCAGTTTTGATCCTGAAAGGTACCTAAGTTTAGGACTTGTGAGAGTGGACCACATTTCGAAGATGCTGCAAGGCTGGAGCGAATCTATTCACTGAAGGGAGCTTCCCCTCCCAGCAGGAGCCAGTGCTTATTGCAGCTCGTGAGTGTCTTT
This sequence comes from Nothocercus julius, assembly GCA_013398735.1. Classification (NCBI taxonomy): domain Eukaryota; kingdom Metazoa; phylum Chordata; class Aves; order Tinamiformes; family Tinamidae; genus Nothocercus; species Nothocercus julius. The sequence continues at coordinate 521,482 of VZSV01000022.1, forward strand.
GCCTGGTATAAAAAGAGCGATCATGGATTATGGGAACGTGCATGAGAGCTGCTGGAACAGGTCAAGTTAAGCTTACATAGCCATTCGGAAAAATCATTTGCAAAGTAATGGATTAATAATGGGTGCCTTGCTTCCTAGCATTCATTTTCTCATGTCCTTCCTAATTTAATCACAAGGTAAATAGATTCTTCAGAAATTTGCTTGTGAGCAAGCCCGTGAAATCCATTTTTATATATACTGAATTGGAAACAGTTTTCTTCACGAGGGGAAATATATTGTTAAACACGTAGAGTGCTAGGGCACATTTGCTTTAAGGAATATAAATACAATTCTAAATGAATCTCTTTCTGTGGGGAAATACATATAAGCAGTAATTTTAAACAGCTGGCCCAGCCCGGAAACCACCAGTATTGTATACAGAAGTATCTTTGGAGAAGTATTGATCCCCTCTTCAGTGAATCAATCATCAACAATTGATCACCAGTCATCAACATCTCACTTTACATAGAGCTGCAGTAGAACTGTCTGGTCACTTAACACCTTGACAAAATCTTCACAAAAGCCTTTCTTATTTTTGGTGTGACGAGAAAGAGTCTTACCAAAGTCACGATGAATGCAGTCGTGGTGCATCTTGTCAGCAAGCAGCGCTAACCCCAGGCTGCCCCGTCGATGCTCTCGGGTAGCTAAGGCAGGAAACACAGGAGATCAGACCCGCGGGCAATTCAGAAGAATTGCCTCTGGACTGGATAACACCTTTCAAGAGACACTAAGAAAATATTCTATGTCACTATTCAGCAGTTGAGAAATGACTTTTTATAATCCCCTTTAACAGTTAACTCTTTCAACGGAGGCTTGAGAAGAGAATTATATTTCTGACAATTTCATGTGATTTTCTTCTGTAGACCAAGAGAGAAGCTGCAGGAAGTATGGTTAAAGCCTTTTGATATTTCTTTGATTTTTTTTTCCTGCCTGAGTGGCAAGTTATTAGGACTAGATGCCAAAAGTAGAATTGGTTTGTCTGGATGATTTGTCAACCATTTAATAATTTATTAAATATTATTGGAGTGTTTTGGCAGGCTAGCATACTCCAAAGTATTCAATTGATAATCAGCAAGCAACACATCCCAGAAATGCCTATAAAGAGCCCAGTGATTTGAGGGAGGGTGTCATGACGAGTTTGAGTTTCTTGTCTGCTTCTATCAATTTGGCAGTAATGATATAAACTAAATAGCATTAGGACATACTGAAATCCATCAGGAAGTAAATCAGAAATTCAGAAAATATTTTTTAGATGCAATTTTGTGGAAAATTTTGACTTTTTCTTCCAAAGTGGAATGCTAATATAAATAAAGTGACTGGCTGTTCTCATGGAATAGAACTAGTAAAGAGACATTTCTAATTTGCTTCTATTAGGACGAGTGTCTTGGTTCTTACTGTATTCATCTTTACATGTGTGTAATAGAGTACCTGTGATTTTGCAAGCTGACTTAAGTAAAAGTAAAATTAAAAATATCTCTTCTAAGACATCTGTTCAACATTAAAAAAGTTTCAACGCAGTATCTAATACATGTTATCCAAGATAGCTAGCATTTTTTAATATTATTTTATGCTTCTTTTCAATTACAACTGAAATTCCCAAGCTCTTTGAAATAGTGAGTCATTAGGAATGTCTTTGCAAAGACTGTATTTAATCTATCTTTTCCCACAGCTGATTTACCCAAGGGTACAAGTAAAGCACATGTAACAGATTCCCCGAAGTCCCCAAGTCATTACTTATTCCCCATCTAGTTTTATTTCATCGTCACTTCACTTAATGTTGTTTTCAAAAGATACATCAGGTTGGTAATTTTGGCTGTGAAGTAGCCTCTACCATCCCATGGATTTTAGCTGATAAATGGATCTTCATTTTGTCTCCTCTGCTTCAAGTGTGTGTGATCCACACTGTATTTTCCTGCCTGTTCTGCCGGCTTTGGACTAAACACATATGACAGTCTTTTCTCTTCTGTTAGTATGCTGCTTTCTAAAGTAATCTCCGTAAGGAAAACATCAGGTTAAATATAAACAATGTGAGCTAAGGTATTAAGTCAATGAAAATGAATTTATTCAAAACAGTAATTACCTAACTCTAAATAATTTGGGCTGAGTTTGGAATGGGTAAAAAAAATCAAAGACTCAACTGATTTCTACTTCAGATTTTAAAGGCCTCTGGTAAAACCATCACGGATGTCTTACGCAGACTACTGAGAAATAAGGAGATGAAAAGGGGAATTCTTCAGCATTTACAAATCTTGATTAAAATGATGTAGTTGAAATATATTGATGTCTTTCATCACATCCAAGTGAGAATAAAGAATGTGGAATAGACGTAGACTCGGGACTCTTTCCACCCTTACTTTTGGAGATATTTTCCTCATCTTTTTTTTGTGCAAATGTCTCTTACTCACCGCCTGATTGTATTTAAGATTTATGTTGTACATTGCCTGGCTCCGAACGTAGCCCCTTGTTAGTGCAGAAAGCATTTACAAAATGAGAGTGCTCTGATCTGGTAGGATGTTCTATTTTAAGGACATGTCTTTACGGTAAATAGATGCTTTTAGCTTAAATCAGCTTTCCCTGCTCTAATGAAAAACTTCTCTCCCACCCTCAAGCTCCAAATAATTTGCATAACTGGATGTTAGAAAGGAACGTGGCCTATAAATTAAGCTCATTAGCCTTAGCCGCAGCAGGAACACAGACGAAACTCACCCATGGCCAAACGGTCTTCAAATGTCCCCAAAATGTCTGCAGGGCGGCGTTAGCTCCTGCAAGCCCAGAGCCTCTCTTCGCAATGGATGTCACGGAGTGCGTCCCAGCCATCCGGGAGCCGAGGTGGCACTGCTGTGATGATGTCTGCATCTAAAGCAGGTACCCTGCGTGCCACATACCTAGCCGTGAGAGTATCCTAGAGGTAGACCTGTCCTCTATTAAGTTACCTTCTGGATACATTTCTCCTCTGTTAAAATATATTTGATATATTATTGGCTTAATATATTAAAAATGGTGGGAGAAGGAAGACACAGTTGCAACCCTGGAAAAATCTTGTACTAATATGACCGTCGAGGGGGAAGGAGATTTATCTATATTTATGGAAGCCGTAATTTCAAACTTCATGGTCAGAAGCGTTGTATATTTTTGTACTACATCTTTGTTCTAAGACACGGTACTCACACAGCCGTGAAGCTCAATCCAAGCTGTGCTGACACACCACTTTGTAATCTGTGAAACAATTCACAGAAGACAACACTGTTTATATTGTCTACAGCCCATCATTTTTCCATGTGCTGGACACACACAGGAAGACAAATTGTCCTCCAAGCCTGCACGCAAAGTGCAGATGAGAGAAACAAGAGGAATCTGGTGCTTTGCATTTCTTTTTAACCCGTGAAGCTGTTCTAGATGTGCATGAAGCAGAGCCAGTCCATCTACCCTCAAACTGAACTTCGGGCTAATTTCTGCACTGTCTTTCTGCCCGCCCTGGGGCAGTCAGCTGTTCTTATGTGTGCACAGAGGCTGCTTCTGGTAGTTTTATCCTCCTCCTGTGCAGGAGCAAGGCAAAGGGTGAAGCTGTTCAGACGGAGCAGCCTGTCTGTATTAGTACTTTCCAAATTTCCATAACTGGAACCCTTTCTTTGAGGACCTGGGCTGAAGAGAGGAGTCTAGGCTGATTTTGTTACTGATTATTTCTAAGAAGCAGAGTCCACTACCACACCACGATGTAATAATAATAAATAAAATAATTAAAAAAAAAATTCTCGTATTTTTTTGAGGAAGTTTCCACTAGCCAGCAGACAAACACTGAATTTTTTCCCGCTTTATTAAGGACATGCCATGCATTCCTCCTGCTTGAGATAGGCAAAGCTCAAGAGCACAACTAATTAAAAGCCCAAATGAAGTAAAGGCAGTAAAGGAAACCTGCCTATGGACTTCTGAAAAACAAACTATCTAACAAGTGCTCCAAGCAGCCCAAGAAACACTGCTTGTGATGAACTTCTTTAGGGTCTGAGACTTGTTCATGGGGAGGCCCTGCACATGCTTAAGTTGTTAATTGCCATCCTGATGTTCTTGGGAATGACCAGCTTGAGATCCATACCATCCTTGGGTCCGTACCAGCATCTTAAGATCTTGATATATGCTAAGAATCGCGAATAACACAGAGGCAACACTGTATACACCAGCAGTGCAGCAGACGCTTTGGTGAAGCTGTGGATCCAAGTTAACAATAGACAACTTCCAGAAACTCCTTAAGCCCATTCCATGAGAGCCATTTTTTTTTTTTTTTGACAGCAAATAGACTGCTTTTTAGATATTATTGTTTTAGATACTATTTTAGATATTGTTGTCTCTTTGGGGATCATGACTATGACAGATTCTTATAAAAAGGGGTAGGTTGAGGCAACTCTGTGTCTTTAAATCCCCATCATTGCTACTGTGGTAGCACTGTATAACTTCATTATATAACTCAGCCTCCTACCGTGGAGCTGACTGGAGGGACAAAGCGCTGCCATGAAATAAGGAGGGCCAGGATGGCCAATGCTCCTGCTAAGCGTAACAGTCTTCAAGTGAATCTTCAGCAGACTTTCTTTGGGGGAGTCTGACGAGATCTCTTTGGTCTTCCTTTCCCTCTGGGCAAAAAATATATGTTATTGCAAGAATATGATAAAAATATATAGGCAAGCGATAATTGCAATTAGAAATGATTACAGTTAGAAATCTGTAGCTGAATTTTGAAAATTTATTGTTTTTAGCCTTTTGTACACAAAAATGTTTCTTAGACTAGTAGTATGTTTTTAGGAATTGCTCTTGGAAAGGGACATCATAGTCTACTGCACCTATTCTAACCCTTTCTGGGGTCTTTTGTTTTGTATTGTTTTGTTTTGCTATGATTTTTTAAAAATGATCTGATCTCTTATTTGTCAAGATTAAACCTGGTTATGAGCCATGAAATATTTTTTAATGTCAGTAGATCAAGATTTTAAAGTTCAACAAAGTCTTAAAAAATTGGCTGCTGTGGAAACAGCCCTTATGCTCTATTACTCACCTGAGCAGTTCCTTACTGCCCTCTAGTGCAGGACTACTATCCTCACAGGCACTAGCTGCCCTTCGAAAATAAGTGTATTGATAAAATACTCGTTTGCTGGTAGGTTCTCCACATTTATGTACCGAGAAGCTCTGCAGGTTCGCTTTTGTTATTCTGCATGTGAAACCGTAGTGAGCCCTGGCGCGAGCAGATGCTGCGATCCAAAGGCAGAGCCTACCGACGGGAGCGTTTCAGCATCAGCTGGTAGAGCAGGACGGCTGGGACACGGGTACTCGCTGCACGCTTGGTGACAGAGCTCTTACACTTAGACTGTCATCACCTTTTATACCCATCACCCTTCTTGTATGTCTCCTTTTCAGGATGATTCTTACCTTCTGCTTTGCAAAACCTCCCCTCTGGCTCTCTTTTCTATACGCCAGTCCTATAGGGGTCTCTTTTACAGTGAGCAATTTAGCCATCTTTTCTACTTTGCTCTCCAACCCTTCTCAAAACACAAACAGGCTGAATACAGCTGGTCCTAGCAGAACTCCACTCAGTTTCTTCCCACTGGGGTGACTGGACTACACCTATTCCCCTTTCCCAAGTCCTTTAAATAGGCAAAACCTGTGAGGACCTTCCCTTTCATACCATGACATGCTTATTCTGCTACAAGCATCAGACAAGACACCCTTGGACACCTTTGAAGACTCAAAAAGGCTGGAAGCATGACTTGCTTTTAAAGTCCCGTCTCTTCCCGTATTATTTTTCCCTGCGTCTGCAAGTTGTGTTTAACAGGAATTAGCTCACCATTTCCAGTGCTCCATAAAACCAACCAGGCCGCAACTCCACCAGGCTCCTTGGGGTCCTTTCTAAAAGCTGCCGGAGGAACTGGCACTTTCTACTCCTCGAACATCAGAGCTATTTCAAGGGACAAGGTCCAGGCTATGTTAGGTCAGCAGTTTCCTGTCTGACTTCCGAATCCCAGCAGTGCCCTTGTGGCCAAGAAGGCCAAGGGGATCCTGGGGTGCATTAGGAAGAGCGTCTGCAGCAGGTCAAGGGAGGGGATCCTGCCCCTCTGCTCAGCCCTGGGGAGGCCACACCTGGAGTCCTGTGTGCAGTTCTGGGCTCCCCAGTACAAGGGGGATGTGGAGCTGCTGGAGAGAGTCCAGCGCAGGGCTACGAGGATGATCCGGGGCCTGGAACATCTGCCCTGTGAGGAAAGGCT